>VXBZ01005234.1:919357-1273541 GCA_013399135.1 Heliornis fulica | reverse complement strand
ATAAGAGGGTTATTAGAAGCAGTTAGGGTGGTTTTACCAAGGGAAATTCATGTTTGACTAATCTAATGGCCTTTTATGAGGATATAACCAGGTGAATGGATGATGGTAGGGCAGTGGGTGTGGTTTACCTTGACCTCGGCAAGGCATTTGACACTGTCTTCCACAGCATCCTGGTGGGCAAACTGAGGAAGTGTGGCCTGGAGGGTAGAGCAGTGAGGTGGGTTGAAAACTGGTTGAAGGGAAGGAGCCAGTGAGTTGTCATTAACGGGGCAGAGTCTGGCTGGAGGCCTGTAACTAGTGGAGTCCCTCAAGAGTTGGTACTGGGACCAGTATTGTTCTATGTCTTCACTGATGACCTGGATGAGAGGAATAGAGTGCGTGGTCAGCAAGTTTGCTGATGATACGAAGCTGGGAGGGGTGGCTGACACACCAGAAGGTTGTGCTGCCATTCAACAGGATTTAGACAGGTTGGAGAGCTGGGCAGGGAGAAATTTAATGAAATTTAATAAGGACAAGTGTAGCGTCTTGCATTTGGGGAGGAACAGCCCCAGGTACCAGTATAGGTTGGGGACTGGCCTGTTGGAGAGTAGTGCAGGTGAGAAGGCCCAGGGGGTCCTGGTAGATAGCAGGATGATCATGAGCCAGCAATGTGCCCTTGTGGCCAAGAGGGCGAAGGGCATCCTGGGGTGTACTAGAAGGGGGTCAAGAGAGGTCCTCCTCCCCCTCTTCTCCACCCTGGTGAGACCCCACCTGGAGTACTGAGTCCAGTTCTGGGCCCCTCAGTTCCAGAAGGGCATACAGTGAACTGTATGTCCTTCTGGAACTTAGTTGCGCAGGACAACTAAGATGATTAAGGGAGTGGAACTTTCCTCATAAGGGAGGTCCCTTATGAGGAAAGGCTGAGGGAGCTGGGTCTCTTCAGCTTGGAGAAGAGGAGACTTAGGGGTGACCTCATTAATGTTTATAAATATATAAAGAGTGAGTGTCAGGAGGATGGAGCCAGGCTCTTCTCAGTGATAGCCAGTGATAGAATAAGGGTCCAAACTGGGACATAGGAAGTTCCATCTTAATATAAGGAGGAACTTTTTCACCCTAAGGGTGATGGATTACTGGAACAGGCTGCCCAGAAACATTGTAGGTTGTGGAGTCTCCTTCTTTGGTGACATTCAAGACCAATCTGGACATGTTCATAAGTGATCTACTTTAGTTGATCCTGCTCAGGCAGGGGAGTTGGATTTAGGGATCTTTTGAGGTCTCTTCCAGTTCCTAATATTCTTTGATTCTGTGCCTGTGGTCAGGGCATCTCCATGACTGCTTGGCCATCAGTTGTTTAGTAGCTGTTTGTAGCTGTTTCTGTCCCCTGTCACAAGTGCTGCCATCTGTACAATTTAGGGCCAGTCTGCACATTTGTTGAAGGCCTTTCAGTTACCCTCCTAACACTGCCATAGATTGAAAACATGGATTAGCTAGACAAATTATTCAAAGCTAATTAGTTAAAAATAGATTCTCTTTTTACAAATACTCTTTTAG
Organism: Heliornis fulica; assembly: GCA_013399135.1. Classification (NCBI taxonomy): domain Eukaryota; kingdom Metazoa; phylum Chordata; class Aves; order Gruiformes; family Heliornithidae; genus Heliornis; species Heliornis fulica. Next base: position 1,272,011 of record VXBZ01005234.1, on the reverse strand, counting down.
TCCCCTTCAGCTATTTAGCACTTTATAATGAGCAGAATTACACTAGTGGGACACCATTTAAATATATTTTCTCCTTAAAAAATCAATAAAGACCTTTTAAAAAAAATCAGTGGTAAACACTTATGACTTACACAGGTGACTAATTCAGTGCAATCAACACATCAAGTGATTTTAATTCTACAAGTGAACACAAATTGTCACTGTTTACTAGAACACTTCTACTAAAAGTTCATCTATGAAAATTACAGACTGTCATAATTTCTATTTCTGCTTATGTAAACCTTTCAGAGGATTCTTTCTGGTTTACTAGAACAAGCCCTGTTAGAATACAAATTGCACTTGAAAACAAAATAAATCATTCCCAAAGTTAATCTTAAACAGAAACATAATTTTCAGTTGATACAGCAGCATGGTTACATGAACTTCATCTGTGTAACAAGATACACACAGAACTGGGTTGCAAGCCAAGCAATACTATATAAAATTAGCAAGCAATGATCCATTAAATGAGACCTCCAGTACGTGATTTCAAGCCTGGGTTAGGAGCAACACTATAACCCAGATTTGATTCAATTACTCAGACAGTAAGAAAACAATAGAATTAAACCTGAAAATAAAATTGTAGTTAAAGTGGGGCAAAGGCAGGATATCTGAGAAGCAGTCCTTGGACTTAAATCCAGTTTTCTGAGAGTGCTTTGAGGAAGTTTAGACATGCTGTTCTATGAGTGTCATCAGTGGTAGACAGAGGGAATGACAAGCTACTAGCAAGCAGTGGTGAAGTCCCGGTTCTAGCAAGGTCACTTAGCCTAGTTTTTGGAAGAGACTGCAGTGAGGCCAGTATTTCATTCTGAGCACTGAAATCAGATGGTATGGTGCTGGAAGAACCTGCAGTAACTTGGCACAAGCAAATACTGTGGTTCCTGTTTCTAGTCAAACTGTGGGATCAGACTCTATCGCCTTTGAGTTTGCAGGAATCATGCCACTGTGTCTTTCACTGGAACAAAGCCTGTTATCCCCCTATGCTCCTAAGAAAAAGGGTTTGATGTCTGCAAAGTAACTAAGCCTTGACTTTTGTAGAGAGTTTGATTTTCTAAACACTAAGGTTTATTGAATGAAATGCATCACTATGTCCTATTATCTTACATACAGAACATCTGACTGTTATTGGAATAACAAGTTTTTCCAATTCTTTTCTTCATCCTCTGTTAATGCATGATTTAGAGTTGATGACCTTTAAAGTTCTCTTAATAAATTATAATATACTATGCTGAAATAAAGGGAAAATCAACATTTCCATATAATTAAAGGCAAGCTTTTTTTTTTTTTTATAAGATTCACACAGATCACACAACTTTCCAATAAATATGGGTTTAATATATCTGGGAAATAGAATATTCTTTTTGCTGCTTAATTGTATTTAGTTTTCTTCTGGAAAGTGTCTGAAAAATACCCCAGGATTGCAATCAGATTAGTGTTTTTAAATTGTCATGAAGATGGATTAGATTTGTTGTACCATTCACTATTCTCATTACAGTTATCATCATAAGAATGAATACATAATATGTCATTTCCTATTCATTACAGACATTGTCATTGTAGAATGTGAAATGAGCACTAAAATGCCTCACACATCCCACACAACATGACATTACTGTAAATCAGACCATTCTGACCTTTCTAGCGTTTGGCTATTTGATTATGTTGGTCAGTCCTATTCCCTGTTTACTTGCAATTGGTTGAACCTGCTACTGGAAAACCTTTGTTGTCATTGCAGTTACCAAGCTTGCAATAGGCCTAAAGTGGAATTAGGATGTCAAGAGTTGGCAGACCATATGTTGAAGTCTTTATCAAGTCATGTGTTCCTGTTAGCATATGTATTTGAAAATATTAAGCAAGAGACAGACGGCTAGGCTGAAAAGGATAGACACTTGCCAGAAAGAACTTCAGAATACAACAAAATCCTGCAAAAAAATTGTTCACATTTTCCCTTAAAAACAGCAATCACAGTCACCATTCAAAATTAGTCAGACCATAAAAGATAAAACCAACTGAAATGGTATCAACAATAGCTACCCATAAAAAATTATGTTCATCTACTCCGGTAGAATTTGGTGACCACACAAAGTAATTAACAAATTAACATTAACAAATACAAGTTACTAACACAAATCTATAACCCTCTCCTTATCTTCCTTTTCCTCCTTGCCCCAAATAAAGCCATACATTTTCATGTTAGTAGTGAAACAGCTTTGCCCAGTGTACTGCATGGAGGATTTTGCTATGTGGAAAGTGTTACAGGACATCATTCCCCTTCTTTCATTGGCATCTGTTTTCCCATGGCCTATGTAGTAATCTGTCATGAGGAACACTAACCAGCGGGAGGAGCAGTGTAGTAGGTGATTAAACCTTGGTTCCTCTACATTTGGGAAATAATAGTTAAATACTAAAATTACTATTTTTAAGATGGTGTGATACAGTAACTGAATAAATGCCAAAGCCTCTCCACTGCTCAGCCAAAATTTTCGGAAGTAGTAAGAAATTTAGTGTTTTGCTTGGAAGGGGAAGTTACTTTCAAGAATTAATTGGCTCACCCTTTCTAGAAATCCAACTTAACACATCTAAACTTAAGCGCCCTATCTTTTTTCAAACCTACGTTATGTATATTAAATCTTACATTATTAAAACTAATTCAATACTTTTCAAAAGTTGAAAATAAAGTATCAAAACTATAAAATAAAAAAAAATTAGAATAATGTTTTATTATCTTGCTATTGATGAAGATTGAGAAATTGAAGACTTAAGAGCAGTGAAAGAGGAAAAAAGTTGCATGTTGCATAGTTGCACGTTGGTTGATTTTTGGCCTGTACAGAAGCTCCTTCAGTCAAGTATTACTCATTCACCTAAATAGGTATAAAATTCATTACAAAAGTTTCATTAAACATAGTCTTATACATGAAAATGTATTAGAAAACCAACCAAACTAAAAAAAAATTTCCTTCTTAAAGTAAGCAAAAAAAAAAGTTCCTGGGTTACTGAATCTTCTCTAGCTTTTTGTTTCAACTGTATGTTAAAAGCATTTGAATTAAAGAGAAAAATATCTGAAGATGAAAGTATCTAATATCAAAATATGGAAAATGTGTCTCATATCTTTGACAGCTTTGAATTGTGTTTCAGTAAAGGCATTTCAAGTGCTTTTTGTCATTTTCATAAACTATGTTAATTTTTTTGTATTTTTCCATTTTCAGACTGCTATAGGGTTTGTACTTCTTACCTGTACCTTCAGCAAAGGAATGTTTTGCTCCTGCTTAGTTTCACTGAGGATGTTTTTTTTCTTTTCTCTTTGTTCTTCAAGAATCGAGAACAATTTTCTGGGATTTACCTTTGCTGCAGGAAACACATGGAAAGGTAAGGTGTTAAGCTTCCATTTGCAATTCTAAAATCTTTTTTTTCTGGCCCCATTTTTTTTTCATCACTCTGAAGCAACTATTTTTCTTTCTGGCTTGAAGTAGCTTTTTATGTGTTAATGCATTAAAATTCTCTCCCTGAGATTCACTCTGTCCAAGTCCTAGCTGGGAAAAGAGGAATTCAAAGGGAGCATATTGAAGAGTAGTAGATAGCCTGACTCTTTTACAGGGTAAGTTTAATGCTTTTGAGGATAGGAAGTGTTTAGAACTGTGGCATTCAAGCACTTAATATACTTGAATATGGTCTGAGCTCAGTCTACCTGCCTTTCTGTATACATGCATCACATTTATTGCAGCAGGTTTGTAGCACCTAGAAAGCTGGCATTATTCAGAACAATAGATAAAAGAAAATATTTATCTCGTAGTTCCCCTTCTCCTCGCTGCAATTTCAAAACAACCCTCAGGTTATGTTATGCTTTCTCCTCCTTTGCTGAGTTCTGGTGCTTTGTGTTTTTTTTTCCTGAAGCTGATTTTGAGAGGGAGATAGGAGGATATGGGGAAAAAAGTCCTGAACAAACTGGTTTAGAGAATTGTTTCCATTTTGTTTGACTACAGAAGCAGTTCAGTTTTGTCTAGGTAATGCTGCTTTAGTGGATATAAGTGATTCTTGATAACTTTCACTTTGCTCAGAAATGCAAAACCTGATTAATTAGGTGTTTGTGTTTATAACCACCCTGGCTGTTGGGTGGTGATAGGAGTCTCTGCGGTATAGGCAACAAGTGAGATGGTTTCTAAGGCACTCTTAAGAAAATAAATGAATGCTTATAAGTTTGGCTTCTTGATTTATTATACGGAATAGTCTTGTTTTTCAAAGGCAGCAATACTTCATTTCCTCCTATTGGCTGTTAATTGTGCAACAGTGAGAAACAGATACAAAATACCTCCTGAGTGTATGACATTTCTTAATTTCTCTACAGGTGGGGTCCTGATCTTGAAATGGTTATGGCCCACAGTTTCCACAATTGTTATTTTTATCCTTTCTGTCTCAGAAAGGCATCTTAGGGCCTCTCACTGTTTTCATTTCTGTTGGGATGAGGGCCAGTGTGTATGGAGAAGGAGCTTGGGCTGAAACCTGCAGCAGTCCATTAAAGATGACAGATTTGGATACTTTTGTCACCTAGTCAGTATTTTCATCATATCAACACCAGAACATAGTTGTTCTTTAAAGATAATCTAGTCCACAACTCCCCAAAGTCATGTGCCAAGCACCCTAACGTGCTGTTATATCATATATAGCAGAGTGTGTAGTGGAGGGCTGAAGAGGACCTTCTTGACATCAGTCAGTTGTTATGTTGTGCTATATCATAATCTGTCTTTTATTGTGACATCTAACAACCTAAAAAAGTACTTTCTTACATTAATTCTTTCACTTGTTATTGGCATGCGGGACTAATAATTAATTGTCCTAAAGAAATTAATTTCTTGCTGGCACATTGTTGTTTTCTGCCTTTGCTTTAGAACAAAGCTGATGTGCTGTAAATCATTCTCAGTCTGCATATTGCTTGCATCCTTAATTACAGCTGTTTGAAGACCAATATCTCTCTTGTAGGGAAAAAAAAAAAGAAAAGCAAGCTAAAAACTTCCACTTTACACAAGTACAAATTAGACTAAAAAATAAACCTTTCACATAGTTTAGGTACAGCCATCTAATATGTAAATGTTGGTTGTAGATTATCTAATTAGATGGTTTTCAGTTAAAATGATGTACTAAGTTCATTGTATACAAATTACACACATGGGCTCACTCACTGGGCAATTGATTTTTTCCTGGTATTAACAACAGCCCTCCAGTTTTGTGGGTATAGATTAAGAATCAATCTTATTGGAGTAACGAGTCTCAGAGATAAAAATGCCTTTCAAATCAACAAATCAGTTCAGAATAATTTTAAGAGATCAAAATAAAGGTATTCGGGTTTTGATCCAAGCGAGACCCCACATTTGCCTCCCAGGAATTAATATGTGATCATCCACTATAGCAGTAACAGTGGCTAATTCAAACAAAACCTCTGGTTCTTGCAGACCTGAAGTACAGGAGAACTCCAAAAAAGAAAGTAAAATGCCTTTTATTCAAAGGGGTCATTCCTGGACTTCCAAGAGGAGAATTCAGGAGTGAATTCTGGTGGCAGGGCCGCTGTGTTAAGTAACAAGGGAGGTGGTGCGTTATTCTAGCCTATATTCTATAGTTTATGCAAACGTCTTGTGTTGGTGCCCCAGTGGAAATAGTTTCCTATTTATCCTGCTTATCACTGTGTACTTAAAGCATTAGCCTAAACCAGGTCTGTACTGTCTGTAATCCAATTGGTCCTGATCTTCCATAGCCTTGAAAGGAAAGAGGAGTGTATATTGACATTTTGGATTATTCTGTGTTACTGTATTAAAAGTCAAAGGGAGGGATCTTTCATTTTTGTTGAGTGACGAGATTAGTATCTTGTCCCTGGTTCCAAAGTCACAACTTACAGAGGAAAATTCCCTGTGCTTCTCCCACACCAGTTAACCTCCTGTTACAGTTTTATGAGAAGGAGAACTATAAAGCTGGACTAGTGGCAAATTTTAAAGACTGTGAGTTTGAACGTGGTTAGTAAAAATGGTTGAGAGGTCCAACAGGAAACTTACACCTCAGAATGAATGAAGTATGATTACTGATGAATGAGGCAAACTACTAATTCTAGAAATAACAGGGAGACAGTGATTGTCAGGTACACAAATGATGTTCAGCTATAAGGAGTATTACCTATATGGAAACTTACACTAACCTCATTAGCATTGGAAAAAAAGAGAATTCAGAAGAATCCATTTCGTTATATTAAAAGATCACTAAAATAGAAAAATAATTTATTTTGTAGGATGACAACTAAAACTATTAAAAAAAGAAATCTTAAAACCTGCTTTGTTTAACAGCAAGCTATGGAAGTGTTGGGTCCCTAGATAAGAAACACAGATGTGTCTGAAACATTAAACACGTCCAAGAAAGAAGTTCTACCTTGATAATAATGTTAGAGAATCTCCCCTAAATGAGGCCATGTGTAGTGAGAGGCTGCTCAGCCAGGTAAGAGATGCAGGCAAGGAGGTGGTGGAGCAGAAGGAAACTAAGTAAGGAAGCAGGGGATTCGGAAATGAATGACTCTGAAATATGGGTTTGTCAGAATAATTTTTGTTGAGTTTTAGTATGCCTTCTCCATTCTTTAGGGCTTTCCCTGAATGATTGCACTGCTGCAAGTGCTGCATTCCCATTGTAAGACATGATGAAAGGGCAGAGGATCAAACTGAGGAGGTGACAAGTCATTACCCTCATTCTGAAAGAGAATTCATTTCAGAAGTGACAGCTTTAGTATACACAAAGATGCAGAAAGATTTTTTTTTCCTACTTAAACAATGTTTCCTTCTTAAATGGTGACATATTTCTCACATTCAAAGAATAAAGAGATACCTACCTGCCAAAAACAAATCATAGCTGCTGTCAGAGGCTTCTCCCTCAGATGCCTTCATATCAAGTACGTTCAGCACTCAAGTGCATGACATAGCATGAACCTTCAATGTGCACTGAATTGCACTGGAGTGGAAAGGCTTTGAGCTGGAAAGGGAATCTGGGGCCATGGTTCACAGGTCTGGTATAGATTCTTCTGTCTATACCTTTGAGAGGTGATTACAAGAAAACATACATTTTTAAACCTAGAGTGGCAATGTAGACTATTTAAACAGATTATGTAGATTTTAATGTTGTATTAACGTTTAGATGTTATTGCTTGAACTGTTATTTAAGCCTGAAAAAGAAACCATAAACAGAAGAAACATTCAGTAAACTGGAATGTTTAAAAGGAAAAAAAATCCTTTAAAAATCATGAGGAACTACTTTTTTTGTTATGTCAGTAAGGTTTGTTACACCAAAATGTGGCATTTTCAACAACTCAATTGAAGATAATCTCCTTTGGTTTAATGTGCTTCCTCATGCATTGAGTTTACAGTTGTCAGAGAGAATTGGGATTTTCTTTGACACCTTTGGCTTTGTGTCTCTTCCTCTCTCAGATACAGGCTTAGGTACAGCAGAGGGTGTTTTCAAGACTGCCTTGTCTGACTTCAATCATTCCTATGATGCAAAACATCAGTCAATTATTTCTTCTTGCTTCCTTCTTTCTCTATAACCCCAGCCTTCATTGCAGAGAAGCACAACTTTTCAGACAAATACTAAAAAAATTACAGCCAAGAGTACTTGTGTATGGCCTGAGAATTCACAGAGTCCTGGGGTGACTGCACCTACATACAAAATAGACCTGTGAATTCTAAGGACAAGTCATTTAGAAAGACAGGCCAAGTATCCTTTTCCTTTATTTATAACTTAGATGCTTTCAGCCTAGCTAGGTTGATTATGTAAATGGTGCAACAAGATGATTTTAGTTTTGCTGGTTAATTTTCCTCAATGTTTCAGGTCAGTAAATGGTTCTTGGTTGTTAGTTTTGTTGTTTTTTTTTTTCTTTCATTTTAATGCTTTAATATCTTTAATTTAGCTGTTGTTTCCTGAGGTCTGACAGCTACTTTGGAGGATCTTAACATACTTCACCTGCATTGGTTTTCTCAGCTAGAAGAAGGATTTTCTTACCTTCCCTCTCTGTTCAGTAGGGCCTGTTGTGACAGGACAAGGGGTAATGGTTTCAAAATAGAGGGAGGTAGATTTAGATTGGATATTAGAAAAAAGTTCTTTACTGTAAGAGTGGTGGAGCACTGGAACAGGTTGCCCAGGGAGGTGGTGGATGCCCCATCCCCGGAGAAGTTCAAGGCCAGGTTGGATGAGACCCTGAGCAACCTGATCTAGTTGGGGGTGTCCCTGCTTCTTGCAGGGGGGTTGGACTAGATGAGCTCCCTTCCAACTCTAATCATTCTATGATTCTATGATTCTAAATTGCTGTATTACAGAAAGTTACTACTAAAAGAATTTCTTATCCTTTTCCAGTGAAAAAAAATCAGAGAGCTTGGCTGTTAGTTAAAAAATTCAGTACTTATAAAGGTTTTCCTTGCATTATTTAAAGTACTTCCTCAACAAAACTTACATAATTGAAAGAAAACAGTAACCAAGTTCAGTACCTATCCCTTTGTATTTTATTCCTAGAATATTTTCGTCATGATTCTCTTGGGATGAAAATAGTCACACTTTTTACAAATGTCATGTATTACCAAAACATTAGAGGGCTGAAGCAACAGAAAAACCTTGTATTGCTGTTTGCTCCTCAGGTTTTGTGAAGTGGGTCTTCCTCTACAATGCAGAGCTACGAGTAGATCTTTCCCCAAAGTCTTTTATAACTTAAAAAACAAACCAGCTCCAAACCCTCTGCCCAGAGCATCTTGGCCAGGTGCTCTTGTGCAGGGTGTCAACAGTTGTGCAGAGCAAGTTTAGGACAAACTGGAGTGGTGTTGGGTCATTTACTTCAGCCCGATTCAGTCATCTGAGGATGATCGCACGCTGGTGCAAGCAAAGAGGGTTTTCTTACTGCCTCCCGTCTAGGATGGCACAGGTGCTGCTTCTGTCTTTATGTGATAGGATTTTAGTGAGGTGTGTTACATACAGCAAGTTGTGCTGGTGCTAGCAACTATTTCAGGGAAGGCCCCTTTCTCCTAGATCATGTTCTGTCAGCTTCGATAGCCGTTACTGCGCTAGCAAGAGGAAGCAGTGTGGTGAGTGTCTGCGTACCAGCCAGATGCATGTACTGAAGGGTGAGAGGGAGTACAAATACACACTCAGGAACACCCCTTTTTCCCCCCTTTCTTTTGCAAGGCTCCACAGTGTCTTATTGTGGTTTTGTGAGTAACAAAGGGACAATTGAGAGCTGTTGTCTCTCTCAGCTGGAATATTTAAAAAATTTTGATGAGAGCTCGTTTAATGCATGTTCCTGAGTTGAAGTTGCCTGTTGAGGAAAGCATTTCTTCTTAGAGAATCTCTGCTGCTGTTTATCAGTGTCACTGCTAAATGGGAGCAGACTGTTCACTGATCCGTGAGCGCCGAGCAGGGCGGCCCTGCGAGTACCCGTGTGTTTGTAACCGTGAATGTACATGCACGCTCCACTGTGTGTAGTGGGACAGAAGAGTCCAAGTTAACATGGAATGGGTGTATTTATTTACCTAGAACAATGAAACACTGCTCTGTGCTTTAAGTTGTGTCTGGTTTACACCATGCCTGCAGCAAAACAGCCTGTTTGAAAATGAGGTGAGGACAGAAGCTTCATTTACAGGGACATAGATTTATAGAGAGAGATTTCGTAATGACCATGAACCTGTGCCCGAGTTAAATACCACATAGATACATTTTGAGCTTGCTGACCACTTTAGGAAGAAGATGAATGATGATGATGTTCTTGAGGTTACAGGATTAAATTGTGGGCACACGTGCATTGAAACAAACTCCCAATGCTGTTTCCTAGTGAGCTTTGTGATGATGTGTAGGGCAACTTGGGAATGGAAAAATACTCTACGGCATATTTAGGATTCTGGACACACTTGGTATATTTCATTTTGACTCTACGCTGAGAAACCAAGTTCGTATCAACCCTTATGAAAAATCAGTATGTTTTGTAATACTTAAATGTATACTTGAAGTTTATTGTAGATTTTTCTTTTTTTTTTTTCCTAGGAGAAAACAACAATAGCTGAAACTTTTTGTGTTGCTGACAGTAGATTAAAAAAAGTAAGTTTTAGCAGAAAATCTTTGGACAGTTTTTAGTCTTAATTCATTTGCTAGAAGCTGAACAATATGAACTGTCTCAGGCTTAGAAAAGGAAAACAAAAAATAAAGATCACTCCAGCAGCTTCAGATTCTGTCCTATAATTTTGCCCTATAAGGCAAGAGGTTTTCAAAAGAGTTTTTTACTGAAGACATCCTAAGCATAAGGTTTTATTTCCCTTTTTCCTTCTGTTGGACCCTGACACTGGAAGGGAATCATAACACTCTAAACAGCACAGCTCAGTGAGGGATGCTGTTGCCACAGATGGCTTATTTGGGTTTCACTATGTGTTTCTGATACACAAATGGCAACTTAAAGCCATCTTAGAATGTGTAATATTATTTGCTTTATCTCAACTTCCCCAGGCTGTGAGACAAAGACTCACTGGTGCACTAACTGCTGTGATTCCTCAGGCATACCCTGGACATCTACATACAGCTAGGACTTGGATGATTCCCTATAGAAAAGCTGTATGGCTTGGGTTTTCTCTGATATTGTGGCTTATCTCTGTCACAAAATTTGCGTTAGAACTGGATGCTCAACAGTAGAGGGGCTGTGATATCAGTGTGATCCGGCAGACTAACAGCAACTGGAAGTAGCTGAGGGAAACACCTGCAAGCTGAAGGCATCAGTGAATCTTTGTCCCCTCACAGATCACTTATAGCATCATGCTTAAATGGAGTATGAAAATGAAGTAAGATTAATGGATGCTGAGTGCCAGCTAACACCAAAAGGAAGTGTGCTTTAACAGATGACACTCAAAAAAGCTCTTTCCAGAAAAGAAATGAACCCATGCTTGCAATGGCCTTGGGTGATCAGTTTGGAAGAGAATTTTCTGGTGTTAGTGGATGAATGTCATATTCCTTTGGGTCAAGAAGGTTTCTGGGACAAAACTAGATCTGGGGCCTGAACCTGATACACCTTTCCTGCCAAATGGTCTTTGTAATTTCCCAGTTGGTAAAAGCAGTTTTGGTAGAAGATTGCTAAAACTCTGTTAAGAACTGTCATAAAAACACTGTGACAATCTGGATTGGCAGAGCAGTAGGGATGTGTTACTGATTAAAATCACATATCTTAATTCGAAGCTGGGAGAGTAAGTTCTTGAAATTTATCAAAAATCTCTTTCTTCTTATGACCCAAACCATTTGGGATAACCTATTACCTTAAAAACCCTCCATTTAGATTGCTACTAGACTTCCTTCAAGACATCTAAGCCTGCAGCAGGGAGGTGGAGAGCTGGAGTACTACCTGTGATAATGAATATGAAGATTTATGAAATCAAATTATAGAAGAAGAAGAAAAAAAATGGGCTCCCTGATTTCTACAGGAGGATCTATTTCTCCTAGTACCTACTCTTAACAGAACATGAATGTTGAAAGAGCTTGTCAGAAAGAAAGCTAAAAGTTGTGTGATAGCAGTGACAGGTTTCTCCTCATAGTGTGCAGGTATTCTTATGTTTTTCCATTAGTAAATATCAGATTAATGCTGATTTGTTTTATTTCATGGAACTGTTTTCTTGCCAGTTTATAAAAGTCAGCACATTTTCAAGATGTTTAGGAAATTCTTAAATTCTACATTTTTGAAACACAGAAACACATTTTTAATACTCGCTGGTCAGAGCTAAGACTTTCAGATTGTGATTGAGAGGAGTTCTGATCAGCACTTTTCTCATGAAGGTTCACACTTCCATTTTTTTCAAGGAACAAGATCTGTCTAGGTGCCAAATTAGTGATAAGTAAGAGAATTAAACCCACTTCAAGAGCTCTCTATTAGTTGTTATCTACCCATCATTGAACTGCCGCAGAAACAAAAAGCACGATTGCATTAATCTGCTATCAAATTAAGTCATTCATTTTTTGTCACAGTTGCCTGTGTAAGAAGCTGTTGTAATAAAAAACAAATACGTGATTTGGGCAGAATTTTTACACCTTTGTGTAATCTCTTTATCATGGCCTGTTGATGCATCTTCTTACTGAGCAAGACATAAAATACCAAAGGAAATGCTAAATTAGAATCTTTTAATACCTGAATTTTTTAAAGTATTGAATTAAACATGGCAACATTTATTTCCTGGATGAATAAATGTTCATCCGTGCAGAAAATTTTGAATGTAGCATTATTTAAGCAATTTAAAAGTGAATTAAAGATTCATCCATTGTATCAGGTATCTGACTTCAGGCTAACATTTTAATCTTGATCATTGTTACAGTGTTTGCCATTCAAAAACTCTGAGAGATAAAGATGAAGGTTAATTCATGCAGAACGAAGACTCAGTTCTTTGTTGATAAGTACAGTTGGGTATCAGGGAACTGCAAAATATGCTAATGGTGTTATTGTTTACCTTTGCATCAGTTACACTTGTTTGAATAATTGTTTTTAGCTTTTACATTTCGGATTTATTTTTGGGTTTATGTTGTTTTCATAGATGCTATACTGGCCACAGAAGGACAGTGTTTTTCTATTGCAAGGAGACCCACAGATTTTATTAGAACCCTTTGTAAAAATATTTACAACAGCTGATTGACAAACAGCCTTTGGGTGGAATTGGTTTAAGAAACAATAGCTGTCATTCTTAAGCATTTTTCGATTTGCTAGGTTATTGTCCATCTTTTCATCAGCAGACCTGATTCATCTCCCAGTTAAACAGGTACAATTTCTTCATCTAAGCAACTCGTGAATTTTAATTAGGAACAGTGAACTCATAATCAGATATGTTACATCATGTTCAGATATGCTGAATTGTTCTGAGAAATACTCTTAATGGGGGTCTGACTTGGTCAAAAACACATTTCTTCTTGGAACAGGCAAACAACAATTGTATCTTACTTGAGCAGAGGATTCACTGTATGTCAAGAATACTAGGAATATGCAATTAGTGTATATGCATAAAATGCCTATACTGGTAAGTGTGTATGTAACTGTACAGAAAAGAAGTCCCTCCAGCCACAGAGCATGGAATGTTGGAAGCAGAGGACAAGAATCTGCTTCTTATTGGACAGTCTGTACCATGGAGGGCTTTTCTTCTTGCTTCTCATTATGAAGGTCGTGTGGCTTGTTCACAGTGAACATTCAAAACATCAGTTCTATAGCTGCAGTCCCCCAAAATGACTGATCTTTCTGAGCCATGCTCAGGCTACAGTGGCTCAGGGCAGTGTGATCCATGAACCAGCTGCAGTGAAGTTATTTTGTTGGGTCTTTGCAGTAATTCGTAGAAGGTGTTCACTTCTCCAAGGTTTCCTCTTATTCTGATGCCCTTTCTAAGTAAAATAATTTTGAAGAAATGGCACTGGTAAAAATGATACACTTGAAAATGAAATCTCACCATGTATTTATGATGATGTTTTCTTTTCCCTTGCCCAATGTGGAAGTGAAACACTGTCCCTTATGCAAGCGCTGGCAAAGCCTTTTTCTCTACTGTTCTTCTTTAGGTATCAACAGAAAGCAACCAGCTCTCCTAAGAACTGACTGTAATGACTACAGTTTTCCTTACTTTAATTAGATGACCAGGTTAGGAAGACAATTAGCCATCCCCCTTAGGGAAACTACAGGCAAATTTTATTGTATAGTTTCATCCTAATAAACAGCTAGGTGTTGTCACCATGTTTTATCAGATTGGGAAGTGCCAGGTCCTTGTTATAAAAGTGCAGGTGTAGTGACCGGGTTCATTTGTTTCCTTGAGCAGGAGGAGCAAGAATTGTGTATCACTCCATGATATGGGAAACAAGCAGTGAAGTTAATCAAACTTCACACAAGTGGCTTGGTTCCCTACTAGCACCAGATTTATGTCAGTAATTCTGCCTTTAATGTACAGATATCAGTGAAATCAGAATCAGACGATGCAGATACTGTTTAGCAGAAAAAACAGTCTACATTATTGTGAATTTCTTAAATGGATCTAATGAAGTCAGGCTGTACTAAATGCAGTAATCAGAAAAAAACCTCCAACATTTGATTATGAAAAGGTTATAAATATGCTAATTTTTTTTTTCTTTTGGTAATGAAACATTTATTAGAAGCTAGCTGCATTTCAGTGGGTGGAGAATTACATGGAGCAGAAGCTACAGAGATGATTGATTGTTATCAGTAATTATATGTTCTAACAACATGCTTTCAGATTCCTAGTGTTACCAATTCTTTTGTCCAAGTGATTTTTTTATTTTAATCTCCTTGAACAAAAAATGGGAAAAAATAGAACAGTAATAAAGGAACAAAACCCCCAAACCTTCCTACAAAAACTCAGGATTTAAGGTTTTTAGGTGTTTTGTTATGTTTGACTGTAGCTACAGGAAAGTTTTAATTACTGCTTGCTCAAACTACATAGAACTGGCAAGAAGAAAGGTCACTGAAGTTTTCCTTCTCTCTCTTGAGTGTTTCTCTGTAATAGTCCTAACTTACCAAGGGGAACGTAAGTGGTTGCTCTTAATATTTACTGTCCTGACCTCACTTAAAACAAGTTCTATATGCTTTTCGCATGACTGAAGGTAGACTTACAAATGAAGATGCTATCTCCTTTATTTTCAGCAGTGGAGAAGCTATGCTGTAGAGGTGGTCCCTTCTGAAAGGCTAGAGGGTGAGTATGCTGTTCTGGTAAAACCTTTTCTTTCTCCCAGATGCCATATGAACCCTTGCTTAAGATTATAGGAAAGACAGGTACAGCTATTAAAAAAAAAAAAGTGTCATTCATAATTGTGATAGCACAGAGAGTCTCAATCCATGTTCTGAACACAAGAAAATTTTGGTCCAAAGAGGTGGTAACCACTAGTAGCGTGAAGCCTTGGTAATGCACCTGTAAGTGACTAGAAACTCTAGTAGATTTCTTGTGGTTTTATCTTATGATACAATATAAATACTTGAGAGATACCTAAACACATGGTTAGAGAATGTCTGTAATAAAAGCAATGTGTGTTTGGAATAGTTACTTAAACCTCAAAATGTATCTGATATAGGACCAGAGTGGAACTTTTTCCTCCCTCAACCTAGAAATGTAGTAAATAAATAACTTGCACAGGAGTTAGGAATCAGCACGGTGACACAATATGAATTATATGCACATATCTGAGTCTGGCCACTGAACTTGAATTGCATAAGTGCATCCAAAGTGTTTCAGAAAGTACTATATATATTAAAAAAAATAATCTTGGAAACAGCTTAAAACTAAATAAACTGCTGTTAGAGGAAAACTTGATTAAAGCCTATAATAGACAGACAAAAGAAAAGAAGATGAAGGACTAGATTCACCAAATACCTGCAGAACACATTGTGTTAGTCTGCCAACTTTGCCTTGATCTAGTTCATGCCAACAATTAAACTTTCTCAGATGAAGATGAACTAGTGCAGAATGCAGACGGATTCTTATCTCTTAGTTTGAAAACAAGTCGTACATTAGGTGCTCCCCATGCATTTGTGTTGAATTGTGCTCTGTGGCAGCCCTCCACCTCTACCCTGTGGAACAATATTCACTGCTACCAAAGGCCTTTAGAAGTGAAGTTGTATTTTAAAGCTGAATGTTTAGTTGATCTTGGATTTTGGATATCTCTGTGATTTGTTTATAAATGGATTAATATCTTGTAGTAGACTTAACCAGGCTATCCAGAAGGACTTACTTTCCTATGAATTTGTATCTTGGGCATCTACTATGAATTTAAGCTGATTCTTAAAGAAGATTAAATTATTTTTTATTGCAAATATAGCTTTTTCCAGCACCTATTGGAGCAGAAAGCTGAAAAAGAGAACATGATGCAAGCATTGAAAAGACGAGAGGCGCACAAAAATGTGAGCTGCTGAATTTACTGTCTAGCTATAATGAGGTATTGCTTAACAATTAAGTTAAATTATGCAGCTGTTTCCTAGTATATTGTGCTAATGCATCTGAGAAATTATAATTTTCTGATTGGAGAACGTTATGTGGAGGAAACTGTAGCTTACCCCATTCCTGCAACAATTCATTTCATGATTAAAAAAGGAAGCCAGTATTTTTGCAGCTGGCAGGAATAGGCAATAAAGGACGACAACCCAAGGAGGCCTGTTAGTCACTGACACAATAAAAAAAAAAATCCCAAACAAAAGCTGCAGAAGGGAAAAAAAGCTTGAAAGTGTACCAGCAACACACAGCCACAGCTTTTGGGTTTCTGTGGTGAAGTGACTCTGTGGCCCGCTAGTCGCTGAAACAGGTTTGAATGTTTCAAAGAGAAATGCTGTCACATGTGTTACTTCAAAAACAAGCACTCAGAAATTTCTGGGAGCTGTTAATACTTTGAAGCAGAAATTGTAAGTACATCAGGGATATAGATCAGCTTTAAAAAAGAAAACAATACCCAACTTTGTTAAAGAGTAAGTCTCAACAATCTTTAACTGTTTAAAAAAATTTGCTTGAGTGAGGATTAAGTGAAAGTTGAAGATTTGGAAAAAGAAAATAGCATTGAAAAAGTAAAAGGGAGTATGCCGGCATTCCAAATTTTGGATATGGAACATGCTCATGGGAAAAATTACTCTGTAAAGCAGAGGGTAAATTAGGTATGTTAATTGGAGCAGGTGGCTTATTTTTTATTAATTAATTTTTGACCAGCTTGATTTCTGGAGACTATTTTAAATTCCATTCTAACAAATAAATAAATAAATAAACAAATAAATGAAAAAATAAATAAATCTGTATTGCCCATTGTTTAAACTTATTTATGCAAAAAAAAAAATCAGAAAACAACTCTGGTTGAAAGTACATAATAGCTTTTGAGAAAAAATGAAAGCTTTTCAATTAACATCCAACTTCAGATGATCCTTTTATTCTAATCATCTCTTTTGCATGATTCTTTTGTTTTAGTCAGCATTTCCTTTTAAAAAAGGTTGAATTGGGGGAAAATATAATTTTATTTCACATTTTATGAGTCTGAATAACATAAAATGAGGTTATGCCATGCTTCATGGCCATGCATTCTAAAATATTTTCTATAAATACATTTCCTCTACTTTTGTTTTCATCTTCAGACAAAGCACTGCCTGGAAATAATAATGAAGAAACACAAGAGAACACCATTCAGAATTATTCTTGATTTTGTTGCTACTAGTTGTTTCATAAAGGGAAAATAGATTTGACCTTTTAATTTTCTTGAGTGTCCTAATTCTTTGGGCTACTTCTGTACTGACATCTCATATTGAGTTATGGTATTATTCATCAGAAAAAAAGTTTATGATCAAGTGAATTTCAATGTTTTTGTTCAGTCTGTTCCAATACATATCCAAGGAGGAGTTCCCCTTAAGTGGAGGGAAAGACTTTGATGTAAAATATTATTCTGTTTCCCCATTTCTCATGGAATGATTAAAGAGATTTTACCCATAGAATAAGGAAGGATGAGAATTTGGGAAATCCTCAAGAATATACAAATTATTCTTCAGAAACAACCTTGAACACACTTAAAAAAAACCCCAAAACTCAGACCCAAAAAACCCCTCCAAAACCAACCAATCAAATAATATTAATATAAATCACAACCCTTCCCCCCCCCAAAAAAAAAAAAAAAACAAACCCCAAACCCAAACCACAAATCAAAACCAGGATGCATCAGTCTATACTCAGTTACTTGGCTAGTTTGGCAGCTGGATTGAGTTTGCTAATAATATGCATAGCTGCTTGGACATCTTACCCTTGCTGCGTGTTGCACACTTAGGTCTGTTCCTGTCCCTCATGAAGTAAGTAGTAATTTTTGAGATGCTCAGATGTTATAGACCCTTCATTCCGTCTTGTGTTTATGAGGTTGTGAAGCTGTGGGTTTTCTACCTTACCTAAGGTACCTTTTATCCCATGGAGAAATAATATACTCGGTCTGCTCTGAAGCATTGGATGTGCTTCCATTCTGAAGGGCCATAAGCCACTCTGAGCAATTAACCCCTCTCTGGCAGTTTTCTGTTCTGAGATGCATTTTGTCCCCTCTCTCCTTCGTCTCTCTGTAAGCTAAGTAGTGGCATCACAGCTGATTCATTGCAAACATGCACCAAAAGTAAAACCTTTCTTTTGGATGTGTCTACTTGCTTTGTACATTCTCTGAGCTGTACATTCCTTTTGTGCAATTTTTCATGAGCACACAAGCCAGCTTTGTTGTTTTGTTTGTGGGCTTTGCAGAAATGTGCAGTAGCCAAACAAGGAAGAGTTGAGCGGGAGTATATTGAGTGAAGCCAGGTACTCTTGCTCTCAGCCCTGTCATGTAGACTCAAAGTGGGGACAAAAATATCAGAAGGGAAAAAAGAAATACCCAGTACATGATTTAAAAAAATAAGTAAATCAGCAATTGCTGCAGGGGCAAACCAGGGAAATGTTCGCTTGCAATTTCTGAAGTTCCTTTTCATGTCAAAACTTGTTATTTATGTTCTGCTAAAAAGGTAATTTAGAGTTAGTTCAGTAAGAACAGCATAAGCATGGGAATGACAAACTAGACAGAGAAATAAACCACCATCTTACCTAAATAAATATACTTCCAATGACACCATTTACCCTAGATTATCTGACTGCTTTTGACCACTATTCAGACCACAAGTATGCTAAAGTCTCCTGACTTCAGCTGCTTGTCTGCTATAAGGAGTGTCTTTTGTTTGTGAGAAACACACATCACTTCTGGGAAGCTAGGTCCTCCAGAATGATGGATTCCAATGAAATGAATAATTACATGGTCTGCACTTGATTGTAGAAAACAGCTAGGCCAAAACTGTTATCACTGCACTGCTGCACCCATATATACAACAATAATGATATGTATGCAACAATGTATGTGTGACATACGGTGTCTCTAGTATAAATGTGCCTTTTTATTTAGATATACAAATAGATACTAATGTTTATAACATGTTCATAGTCAGTTTCTAAAAGGAACACAGTTTGTATGCTGATAGTATGAAAAGTATAAAGGAATCTGATTGAGTGCTAAGCTTAATTTTGAGTCTTACAAATATTGTAATATTATACACATTACTTGTTTTGCAACCATATAATAGCCATATATAATTTACCCTTCTTAAAATGGGAGAGGTTACGAGAAGTTGTTGCAGACTCTTAACTAGCATCATAAATATTCCACTGTAATCCATACAAGATGAAATCTCTCATTGCTTCTCCCCGAAGGTATATTCTTCAATTTTCATTGTTATAGCACAATGATAAATTAGAGCTTAACGCTGTTACACCATCAAGCTACCCAAGACTTCCTAAGCTACTATGCAAATGCTAAAAAAAGTAAATATAAAAAGCAGTCATACTAGTGTGAGGCACAACATAATTTTTTTCCTTTCCAAGAAGGATAAAAGTGCCCCACCATTTCTTCCAGGAAATCACTGGGAGAGGGAAAAAAAAAAATTGACTTCTGTCTCCCTTGCATTAGCTTGTTTATTTTCTTTTTTTTAAAAGAGTCCAATTTAAAGTTTTTATACTTGATATAATTTATCCACCTACATCATCTGAGTTCCTCAAGCACTATTTGTAAAAGTTACCTGTGGCTTTGGCTCTAAGGCTCCATGCAGTTTTACAGTGAACACGGTATTCTAAGGAAGCTCACAATATGTAACAGCTTTTTGACAGATTAGTGTATAAGTGACATTGTGCCATAATATAGGAGTCAAAGCCCTTAAAATAGGTTTAATTTTCTGTCAAGTAGGCAAAGCATCAGTCTGAAAATCAGTGATGTTAGCAACAAGGATAAAAAAATCAATATTTAAAAAGTTGAGATTACAGCAGGAAGAGATATATAGAAATTACAGACACTCCATACTTACCTATAAGTATAGAGGTAGACCAATTGTAACCATTTTTTTGTGAGGGACTAATTAATTTTATTAGAGAGTAAGTAAATTCAGCTGTGAATGTTTGAGAATCTAATGACTTCCAGAGATTCAGAATGAATTCAGCAATAAAAGCTAATTAGAAGGGAAATGGATGCCTAAAATATCCCTGGTGTGCATAAAGAAAGAGTATAAAGACCATTAATTGAAATTAAAATTTAACAGTAGCCTAATGCTGCATGACATAAAATTCCATCTGTTGTGCAGAGCCACTAAACAAAGATACATGGGGAATAGTGTGTGGTGTCTCAGCTTTGCAGCTAGTCAATGAATGTGTTTTAGTGTCAAACCACTCCACACAATGAGGAGTCTGATGTTCAGAAGAGTCAGTTCAGGGCATGATGATTCCTGTAATTACTAAATTAGAGAGAAGAAACTAAAAGCAAAGCTGTGTTAGTGAGACATTTTATTTTTAATTAAGTAGGTGGGGTTTTTTTCTGGGTTTTTTATCCTTACACATGTAGAACAGGTACCCATACATTTTAGTTCATACAGGTTGTAAAATCCATGTCCAAACCACTTTCTAGATGTGTCTGTGTGGTACAGGCATCCCTGCTCCTTGCAGGCTTCAAACAGAATTGAGGAACAGGTGCAAAGTCAGTGTCTTCTCTTGCAGCATCTCATCTGAAAGTCTGTGGAAGTTCCCGCAGAACACGCGTAAGGAAA
Organism: Heliornis fulica; assembly: GCA_013399135.1. Classification (NCBI taxonomy): domain Eukaryota; kingdom Metazoa; phylum Chordata; class Aves; order Gruiformes; family Heliornithidae; genus Heliornis; species Heliornis fulica. Next base: position 1,251,355 of record VXBZ01005234.1, on the reverse strand, counting down.
TAAATGACATCTTTGAATAATTTTTTTCTAGGGTGTCTGGCTTCTTGTGCTGCTCACACCATGTCTCAGAATGTTTTGGGTTTGGTTTTTTTAATGACTGATTAACAGTGGTTGCTGTAACCAGTTTCAGCATGCAACATCTCTGCTGTGAATTCCCCTGAAACAGTTCTCAAGATGTGGGCTGATGGATTGATGACAGGTGGTTCTATTGCACTTGCATTTCCATTCTAGATGAACACAGCTATAGTAATTCCATTTTCATGACTCCCACATTCTGTAATCCAAAAGGGTCTTATTTGTTGAAAGAGATATCTATTAGTTTATTTCCAGAGGATTTACAGCTACTGAGAAATTTCCGATGTGATGATGTTACTTTCAGGCTCGTGTGTTAGACTGGAACAGCAGCTTTCCGGAAAGTGAATCTATCAGAAGGATTGTATGATTCTTAGCACAACATGACTGTGGACTGTGATTGTTACCTAAGGCTAGCTGCATGCTGAACAGGCCATAATGTCAAATTAGATACTATTTGAGATTCATATAGTACATTTTCTGAATGCCTACATGTGCATTAGTAATTCAGCGCCTCTATTCTGGGACATCTCTTGATGCAGAGTTAACGGCTACTACAGGACACATACAGTGAAAGAAAATGATGGGTTGCACAGCAGAGGGTCACCATCACATTATGTTGACTGAGAAAACAAAAGTTACCTAGACAGAGATCAAAAGAAAGATGTGACTTGTTTGCAACAGAAAATTCTGTGAGTTGGCAGGAAGGGGCAAGAACAAAAACCAAAGATAAAATAAAATTCAGAGTCAGCAGTTTGGAGGATATTTAGCTGAAGGTAATTAACCATTTGAAGAAGCATCAGCAAAAGGTATGGGGATGATATTTTTATTTTTTTTTTTGTCTAAGACCAAGGTTCAGTGCCTTTCTGGACAATCTTTTCAATCATTAGGAATATGCAAAATATAAATGCTGATGAGGATATTTCTAACTTTGATTTGCATATTTACCCAAAAGAAGAGCAGAGAGTTTTTTTACAGAGAGTTGAAAAATACCAATTCAGATCTACCTATGTCTGTTTCTTGAGGGAGCCAGCAGTAAATGCAGCAGAAATGGTAAATACTGGCATTAAAGTGTTTAGACACACCAGGTGTAAGAAGCTATTGCCGGATTTTTTTGCCACTCTCTTTGCCAAGCTGAAACCATGTAATTCACCTATGGTTCTCTTGACAGGTGGTTGTTCCCAGTATTTCCTAAGTTTCTGGCTGTGGAATGCCTTAGACTTGGCATTGAATGAAATATTTATTTCACTTTTACTGTTCTGATATCTGTATTTGATTCAAAGGCCCTGTCATAGTACATGCATTATTCCCACAACATTAATCTGGGATGAAAGACACAAGTGACTGAAAATGCATCTGTAGCAGCAAAGTATGTAGCCACGCTATATTTACTGACTTTTCAAATTGTGCTTAAGTAGTTCAGTGCATCTACATGAAGCCTGTCAGACTGTGCTGAACCAACTGTCTTTAATTCCTCTCCCAGAAGTAATCCTCACTTGTAATTAATTGTGAGTGTGTGTATATAATATTGTCCATTAGAGAGGTATGAGAGTTCTATATGCAAATGTCCCTCTCAGCCAATATGTAATGATTATGTATATAATATTTATAAACATATGGTAAATCATTTTATAAAATGTATTTCAGTATTGCAGTATATTTGAGAAAAATACTGTGAAAGCCATCTGTATGCAAGTAAGATAATGAGAGGTGTGACCAGCAGGCTGCTAACTGATCCTAATATCTGCTGTACTGTTATTGCACTTGTCCTTTTTCATCACCCAGACAAGGACAAAATCCAAACCTGTTACTCCTAGAGATTCAGCTTTTGAGCACTGGACATTTTCTATCACCAGCCTTTAAAAATGCCTCTCAGAATTCTGAATAACGTATCAGGCTTTGTAAAATGTTCATATTTCGTAAAGCAACACATTAAAATTTTGTTGATTCTTGTAATCTACTTAATGAAGAGAGAAGTGTTTCATCTTCTGTGATGGTTTCATCCACTGTAGATCTGTTCAGTTGCTACCTATCTGTACCATGAGTTTGTGGCACAGTCCTTTGCTGCAGAAAGTGTAATAAACTTATTCCTTAAGCTAAACACTGAACCCTGCACAAATCCTGCACTCAAACTTCTGTCCCTGGCATTGGATGACCTGTGTGGTGGGACAAAATACCTTCATGCCCAGTGTGTGGATGATCTGAAAATAGCAAAAGCTGATCTCCCCAAGTTCAACAAAGACCAATGTCCCAGGGACAGAATAACCCTCTGAATCGATGAAGCTGTGGGGCAGAGTGGCCACAGGGCACCTCTGCAGGAAGGCAACTGTGGAGAAGAAGCAGCAGTACACCCTGGAGGCAAGGAAGTCTGGCAGCGAAAGGCCACTGGCTATGCAATTTGGGAGGAATGTGATGTTCAAGTATTATCAAGGTAAAATGAACATGTAGGTAAAGCTAATAGACTTTACTTTTCTATTTACTTTGCTTTTAAAACATAATAATTGATTTAAGTACTTAGGAAAATTAAAGTGAGATATGGCTTTCAAATGTGACAGCAAGACAGTTATCAGTCTGTCATATCACTCCAAAAGATTAGTTTGCATGATGGAAGTACTTTCCACATCATTATCCATAAGAAGATCTGCAAAAGAATACAAATTTCCATCATTATTATTAATAAACACTTGTATAAAAATCACAGCATATTGAGACATAAAAAGTTTAATTGGCAAACTGCAAACATCTCCAAGAATGAACATAGAATCTCACCCCAAAATGTTATAAACATGATGTGCACATGCTTGTTGAGATGTTGGGAACTTGGTGTCTATGGTAACCTAGATACAACAGCCTTGTTTATCACATATCCAAATGTTTGTGGGATAATTTATGTCAAATTTGAGGCCATTTCATCTGGTGTGATGGCAACAGTCAGCTTTAACACCATGCCTAAACTGCCAGCATTCATCGGATCACCACTTCAAGGACATTTCAACTCTCAAATAAGTAGATCCTACCATTTGCAAACAAAAATTTTAACCTTTTTTGTATATCTGTGGCTGTAGAATGAAAACCATGAGGTATTTAAAAAAACCCAACCCTAACACATCCAAAACACCAGGGAAAGTTAACAATTTTTTCCCCAGTAAAAGTTGTCTTGATGTCAATCAGCTAGGCTGTTCTGAAGATTTATTCCAAAGAAAATTTCCCTTTCTAAATTTATTTTCTTCAGCTACATCTATGACTAAATTTGATATACTTCTAAAGAGATTTAGATTTTATGCCCATGTTTTAAGGCAACTGAGAGACCTGGGGTTTAATATTTTTAATGTTATTTCCTGAAGCTATTGTGTTTGACTGTTCTTCCAGGAATCAATTTTTGGGGATACACACTCAACTCATTTTTATTGCAGCCCATTCCAGCCATTAAGCAGCGTAATTTCAGCTACCATGGAAATGCTGATTAAATCTACAGGTTTTATTTTGCCATTTTAGCTGCGCCTTGACAACTAATTGCTAGTTTGGTTAGGCATCAAAGGGGCATTGAATTTGTGGAATAAAAATGCAGTGAGAGCGCATTGCAGAAAGGCACGGATCACTCTCATCCACTCTTAGTACTTGCTAAAATATACATCAATATCTATGGCTCCTTCCTCCTCTGAGCATCGGGGTCCCCAGTAACCTTGGGATCACATCTATGGCTTCAGTTTGAAGTGAGGAAGAAATGCCCAAATGAGATGGGAAGCTTTAATGCCATGATTTGGGAGCGACTGCAGTTTAGGCCAAGGGGCTGCTCAGTGGTGCAGTGGTGCAGGAGAGGATACCTCCCAGCTTATGGAGACTGGAGTGACATTGCCCAAGGCCACCAGTTCAGGTTAAAATTCTGAGCTGTGTTGATTTGTGTTAGCACTTCAGGCCGATGTTGCACCCAACACAGCTGGTTCTGAGAGCCTGGCTTCAGGTCTGGCTTTGCCCTCAGCCACCGGTGTGGTGCCTCAGGTGAAGCATATTAAGGAAGGACAAAATCAGCCCCGGGGTTGTGAGGAGGGCAGAGGCAGGTGTGGCAGTGTGTAGTTGGTGGGAGAGGAAGGTGTGTTATAGGGTCCTGATGAGAGTGGCTCCTTGTGGAGGGAGATCTCTGCCAGAGAGGCTTATCTGGCAGGGTCTGTGAGCTGTGAAGGGGTCTTCTGCTGGAGCAGGAGAGAGCTGCACGGAGGCATGGCTGTGTGCTGTCACTTTAGTGCACCTGCAGGGAGGAAGGTAAGTTGTGGTTGAGGGCAAGAAGTTGGGTCTGGGAGAGAGTGAGGTGACTTGAATTTTATCTATGCTGATTTCTTTCCAGCCTTGTTTTAATTGCAAGAAATTCAGTAAGCTTTCCTGAAGCTGAGTATGTTTTGCCTGAGACAGTAACATGGTTTCTCTGTCTTTATCTTCATTGATGAGCTCTTTAATCTTGTTTCTTCTGCCCCTGCCCTGTTGAGGAAGGGCTGGGGTAGGGGGAGTCCTGACAACTAGCTAAGCCTGACCCACTGCAGACTTGCTCAGAGTCTGCAGCTGTTCCTCCTTTTGTACTGAGCCACTAAGACATCTCAGTTCTGGCACTGGAAGGCCACAGGTATAGGCATGCTTAGGGGTTCCTCTGAAAAGGCTAGGGTGTAAACTAGTGAAGTATTGTGCTGGCTTCTTTCCTACAGTCAGTGTTGAAGCCAAAACTCATGAGACGTGTGTGATGGCTTATTCTTATATCTGTGTTTTCTCTCATTCCTATGTCTATCCTGCCTGGCATTTTAATTGTTTTACCTCATGTGTAATGCCACCACAACTTTGCTTTTCAACCCTAGTGCATCAGTTGTGTGACCTAAGAAAACAGTTTTTATTTTTATGTTACTCTGCTGATATTCCTGAAAGAGTGAGCAATAATTAGCTAAACCTCACTTCAATCAGAGATTAACTGATGCAAATGCTCAGTTGCTTGTCCAAGGCTATGTAAAATCAGTGACTTATATGAAGAAATAGCACAGCAATACTGGCCTCCTGTCATAACTCTTCAGAGTGAGATATAAACACTCTCTGTATTTAATGTAATGACTTTGGCATCTTAAAGCATGGAGATGTTACATTTATTTCTTTGTACTGTATAATTTTTGGGAAGTCTGAGTGCAGAATACTGGTACTCTACCATGGTAGGAGAGAGAGAGTCTCTTAGTTGAGTACAGCAAAGATAAGTGAGTAGGAACAAACATTTTAGTGGCTTTACAAGTGGTATTTATTGGAGGCTGCTGCTAATTTAAATCTTTCAGCCATGCTTCAAACCCTCATGGTATGGTGCAGTCATGTTATTTGTATTATTAGATAGCCTTAAGCACTGTGTACATTGCTCTTGTATTTAACACCCACTTTTTTTTTTAAATAAAACCTGCATATTACAGTGAAATTGAAAAGTATATAGTCTGTTCTGAAACATGCAAATAATACTCTTTTAGCACTGAGAAAAATTAAGCACATGTATCAAGAGGAGCATGTGTCCCGAATCTAATCTCTGTCTAGCTGTTCTCTCAACAATAAATCACACTTTATCAAAATTAATGTTATTATTTTTGCCAATAGGTATCCTGAAATTGATAGAATGAAAGTTCAGGGCAGTAGAAATTAAGGTGCTCTTGCAGAATGAAATTTTGAATTTCCTAATAGCCTTACAGATTTCTAAATAACACCATGTGGTTGAACGGTTCCTTAAGCAAATACATTTATGGATTAACTAAGTACTGCTTGCTGTGTTTACACATACAAACTCCCATCAGAAACTTAATTTACTAAACACTATAGCAAATAAAATACTATATGCATATTGGTATCTGGCTGCCTGACACATCTCTTTGTGGAGTTGTTTGTTCTTCCTGTCCTACTTGCTTTTGAAGCCTTTGACTGCTTTGAGTGGTGATTATTTCTTCTTAAAATATTCTCAGTATGTTTGGATCAAGGAAGATGCTTAGATAAGGGGGGGATGGAATTAGAGTCTAAACAATAATATAGGTGATTTGTTAAAAAAACCAAACAACTATGATAACGAACATAAGTACTGCTGCAGCACCCCAGACCATCTGTGTACAGCAATCTCTCACTACTGAAATGTGATTCTGTATATTTCTGGTTTATAAGTAAATATAAATCCAAGCTTAGTTTGATGTAAACTCTAAAGGCTTGTTTACATTTGGCTTCACTTGTCAGTTGTGACACTTATGTCTGACAGATTATTTCTGCTCTAGAATGATTCTTTCATGTGACAGCTAAACCCCTTTTCTAGATGGCTTGAATACTACTGAAGACCCAAATTTCTGGAGTTTTATATATTTGTTAAACCTCTGGATCTCTTGCCTTCTGTATTTAGTACTTGCTGTAATAGTCCCATGAAGCAACCACTGTTACTGAAAGGCAGAATGGCTCAGCTTTACTGCTTATTCATGTAACTTACTGTTCTTTGCTGTCTATAACCTCTCTACAGAGTCTCTGCCTTGCAGCAGAATATCTGATTTATAATGTAGTCCAATAAATCTCATGGTGTGATGGGTATGCAAAATGGATACTGTATTTACCTCTTTGGTTTAACAAAAAATCCCACAAACCCAAACAAACAAAAAAACCCAAACCCCACAGACAATGAACAACACTACCTCACTGCCCTCACTTAATAACAAAAACCCAAACCCAGAACTAGACAAAAATAAACAACCTGGAGAATTCATAAAGTAAGTCTGGAGAAACTGGAACAGTAAACATTCTCATTTGTTTTGTCAGTTTGGAGTCATTTCTGTTTTATACCCAAGACTTCTCTTCCTCTTAACTAATTTTGAGCGGCTGAGGGATCTGGGGTTGTTTAGTTTGGAAAAGAGGAGACTGAGGGGAGACCTTATTGCTCTCTACAACTACCTGAAAGGAGGTTTCAGTGAGGTGGGGGTTGGTCTCTTCTCCCCAGCAACAGGTGACAGAACTTGAGGTAATGGCCTCAAGTTGCGCCAGGGAAAATTTAGGTTGGATATTAGGAAGAACTTCTTTACTGAGAGAATCATCAAGCATTGGAACAGTCTACCCAGGAGGTGATTGAGTCCCCATCTCTTGAGGTGTTTAAAAGACGGGTAGATGCAGTGCTTGAGGACATGGTCTAAGGGTAGACTTGGTGGCGGTAGGTTAATGGTTGGACTGGATGATCTTAGGGGTCATTTCCAGCCTTAAAAATTCTATGATTCTAATTACTGGAAGGGGTAATGAGTCATCCCCATAGTAGAGGACTAGCTTTGTAAAAGCACTACTTCTGTTCCATATTCCCAAGGTACATGCCTGCCTTACTCAGGAGATGGCAAGCTAAACGCTGTTCATGGAAATGAAGCAGTGAAGTAGCGAGCACTATCAGTTGTCATTTATGGTTTAAACTAAGTTGCTAGATATAATTTTTCAGCCTTCTATTGAAGGGAGAAGAACTAACTGTAGTATGTCAGCCCAAACTGGCCAAATAAGATACATGTTCTTCCTCTTAACACCAATAATACTTAGAAGCTTGAGTCAGCTAAATCCTTCCTGTATGCTTCTGCCACAATTAAGGAAAACTAGGGAAAAATTACAGAGGAGATGTCTCAATGTATTTTGACTGCCTTTACTCTCCACTTCCCAGTCCACGTATGAATATGTACTTCCTATGGTTTCAATAGCTGCAATTCTGAAGTGACTTTGAGAAGTATATGTTAGGATCTGTTATACTTTGTTTATTCCTAAGAGCTGTTTAATTAACCTGTTCTTAAAGATTTTATGTTAGCGATAATGTCCATGTCCTTCCTGTCCATAAGGAAAGTGAAGGGCTGAATTAGGTTCATTTTCTGAAGAGGAACTTGAATCATTATTTCAGCTTAGGTGTTTCTTATCCTATAGACAATAAATACAGAGATGTTAATCACTTGTTATATAATACTTTGTATATTTATAGACCATCACCATAACTTCCTTGGTTTATGAGCTGAACAATTTCAAAGATATCTGTCTGTCTACATGGGTAATAAGACCTGGCTGTTTGATTGCCCTTGTTTTATTTTATCCAATTCATCCTTGGAAGTGAAAGCTAAGTGCTGGACATTATTCTCCAGACAAATCTTTATCAGTTCTGTCCATAGGGAAAGATTGCCTGATGAATCTTGACTCTTTCATTTGTAGCTGTCTGAAGGGGGTATTTGGCTTTTGTTCAACAGTGTAACATTGTTGACTTGTGTTCATCATTGATGCATAACAAACCTCACATCCTTTTCTGTAAAACTGCTAACGGCTTGATCCACGTCCTACATTTGCATAACTAATTATTTATGCTTAGGTGAAGAACCTTGTCTTTGTCCCCACTGAATAAACATACTATGCTTTTCATCTGCCTAAGCTCATTTGAATTCCTAGTTTGTCCTCCAGCTTATTTGTAGTGCCTACAAGATTTGTTATTTGCAGATTTAAAAACTCATTGAGATTTCACAATTCTATACTGAAGACAAAGGTCTTAGTACTTGGTACCTATCTGGATCTTGAAATGCACTCAATCCTTAAACAACAGAATTTCTCATTGCAAAACTGTGTTGTGTATTCCCATGTGATGGGAGCACTTGGAGACTATGTTAGTTTAAGAAGATGAGAAGAATGCCCACTGTGTTCCATAATTTACATTAAAAGTTATCTGTGTGAAATAATTGGCAACTTGGGATCAGTTTCTTGAAAGAGAAAAATGATAACAGATTTTACTGGAGTAAGAGGTCACATTTTAAGCAGACAGGTGAGAAATCTGCTAATTAATTAAAGTATTATATTCCAAGTGTGATTTTAGGTTGTTCAGATAATTCATAATTTTCAGGTTGGCTTATCTGCCTACAATGCATTTTTGTTACTAGTGGTGAAGACAAGTTCTTGAGGCTAACTTTTAAAAGGTTATTGCCATCAAAATTGTTTGGGTTTGGGTTTTTTTGTTTGTTTGGTTTTGTTTGTTTTTTTTTTTTAACTCTTCCCTACAGGAAATTATTTTTCCATGCCTAGGGAAAGTTACTGGAGTATCTCTGCTGTCTTGGTGCTGATTCAACTGAGTTAGATTTGAGACTTACTTTGTAATGAAGTCTACTACCAGGATGGCTAGTGTCTTCAGCTGGTCTGAAATAGATTTTTTATTTTTTTTATTTTTTAAACCAGCTTATGGGGCTTTTATTTAGAAATACAAATAATAGCCTTAGTCAGAAATTGAAGTGAATATTATAAATATTTTCAGAGTTCAACATTATCTCTCTATCTTGTAGTTCAGTGCTTCAACAATGTTCAGAGGGGATTTCCAGGAGCCCAGGCCAAGATACAACTTAAGATCTCTGAAAGACAATCCTGTCCATGAAACTCGGGCCCCCTATACACTTCACCTGAAAGGCTTTAGTTTTCTTTGGATTGGATCTTAATGTTCAGAGGTACATGTGCAACAAATCAGGAAAATCCAGTGCAGGATATCCTCAGCCATGTAAGAGTTCAAGATCTGCCATGTTGTTAAATATTGCCTATGTTATTAGCCATCAAAATCTACATTCCATACAGATTTTTTTTTTTTTAACAATTACCAGTAAGGTCATCGTGGGGGACAGTCCACAGAGTTCCTGAGACAGCAGGTGAAAGATACTGCATTATTGACCAATCCTCCCAGCCCAAGACAAAGTGATAGGGATGGGTTCATAAAAAGATTTAATAAAGTTCAAAGTAATTCATTGGCATAAATTTTTTAAATTATTTTGAGGCACGAGTGAATAAGGTTATTTTCTAGAACTTGTATTGCAGGACTTTTGTATTTATTAAACTGCTTTGTGGTATTTATACTTAGAAAAACATATCTGTATGTGCTGAAGGGAAAGGAAATTCCTTTCTGGATTGTATGAACTTTCCTGTTCTAGATTCTGGGGTGTCATTGCCTTCTCTAGCTTTGAAAGCTTTTCGAAAGGTGGTTGGTAATTTACAACCAGACTGACTCTATTCCATCATACGGAATGGCTGTACTTAAAGAATGCTCTAAGGGAAAAACTGGCCCCAAGGAACTCTATTCATTCATGTGAATGTTGACACACTTACAGACTACATCAATTGCAAAATGATCATTGATCCTGGATTAACTGTTTTAACTAAACATTCCTGGAGTGCGCAGAAAATACCTCAAAGCCACTCAAGGCACCCCTGTTGCAAAGCATGTGCCTTAAATCAGAGTGCAGAGGAAGGTGAGATGTCCAGTGAGAATTGGAATCCATGTTAAGAAAAGCTTTGCAAGAGAACAAGTTGCCAATTTTCCTCAAATGTGAGGAAGACAAATATTTGAAATAATCTTCAGTGTTGTGGGGTGTCAGTACCCAGCCATGTGGCTGTGAAGAAGGAATAAGGAAGGAGGGGGATGCAACTTCATCAGTTACTGAGATGCGAGACAGGGAAATAATCACAAAGTCAGTATAAAGGCAGTCCACACTTCATATGTGTGCTCTCAGTCCATCAAAAGCATAAGCAGAACAAGTTTTTATTAATCTCAGAGTACAAGTTCACACAAGTGTTTTATTTACAAGGTTGTAGTACTTCCACCTCTACGTGTGTAGTAGTGAATAAACATAACTAAAGAACTCGAGGTAGGCTAAAAATTATCGAATTATACTGTTCCTCAACTGGCAACTTGTCAAAGTTTAATCCCTGTGGGGAAAAGCCTTCCACAAGAGGGGAAAAAATTGGCATAAATACTGCTCCACTTTAATTTCTTCATTTTGTATACACCTTAAAACTGCTACTTGTCCTTTTGTGGAAGAGTTCTTCAAAGGAAAATTTGTCACTTAAAATTATATAGTGACATTCAGTATCTAAAATACAAGAATACAAGGAGAGCTGTAATATGTTTCAAGTGTTTAGTAATATTAAAATGCAGCAAGAAAGAATTACAACTGTGACAATGCACAGATAAATACTTAAGAATAATAGGAACATCTCCATCCTTGGCTAAATTTTAAGTTTCTTATTAGTGAGGGTTAAAGCTCAGTTCTCAGTATCTTAACTGGTGTCAGTAAAACCAGACTTGATATCTTGGGGGAGGCTCAGTAGGGCTGAAAAATGGTCTCAGACTTTTTTCTAAAGAGAGCAGTAATTTTGTTATGGCTGTTCCTATATTGTTGATGTCTTTCTTCTCTGTTAGTATATGGAGACTAGGTGTATGAAACACTAAGTTATTTTCTCTTTTTTTTTTTTTTTTTTTTGTGGAGGGGACAGGGAAAGAATTAATTGCAGAAGTGAAGGATGAGAGGCTTTTCTTGGAAAATAAGGGGAATACAGATCATGCATGGTGGTGAGTAACACTTCACTGAAAGTAAAGCATCTGTAGTAGGAGGTTTTTAGCCTGGTTCAGTGGCTGAAACCAGTGGAAGACAAGCAATGTGAATCAGTTGCAATTAAGAAAATTATACTTCACTTCTATATTGGATATTAGAAATACCTTTTTCTCGTGTCAGTCTCTTATACATACATGAAAAACTCTAAAAATTTACTCTTTAAGTATTTACATTCTCCAACGTGTAGCACCCCACTTCAAACTGGAACAGCAGTTTAGTGCTTGATACCTTTCTAAACACTTGCTCAACTATCTTTAATAAGGTGATCCTATTATGCCCTCAGTTCAGTTGTGAATTGCTATTGGTCACCCAACCCATTAGCTAAGGAAAAACACAGCAATTCAGCTTGACATACTTAATGAGAATTCAAGGCTGTTTAATTTATCAGCTTTTACACTGGGATACTTCAGTAAAGCTTCAGTGTTATGAATGTTATGTGCTGAATCTTTTGACAATACATAATGATCCTCATCATTGTGAAGCCTGTGAATAGAATCATCTGATCAGTTCATTAAGACCAGAGAGGTCTGAACACACTTACAATGCCATTGTTTATGCTCCAAACACTGAAGACCAAATTAATTTCTGATGTAATTCCATGAACTTTAATAGAATGGCTCCATGGATACTTTTGACCTAAGGATAACAAGTCTTTTCTTTCTAGGAATGCTGACACTCTAGCCAGACATCCTCTCCTGTAATTGCTCTCCCTGGAGGTGTGTACTACTGGACTTTTGTATAGAATGAGCTGTGTATACAGTTTATAAAGCAAACCATATAATGCTGGTTTTGTGTCACCTAAATACTGAAAGGGAGAATATGTGGCTCATATCTGAGCTTGATGGGGTTGCACCAGAGATGATTTTGTCAACATGACTTTACCTTGGCAACTTTTGGTGTATTTTCTGGAATTAGATACATGATAGGGATGTATTAACTATGAAGATGTACTTTGAATGTGGAGAACATGACTAAATCTGTTTATTTTCTTGCTGTTGGAAACAAAATGGTAAGACTTACTGACAGGTTACTTGGGAAATCTATTCTGACCTAGTGAATCTCCTCTCAGTGACTGTAGACAAGGTTAACTATTGCTAAGCTGGCTTTAGTCAGTGTTCTTCTGGCATGTCTAACTTGATGACTTCTTTCATTGAGAAAGAGCTGCAATTTGGGGCACAGGACCTGGAAGAGACCTGCATGAGGTTTCACAGACCAGGATAACATTTTAATCTCTTGAGCATGCAAACTGCTTTATGAAGCTGTATTTGTAAGTTTGTTTGGAGGCCACAATGTAAGCCAAACAGTACAGTCTTCTGCCAAACTGTACAGCTGTTTGCAGCGATAAATACAAAATTCTGCTTTCTTGCATCACTCGCTGCAGTTAACTTACATGTGATATGACTGGCTACATGACTAAGCACCTTGTGATATTTTAGGGAAATTACCACCCTGACCAGTGTTCCTGGAGTAATTATCAAGGGGTAAAGGAAATGTGAGTGATAAGTAGACCAGGTTCAGCTGAAGATCTCAAATCCTTTAATATAACATCTGGAACTGCAGTTTATCCAGAGTTGTGGGTTTTTTGGGTTTGCCTTTCTTTCTATCAAAAGGGTCACAGCATTTGAAAAGCTCTGTTTAACTTAAAAACTAGTGTCAGTTACTCATATTCTTCAAAGAAATATAACTCTGGCCTTTAAGGTTACTTTTTAGAAGAGAGCTGTAGACAAACTTCTCCACACAGTGTGTTGAAATCACATTTCTCTACAGAGGTCAGTGGAGCTTTAACAATTCCTGTGCCAGTGTAAAAGAATAAAGTCCTGTGGTCCTCAGTGGAAGGAATTTCCTTTTGGTGCTTCTGCCAGTTACAGTGCAACTCCTGGGCTACCCTCTTCCACTCCCAGTAAGTTAGAATTGACTTAATGATGGCAGATCTGGAGCCATGACCGTGATAACGTCTTTCTCTCCTCTGGTACTCAGTAATAAAATGTAGCAGAATTTGTAAACCTTTCATTTTGGAGGAATAACTATTTGTCTGCCTGTCCAATCATGTCTACAACAATAAGCAACTTCTTCATCAAATCACTGCATTTGGAGCTTAATTGAATTTAACCAAATTACTAAACTTTTTCAACAATCTAATACAAAATCTCTCCTATTTCCCAGTATTAAAATACCTCTGGGGCTGACTGCACTTGACATTTATAAATGTAGAATAAGTCACATGATTTTATGCAAGAACATACAGCAATGGATTGATCATGTTGTTTGCCTATTGTCATTACTAACTCCTCAAGATATAATTGACAAGAGCACTTCCTCATTTGAAAAGAATCAAAATTTCAATGGCTCTTCTTTAAAAGCCACTGATTGTTGTATTCCCTAGATGGCTTAAGGTGAGGAAGGGTTGTTTTCATAGCATTTACAATTACTTTTTATTGTTCCTAGTACATTATCTCAATGCTCTAGCTTGTTTTACAGATTGTGAGGAACCAAAACGGCAGATAAACCACTGTTTATGATTTAGCTTCCTTTGCCAACTTTTATAGGAAAATCTTCTTGTATAGTGAGATATAAGCAATGGGGCTTTCTTACTTATTCCTCCATGAGTCATTTCTCATCTTCTGTGAAGTTGTTGCTGACGCTGGTAACGGCTTCTTTTGAAAATATTTCATATGGTTAACTTGTAAGTTGTGTGTGTATGTATATATATATATCACATATGTACAATACTCTAGTCCAGTCTCTGTGGTGTGCTTCCTGAACTGGTTGCACCTGATCATGAAATACCTTTGGAACTATGTCAAGCTTAGAGCTAGAATATTTGGAGCTAGTTACTGGCTCAAATAGGTCTTTTGTGACATCCAGGAATAGTTGTAATAAAATATTTAAAAACACAAAACCAAACAAATTCATAGGCATAACTTGGTTTAAAATAAAATCTAGAGTTCTTATTTGTTTTAAACTGTTTTAATGTTTTAAATACTGTGAATGCAGTTAGTTCTTTAAGAAGTGTGAGTGCTGTCTTGCAATGCCCTTCTTTCATAGGTAGCTGCTGAATGATGACTTTGACCACTTGAATTCCCTTACCGTTTTTTTAGCACTTCCTAGTAAACGTTTTCTGCTTCCTCCCCACTTAATCCAATACCCTTCTAGAAAAGGGCAACGGTATCTTCACTGTTATGGAGGGAAAAAAATCAATTTTATGGAGAAAGTGTATATGATAATACTCAAAGAAGAAATTCATTTTATTAAGAGATCAACAAATCTTCAAAGATATGGATGTTCATAAAAACCCATACCACTACATGGAAGATAATATCCTCGTTCTTTCTCTATAGCCATAAGAAACAGACGTTCTAGATACTTGAATTAAAGTAAAAATGCACCTTCTCACTCCATATCAAAACAGCAAGATGTCTCTGACTTACAGCTCTGCTTAATAAGTAAACAATGTTTTTGTAGTATTTTTGAGGGAAGATATGGAAGATCTATGGTCAATTAATATATAGTGGATATTGGGGAAACCAGCATTAATTTTGGTATCATTAGTATTAAGTATGACAGAAGTCATGTTTTCTCATGCTTTTTTTTATTTTTTAAATTTCTAATTTTATGCAAAAAAATTAAGATGCCTACCCAAACTAACTAAAATACAGATTTTTCTCCTCAGTGTGGGTAATTTAGATATTTTTTTCAATTCCTCTTTCCTGGAATCTAGCACGAACATATCATTCATGATCCCCCTTCCCTGTTAGTGTGTATGCTCATTCAGATATTTCATTCTTGACAGATAGAAATTAAAATGTCAATCTCTACAGTTTTCCTCTTCCTCCAAAAAGTGACATAGATGGAAGGTTAGCCACAATCTAAATGAAATATGTAAGGGATTTTTTTTTTCTTCAGTGAAACAAAGAAAAAAAAATAGCTCGGAAGATGAGGGGTTTTTTTCTTTTAAAGAGGTAAAGCATGAGATTTAGATCCCTCTTCCTTACTGGGATTTTTCCCCCTCAAGAACAGTGTTGTAACAGGCTTTGTCTAAGACTTTATGCCAATTGCTCACAAGCAAAATAGGAATATTAAAACAATGAAGTTGACATTGTTTCCTCATCACACAAGGTTGAAAAAGATAAAAGCTGTTACCTGAATAGGAATCCCTTGCATGAATTCCTTGCTTTCTTAATACCACAATCAAATTGTGTATTCAAACACCATGTGTTGAATCTTCTCTGTTTTGTGTTAATTAGCAGGTTTATTAGTGTTTTCATTAGAAAGTACATACTGTTTCCGGTGAAGCAGCATCTTAACAGTATAGGAATACTTTGATTCCCAATGAAATTAAAGTTTTTTTCTGGATGTAGTCAGGGTTTTTTTTCCCTGCTAGGCATGGTCTACTTTTCAGCAAAGACTTTCTCTGTGGGAAATTTTTATATAAATATATGTTAAAGGTTAGCTTTTAAATAAATATTCTGTATGTGGTTTCCAGTGCAATATGCTAGATGAATGCATATTTAATTTGTATAATACCAGAACAGATTATGATAATTTTTCATATAAGATATGATAAAATGTCACCTATTGCTCACTTATGTTTATCAATGTATGCTGCATGATAAATGTAGATCAGATTAAATCAGTAGGTCAGATTAAATTGTAAGGAAAATGATGACTCAAATATCAGTAAGCAGAGTGTGTGTTCTACACCAAATAAAATACTTAAGTTTAGGAACTAGAAAAAGCTTTAAACACATGAGGAGTTTCAAGCTATGATTATGCAACAGTAAAAATCAACAACTATTTAAAGTTTTTGTTCTGATTTTAAAAAGGCTATTTGTTATCGAGCCACTAATTGAGTCTACTTGTCTTTGGACACTGCTTACAAATGTGTGTACAATATGGGATTTTTGATATGCCATCCTTTCTCTAAGAAAGGTAGAATTATATGGGTTGGGATATCTACAGGTTATCAATTGATTTAATGCAATTTATCTGTTGGGGATATAATTATATATAATCTCTTCAGTATCATTATCCACTGAAGACCCTACATAGGACAAACATGTTTTCACTCATTTGTAGAATTTATGCAATAATGCTGATATTATGTTGCCCTATGGCTATCCTACATTGCTGACATTAACCAAAAAGAAAGCCTGGAGCACTTTTGGAGAATGGTTCATATAAACTGTGGTGGTAGTAGGATCTGCTTAATAGCCTTCTCTCCCTTTGAACCAGCAGAAATTTAATTCACTTTAATCACTGAGTTATATGCTATGTTTTAATTTTTATGCTCTGATACACCAATGGAATCTCTGGGGGTTAAAAGGATAAATTAATGTAAATATTTAGTCTATGGGCTTCATGCTTTCAGTAAACATAAAGATATGATTTCCTTCAATCTGACTGTTGACCTCTTCTTTATTTTGGTCAACACTTGGTTCTTGACTCAATCTCAATAGATACCACAGACCAATATTTCTTTATTGGAATCAGTGGGAATTATGTATATGTGTATAGAGGAAAAATTATGTATATGTGGGGAAAAACTAAAGGGTTTTCAAGAAATTTTGGTTCATGGCTTACATACCTAAAAAAACCCCATTACTTCTCTCTAGTTTTGTCAGTGATATTAAAGCACCTGAAATTTTCCATGGTTTTTTTTTGTTTAAATGTTACTGTATGATTGGTCTTTGTGTTCTAAGACATGTAAAGATTTATGAAGACTTCTTAACAAGAGAGTAAAAGGGTCCTTGGCAGATATCTTGGTTGCCTATTCCAAGATTTGAAATTAATATGTTCTCAGTGTAGTCACGAATTTCCTTTCTAGGCCTCCATTTACTTAGCGCTGTACCACACATGACCTAGAAGACACCTTCCTCTGCTTTCATGCAGCCTTACATTGGGCATGCTGTACTTTAGTTTTCTTTCACAGGCTAGTAAGAATCGTTCTTAAAGATTAGTCTGTATAAAGCTGACGACTTATGTCTCATTTTTTTTCTTTTCTCTCAAAATGAATGCTTGTTTCTATTTTCTTGTTTTTAGTAGAAGTGATGGAAAGAGAATAAATGAATTGAAATGGTGTCTACTAATAGTGGCATGCATTTATTTCCATTAAATTAATACACAATAAATATAGCTATAATCAGATTAATAACTTTTTAAGATGTAGAAAAATATGAATAATAGAAGGTGGCTGTTGGTCAGGTTTGTTAGCCTGTTCCTAAGCATCCCTTTTTGTTAGAGAAGAATTGTTTGCATTGTTTTCCACATTTACTCATCACCACATTAGCTCATCAGCTGCACATTCTGATATACGAAGATTTTCATAGATCTTCAGTTCACCTACTGAAAGGGGAGAAAGGGAAAAAAGAGCCCCACAGCAGAAAACAGTCATCTTAAGAAGCAGGTAGTTGAAATGCAGTTAGAGACCCATCACTTGCTTCAGTTGCAAGTAATAAATATTAAATGAAAGCTGAAAGCAAACTACTTGTGGAAAAGTTCACTAACTAAATTTATTCAGGAGGATATGAGCAAATGCCTGAAATTCTCTTCATGTTAACAGGCTGAATTCATTGGTTAAATTATTTGTTGCTGTATAAACACGTTGCTTAATGATCCAGAGAGCAATTAACCTGTCACTTTGCACACTGACTTACTAAATCCTTTCCAATCTCCCTTTATATTTAGTGCTTATTGTTAATTTGAAGTTATTGGGTATTTATTTAAATATTTACTGATAGCATGGTTTAAAATCTGCTTTAAACTCATTAATATTAGAGAAATTAACTTGATATTACTATAGAAAGTATTTTTGGACTGTAAGGAATCTCTAGAAATTATCTAGTCCAACCCCCTGATCAGACAGCAATGTCAGCTGGGGTATGGTTTGCCCAAGATCATGTCCAGCTGGGTTTTGAAAATGTTCAAAGACAGACTCCACAACTTCTCTGGTCAAGCTGTGCTGACACTTGACCATGTTCACATTAAAAGAAAAACCTTGTTTATTTTCTTTATAAGATAATGTTAAATGTGTCCATTTGCGTCTATTCTCTTCACTCTTGCCAGTATATATGCACATGGAGTCTTATCTTTTCCAAGGCTGATCAGGCACAGCTCTCTTGGTTGTTCCTGCTATGTCAGATGCTTTGATCACTTCAGCATCTTTGCAGCCTTTTCCTGTACTCCAGCATGCCCTCGTACCTCTTTCACCGAGGAGCTGGTAACTGGGTGCAGCGCTCCAGGTGCCTCGGCAGTGCCAAGCCGAGGGGAAGCCTTGCCTCCCTTGGCCTTCTGGCAGAACTCTCCTGAGTGCAGCCCAGCATCCTCCTGGGTGCCTTTCTTCTCAACCTCTATGAGTGTTAGAAATGTAAATCAAAATTAAGAATAACATCAAGTAATCATATTTTATTCCCCTGCTTTAACTGTATAAATGTATATGCTTATTGGTTCTGCATTGAATCACTTAAGAGTCTTCACAACCACAACAACAGTGCAGCGAGTGATGATTAATATCTTCCTCAACTTCCATACAGAGCCTATCATACCAGATAAGTGTAAAAACAGTTTTCTCATCAGTTATTGTGCCCTGTCAAACAGGGATTTCTTCATGTTTTTCAGGGCAGATCCAGATTTCTCAATGGTAGTTGGTATGCTTGCTTACTCTCTCAGCCATTAGCTACATTTGAAATATAATATCTAAAAGAAATCAGACTTGGTATTTTCATCAAAAGGAATGAGTTGATCGGAGGAAAAAAAAGCCCACTTGTGTAGCCTTGCCTTTTTCACACAATATTTGAGGCTTTTAGAAGCTGTGGTTATGCCTGCTTGTTAAGAACAAACACAAGCCTGAATTTCAAATGACATTGCAGATAAAAATAATAAAAACCTTGTGATGCGATAAAGGTGCCTATTCCTCAAATAGAGAGATCTTTTCTGAAACCTAGATGATAAAAGGTTTAAGATAAGATTCTGTCATTCCTGTTTACCCAACTAACCAGTAAGACTTCAGTATTACTGCTCTTAAACACAGTGCAACACCATGGGGACATTTCTGACTTAACGTGGTCATGCTTTTGAAGTTAAAAATCGCTACTGTCTCCGCATTACAGACCATTCTCCAAGAGTGACCTGGTTCCTTTCACCAAAACTGGAAGATACACACCCTGAGAGAATGCCTAATGCACTCTCATTCTAGAAGATATTCAGTCCATAGGATTGGATCTCAGAGGTGGCAGACAATAACTGTGTGCAAGCTATTGCTTATGGCTAGAGAGTGGAAAATGAAAGTTTGGAGATCAGAAATCCTCGTCCTCTGTTTTGCATTACAAAACCAAAAGAACTGAAAGATTTAACAGTTAGTAAATTATCTCTTTTTAGGTAATTCACTTTGGTAGCACCTTGAAAGGATAAAACCATATAATGAAGATATCCAAATAAAGTACAGAAACTTTGTGATCCCAAGCAAATAAGCATACTACCTTTCTTTAGTTGGTTGCTTTTGAACTGAGCTGTTTAAATTCTCTTCAGACAGCAATTAGTCATAGACTGTTGACAAGTAAAAACAAGGCTGTAATTATTAACTCAGAGGGATACAATGCTGTTCATAATCAGATATAGATATGAAATCAACTCTATATTTCCATAAAAATGTTCAAGCAAATTACAACCTTGTAACAACTTGATGGCAACCTTATCTTTGATATTATCTTTGTTTCTAGTTAATATTGGCATAACAGCTTGTAAGAATGGTTGTCTTTATAATCAAAGTAGTACTTGGTAGGAAGAAAATGTGTGCTAATGAAGAAGCGACTCATAGTGAAAGTGTTTGAACAGTCTTGCTTCCAAGTCTAAAACACCAAGACACCCAACAAACCAAAAGCACCCACTGGAACCGTTATTAATCTGAATCTATTTGTGAACAAGCATCTGGCCACCTACACACCAGTCATCCTTTGGCATTTCTAATGGTGACTAAGTACACTGGTACATGGGGGTTTTATCCAAGGTACTGGTCTCGCAGGTACTGAATGTTCCTGTAGCACTGGGACTTGCAAACAGATGGTGTGAGTGCAGCAAGAGTGGGTTGAAAACTCAGATAGTGGGCTTGGGATACTGCTGAGGCTAATGCTAGGCTTGTATGTTTTGGAGGAGATCTGAAGGATATCTAAAGGTAGTCACAGGTGTGTGTTTTTACATCTGTCCTTCTGTGCCAACCTGATACTGGCACAATACCGATGACTATCCACTTTACCACAATATCCTTGGTTCCTGCTTTTTTTCTTTAAATCGCATGGTTTGGTTTTGTTCACAGAAAGGCAACCCCTTGCCCTGAGAGTCAGGTATGGCAATATCCCTCTTATGTTTGGGGCAGGCTTTGCACAGACATCTCTGCACAAAAGGATATAGAAAAGTTCTGGTTCTGATTTTTGTGTCACTTTAACTATTTTCAAGCGGCAAGTATGATGGAAATGTTTTGGCAATTCTGAACTGACAGAATGCCAGGTATGTCTGCTGCTTTTTCTGGTTTCACTTCAGTGGGTTGTTCCTGGACTTGTGTCAAAAGAGGGGAAAAACCCCAACAAAACCCCCAAACAAACAGGAGAGGTTGTTCCAGACTTCCCCTGATCACACTAAATGCAAAGCATGTAATAAGGATGACTCTACAAGTTCTTTTTAAATCATTTCTTATCCAGTTAACATTTGAGGTACGCTGCAAGGAATGCACTTTCTGTAGGTCTGAGGGGATGACATCAGGTAATGGTAGAGAAATGGGAGCCTGGCAAGGGTGCTGAGTGCAGTAATCCCAGTAATAGTCTAGAAGAGCAAAGCAGAGGATCACATAGAGAACATAGCAATTTAAAGGTGAAAAATACCTATTGGATAAGAGGTGTGATTGCACCACTGTCTCTTCCCTCACTCTTGTGGCTATTCAGTATTTGTTCTGCAACATTATGTGCTTCAACAGCAGCAGTAGAGGGGTTAACAGGATCTCCTAATGCATTTTACTTGTGGTTCAAAGTTTGCTATAGGCTTTTGCATTTGAACTGCACTAGCTTTGACTTTCAGTTGGCCTTCCAACAAAGCTATTCATGGCCTCAGCTTCTAGAACTGGGTAAGACTAGGTATATCCAACACAGCTGTGTCAGACAATGCCCAAGCATTTCAGGATTATACAGCTGGCTGCAAACGGCAGAGGAAAAAAGTGGTAGCACCTTCAACTGTTCATCACTAACATATCGTTTAGCTCTTGTTCTGCTATACTGAAGCCATTATCCTCAATGTTGGGTATGTTTGTAAGCACAGAAATATGGGGAAAAATGGTCTGGGAAGAAGCCAGTTGAATTCAATTTATCGGCATGATTATATCAGATAATGACTTAGATTTGTATAACCTGTGACTAAGAGAAGGTAATTACTATTCCAGCCAGGAAAAATAACTAAGTATTCAGCAATATTTTTCAGACCCTCACACTAAAAGACCCATTGTATGGCCACCACAGAAAAATCTGAATAAATATTGTCCCATTCTGTTAAAAATGAAAGAGGGTAATATGCTGTAAAATGTGGAAACAACACAGCATTGAGAGAAGGAAAGAAAGAGACAGCAGATGCTGTTTTCCAGACTAAATCTCCTCTGATGCACTCCAGGGACCTCATTTAATCAAGCATCATTCTCACACTTCATCACGTATATTATTCAGAAATGATGAAGAATTCTGGGAATAAATTAGTCATTTATTTCAGGATAAATGGTTTTTAAAATTTATTATTATTCAAGTTATTTTGAAACATTTAGTTTTTCCTTTATTTCTCCCAGAGGCTCCCAGCTCTGCTTAATCACAAACTGCTATGTGCAGGGTCCTGAAGATCAGGACCCCGACTGTCTTTGTAAAAGTCATTTTTCTGGGACATACCTTCCTCTGTTATTGCATTCTGATTATCAGATTTAGAAATGCTTCATTCTTTGCACTTTGACTTGGGAGAATGTCTATAACAATCCTATGGTAAAAAGAATTTTTTTTCTCTGGCTGTGTGTATTAAAGTGACTTAGCATAAGGAGGACTCTCTCTCTCCACTGAAATATTTTCTTTTTTCCTTGTGTCGTGTTGACTGTTAGTTTTCCCTGCCCTCTTATGTTATCTGCTGCTGTTTACTTTTAGCACTTGTCAGTTCTATAACAGTGCAGCAGGTAAATATATTCAGTGCTTTCTTTAAGAGCTTATACAACCTGATACTTCTTCAGGATGGATTCTGTTATATTTAATCACCCAGAGTGGTGCCATATCTCACATGTTAAAGGGACAACTGTGAGCTGCTACCCAGCTTCTATGAAGTATCAGAATGCAGCATTCCTGGGTAGATCACATATTAGTAAATAGTATCTCTCTTGTTCAGTTATCTTTGATAGAGGGATTTTGATTAGGTTAATATAATTCATTCACCCTCCATTCCTGGCAATGTCTGGGTGATAAATGGGACAGCCATATGATGAACTGCAACTATCCTGTATGGTGTCTCTTCACTCTGCACACTACCCCAGGCACTTCAGGCCTTTGCCAAGTGTTACATATTCAAAGAGGAAAGCATGTATTAGAAGTACTAAATTGAGTTAGTTTGAGCTTGAGAATGCAAGAGGTAAAGAAAATAACTGTTTTTGTACAGATCTGTATATAATACACTAAAATGAAAAATTTTTGTCAAAAATTATTTAGCTTAGAAACTGAGAAACATTGTCATTAAACTAAGAATTTTGAGTTTTGTAAAGAATAAGAAATCCATAGAACTCTTTCTTTGTTATTGTGACAGAAGAAAACATTCTTCCAGAAAAATTAAAACAGGAAATATATGTTTTTTTTTTTATTGTCAAGCCATTGTATCTTGATGGAAGTTGAAGCAATGTATTACAAGTAATTCAGTGAAGCAACAGGCATTGACTGTGGGACTTATCTTCTAGACTATTAAGGGGCTTTGTAGACCACCTTTTATTGTCACCCAAACTCTTAGCTGAATGTTCAGCTCCCAGAAATTTGCCTGTGACATGTCGTGGGTCCACTGCAGCCTATCAGCCCTGGCTTCCTTCCTGAGGAAAGGGAGGAGCAGAAATGAGGAATGTGCCAATAATTTGTCTTCAGGCTTTTTCTCAGGAGCACTGGGAGTAGGCTGTGGCTAGAGCAGGCATCCAACCTCTACAGTAAAGATTCCAAAGACCAGGTGAAAACATTCCTAATCTTAAATTTTTTTCACACCAGCTTATTTGTGTGTATGAAAAAATTTCAGAGTGTCCTGACCCCATCATGTGCTTAGGATATTTGTCCTCTATAAAGCCACCATATGAGTTAACGGGACAACTAGAAGTTCTAAAGAACCAACTGAAAATAACAAAAAACAATCAGAAAAGCTGTGTTGAGAACTCCTGTAGAACTACAGAACTAGTTGATTTCATATGCTCAACTACTATAAAAATAAAAGTTCTATTCCTGGAGAGCACTGAAAGGGGCTAGTAGAGCAGTTTCAAGTTGCATTTCATAAACTTTGTGATGCCTGTTTTCCTATTCTTTGTCATCATCTTTTAGCAGAGAAACAAAAAACCCCAAACCCCAGCAAGCCAACCTCTGACAAATGCAATAATTTTGTTTGCAGAACTGGATGAACAGGAACTTCAGAGCAAAGCAGTGAACTTCACATGCAGTAGTGTAATGATTCATCATAAAACAACTTCCATTCTTTAAAAACAGAACTGGATCTTTTTAATGGGCTTTCTCATTATTTCAGTACAACACTCTTAAAAGCCCTCAGTGGGAGCACCCAATGGGGACTGCACCAGAGATTTAGGAAAATTCTGTGTTACTTTGCAGTTAGTCATGTGTGCTGTGATTCACTGCAATGAACTTCACGAATAAGAGATTTGTGTAGGTGATAGTGTTTTAATGAACTAAGTGATCACATTAAAAGATCACAGTTCAAATCCTCATTAAACCTACGTTCTATAAGCAAAATGAGAAGGTATTTAACAATATGTGCTGTGATATTGTAAAAGTCCATTCCAACTGTAAGGCTAGGCTTAGAAAACATTAGCACCAATTTGTGTAGATCGTGATGGGATATTTAATGTCTTTGTACATAATACTTCTCCAGCAAGTATCTACTATCTAATGAAATGCAAAATGTAGGGTAGTCAGAAAACCTTCCAGCTGCCAGGTTTTACATGCCTGGAATCCAAAGCACAAAGAAGAGATGTGCAAGGTGGCTTCTTTAAACAATATTGCAGTGCTTCTAGGCAGAAAGAGTAATTTGGCTTCCTTCTCAGACCCATGAGATTCAAATCTTCATTTTTCAAGCAGTAAGCCAACTCCTTAGCCATAGTGCAAGGCTCCAAAGAAGTGTTCTCTATTCCTCCTGTGAAACTCTGCCACTAGGAAGGACAGTTCATGGAGTGGGGAAAAATAATCCCAGGAGCAGAGAGTTACACCACCTACTAAATAGACAGTTAAACACTAAGCTGGTAGGCGCCAATCTCCTCCAAATATGCTGCACATGCATGTGTATTTAGACTGAAGTTTAGTGAGGAACTGATACACAACTTCTAGGTAAGGAGTCCAAATTAAGAGTTGTGTTCTCAATGCCGTTGGTATAGGAGTTAATATATAACAGCCAAATATTACTGTTAGAAAAACACTGAAAACATTCTGGGTTAAATTAAAGGAGTACACAATAAATGTGACTTTCTTGTGGATGACTATAATTCTCTGAACTCAATACCTAACAAAGTTACTTTTCTTGTCTTGTCTTATATTTTTGGAACCTGCATCTGGAAAACAAACAAACAAACAAACAACCCCCAACTTGATTAAAAGCATAATTTTTTAAAAATGCTGGAGATCCACTGACCTGAGGAGGTTACAAGGGACTACAAAGTCTTCTTCGGGTATGAGTGTCGTACCTGTGGCCTCAGGTTGTGGACAGTCACTTTCAGATGTATGTTTGCATTTCCTAATATTGATTTCTGAGCCTTCTATTTGCAATGCTGAGAAGTGGGAGAGGAAGGAAGGAATTTAATGCTTGTTTCACAAAGTTAGTCTGTGGTGAAGTCTTTGCTCTGTCTTCTGATATTCTGAGTTTCCCTGAGTTCAGGAGAAACGGTTTTGAGAGAGAACCAATTAATTTTGTCATGGAAAGGGGAAAAAAACCTATGAGGTTGCTAACGTTTTATACTCTCTGCCTGGCTCTACAAATACAGCATTGGGCCACTACCACTTGAGGTGGTTTTAACCGGAAATAAGCCTTTGGCTCCCATAAAGGAGCTTTTCAGCTTTCCGAGAAATATAAAGCCAAAACATATTGCAATGTAGCAGAAGAAAGGAAATATAGAGTGAGGTGATGATGGCTAGTGTTGGGTAAACAGCAATGGCATAGTGGGCTTGGGAAGTTATCTGCTTAGGTAATGTCTAGTAGATCCAAACATATAGCCAAACCACTTCACACTGACACATTAAAACAATGAAGATTGATGTGCTTGTGTTTATTGGACTTTGTGTTTCTGATTTCCAGTAGGATTAGGTCATCTTTTTGTTTTGTAAGCTGTGCAGTTTACATGCAGTTCATCACATCATGTATTGTTACAACCTGAAGAGCAAAACATGCCGTCTTTCTGATATGTGGGTATCTGTCTGCATGCTTGCAACTATTTTGTCTTGTTCTTTTGGAATTCATGTGTAGCAGGTAGCTGTACCATGAAAGATACAGGATTGGTTATTGAAGCCAACATTACAGCAAGTACTCATTTGTGTTTTGCCGTGCCTTCAACTGGCTGCATCTTTCAAAGAGGGGAAACAACCTTCCCGTCCTGCTGCAATGGCTTATCTGAGTGTTGGAGTTGCAGGTTTCCTACTAATGGAGTCCTTTTCTCTGGGAGTGTGATGCAGTACCATGGTTGGAAGCTGTGCCACTGCATGTCTGATACTGACTTGATGCATGAATACAGACTGGACTCCAGACTTACTGCTTCCTGATGCCACATCCCTCTTTTTCTGTCCTTAACAAATCAGTTTCAATAATCTAAATATCCATTAATATTATGAAACCAGCAGATACATTTTAAACTGCAAAGGATTAAATTTAATACTACAGTTGGTATTCTTATTGGGTTAATGAATAGATAAACTGGAGTAATTCTTAAATCTAGATCATGTAAGAAAGTGGGCTGCTGCCACAGCTCAGACACAACAGGCTGTTCAGGAAATTAAGGGTAATGATTACACTATTTCTGCTGTGGTCAAGGCAGGGGGAGAGAATCTTGCTATGAGGATATTATTTTCTTAGCATTATTGCCATGTACAGTCAAGGCTGAGGATTGCCAGCCTGGAATTTGTCTACTAGAAGTTACAATGGAATCCAATATGCGAGAGATAACTAAAAGACATTAATCAGAAGGCAAAACACCCTGAGCCTGTCAAAATACTAACATTATGCTTTTCTTAGACTTTTACTTCTTACAGTCTTTTAACTAGCTCCAATTAAAGCATATTGATGAAATATTAGGCATTTTTAAGGAAATAAAATAGGTGTGTTCTTGATTCGGGGCCCTTTATGTGCAAAGCTTCTCTTATTATCACTACCCACTCAAACATAGCATTACTTACTATATTTAATCTTGTTGTGGATATCCAAAACTTTTTTTTGCTGTTCCCAATGATGTGTCATGCTGAGTATAACTATTAAATGTAAGAATTACTAGTACTGCACACACCTAATGCTCTTTCACTTAACAGATGGCTTATGAATATCTGGGACAACTTAGTAGCCCTGAGATGATTCATACCTCAGCTATCTGAACACATGGCTACTTTTATCACTTGTGCTGAGTCTAAGAGCTAGTTTAATAACCCAGTTTTCAAAAATATTTTCTGTTCTTTAAGCAGCATATGCTACCAGCATATTTTTTAGTAAGGTATGAAAACCACAAATGGAGACTGTTCTTTGAGCTTCCAATGTCCAGCCTGTTTTTCTTAGCTCAGACCTTTGTGTAACTTTTTTCCACTGTTTGTCAGATTAATGTCATTCATTTGATGAAGAATGGCATCCTCTCTTAAGTCTGAAAAATGTCAGAATTTCTGAAATGTGAATCCATTAGTACATAGCATTCCCATCTTTTTATGTGCATGTTTGGGATGGATTACTTCCTGCATACCTGTTCTCTTTTTCTTGCTTTGTCATTTTTTCACTTTAAATTTCCTGCTCTTCTCTTTCCTTCTTAAAAGCTTTGAAAATGCCAAAGAGTTTTCTTTCCATTACCTCGTTCTAGATATGCATGGATTCTTTTGTTAACTGGTAATATTTAAGAGTTAGGCAACCAAAAATGGAAGTGAAGCATATGGGGATCAATCTTCAGCTGGTCTAAACTTGCACAATTGATAGGAATTCAATACATTTGCCTAAATTTACAATGACCAAAGGTCCAGTTCCCTGTTTGTGATCTCATAGCTTGCTGCTTATGTCAAAACAGATTCCAAAGACTCAGTGATGAGGGGATGGGTGCTCCAGAAATGGAAGTAATTTTAGTTTTCAATGGCACACAAGTTCCTGGAGTTTTTTGCCTGCCTTCCTCTCATGATCATCACATAAGATTTCAGAAGGAAGGAGAGTGGATTACCTACAGTGCAAGGAATAATGTTTTAGGCTGCTACTCTTTCATCTAAAGTTAAACCACTAAAATGCGAAGTTACTTGGGCTTTAGCTGTAGGTACTGGGGGGAGGAAAATCCAAACCCAAACAATTGAGGTATGTGTGTCCCTAAAAGGGATTTGGTCACATGTGTAGCAGATCTCTGTTATTACAGTGGGTTCTAATGTTTCTCTGGAGAGATCAATTATTTACTCTACTTACCTATGTTAATGGTGTGTCAATGTAATTTATGACATCCAAGCACCAAATTGCAGGGAAGTGTGGTAATGCACTGTAAGTTGTCTGAACTTGACAACTGATACCGGAGATGATATCCACATTTTAGTTGTAATCCTAGTTCCCTTCTGAGACATGAATACTCATGGGACTCTCCAGCTTCATCAGTCAGTTTTTCTGGCTGTGATCAAGAGTGGTAAATAAGTTTTCTGCAATCTGCACTTTTGAAAGATAAAGGAGAAGATCCTTGGCTGGTGTAAATTGTTATATATCCACTGATTTCTACAAAACTATTCGATATGAAATCAGCTGAAACATCCTCTTAAAGGCATATTACGGTATTAGGCCAGTACCTGAAAAATCTCTATATAAACATTGTCGATATAAACATAACTTCTATTTGGATGCTACCTGTCAACCCTTATTTGCATTTAGCACAATCTTTATTCCAGGATCATTCAGATGACAAGTAGTTAGGTGACAATCTCATTAAAATCTTGTCTGGCTTGAAATAGTTGTTGCTTTTCTCTGTTCTGAGTTGTTTATTGCTCGAAGTTTAGCAGAATTTTGTTTGCACCTTTCATTGTGTAAATGCCATATGTTGGATTTTGGCCAGGTAAGCGACAGTCAGAAATGTTCTCAGTTGTTTGTTCATCACCCTGCATTATGCTTTACAAAATCTTTGTCCAATTCTTAGTAGTCACATGGATGTCTTCCTAAAATGTTACAGTACATCTAGCATTCAGTGGTGATTGCAGTGACGGTGTGGAGCAAAATCAAAGTTTCAACAACCATCTTTTCCTTCACTAGAAATGTGTTCTTTGTGAGATTTATTGCTGGCACTAATATTTACATATTTACTCCTTTTGTAAATGTGGTGCTTAGGAACTTGTGTCAGAGAGTTTGCTTGGCAGCTCTCCCAGACTCTGCCACATAAAAAAATGATTGCACTTATTCATGCAAGTCTTTACAATTTCTTAACTTTTTATTTAATGCATCACATTAGAATATTTCATTCAAACTGATCATACAATTCCAATTATTTTTAAGTACTTTTATACCAAAATGATACTAGAATTTCTTTTCAAAGAAAGAAAGAAAAAGTAGTTAAACATTACTGGCTTAAAAGAAAAAAAAATATCTAAAGTTTAACAAGCAAGCAAAATGTGTATAACAAAACAAAATAAAACAAAACAAAGAAAATCTGTAGAGGCTGATTTTTCTTTTATTCAGGGACATATCTTGTCCCCAGAAAACACTTTTTCACGTTTTAAAATAAGGCTAGAGGATAGTTCTTATAATACTTAATTAGTATACCTTTTAAAAAAATTTTCACAATTTGAGACAATGTTATGATTTTGTATGTAAACTTTGTGAACTTTCCTGGTTAATATCTTCAGTCTCCTTAAGTTGAAAGCGGCAGTGATTTGAATGTGAAATATCTCACTATCTGATTTAATGATTAAGGTTTCTCTTAATTTCCTTCATTACAAATGTAGGAAAAATATCAATACTGAATTTTAAGTATCCAGCAGCTAGGAAACTCAATTGTCTAGGCAGGATATCCAGTGTGTTGTAGTGTCAGCATGGAACCAGGCAAGTCTAGCACATTAAGTAATAAACAGTGAGAGGTTCAGTGACTGGTGAGGTTACAAGCACAGTCTCTTCGGGAACAAATATAGAACAAATTTTCTGTCACTTGACATCTCTGTGCTATTACTGTATTTATAATGATAACATTATAAAATGATTGTTTATACAAATCTATATATACTTAAGTGCCTGTCTTCTAACATTTGGAAGTGGCTTATGTTTCTTTAGTATTTCAACTCTCAAAGATAGAAGCAGATGAATATCAACAATAGCTCAGTGCCTCCATAAACTTTCATTGCTGAAAAGACAGACAGGAGAAAAATTGGCTACACTTAACAGCTGTCTCATAATTCATAGCTCTTATTATTCACCAATTCCCAGACAAATTTTAACTAATTAGTTTTGTCTGTTTGTTTATCCTTAGCATACATGCTTGACACCCCATTTAATTGCTCCATTTGCCCACATCTCAACATGGTACTTCTGTAGAGATTTTCATTTCTGAAAGGTACTGCCTGCTCCATCCTCATCACATTTCTAACACAAGTGCTAAACAAGAAGCTAAAAGCCTATGTATTGTGCCTGTGTTACACTGACAGACTGCGTATGTGTAATTCCCAAAGGGGAGCTGCATCCATATTTCCAAAGATCTCATTCTATTGTATGCTCTAAGATAGGTAGACAGTAATTAAAATTTTGTGACAAGAAAAATCAAATCACTGGTGACATACATTTTCAAATCTGTGCAGAATACAAGGTGTTGTGTCCAGATAAATGAAAAATGAAAAGAATCATGGATAATTTGACTGGGATGAAAGTGGCATAAGAAATAAGATTAGCAAAGCTGTTGCATTAAAGGAAAATATGTAACCACAGCACTCAGTTAAATATAAAATATTTTATTCTTATTATCCATTATGAACCACTGCCATCACAGCAAAGAACAGGCTCACACTTTCTTTTTGTGTGTGTCTAGGTTGTGCATCAGAGTGCTGTGCCTTGAGCTAGCAGACCCTGATGTGACTGCACAACCCAGTTTGTACCTTCCCACTCCGGGATGCAACCGTCGGTGCGAGGGCCAGGGCATGGAGCTGAGTACCCGCTTGTGGTACCATGATCCCAGCCCATTTCTTATCAGAATGCTGGCTGTGGTGCCTGGCTGCCTCCCCAGCACTGTAAGGCAGCAAAGGGCAGAAACCACATACCCAGGCAGTGCCAGCTCTTTATCCATGTCTGAGGGAGGAAAGGACCTCGGGCTGTGTGTGTCAGCAAGGCCCTTGGGCCCACGTATGGGGTGAGCACGCCGAGGCTGCATCCTGGCACCAGTGTGCTCTGGTGTATTTCTAGCTCACATGGCTATTTCCACAATGTGTTCCCTCCAGCAGCTGTCCCTGGGTGAGCACAGGTACAGCCACATCAGCTTTCACTACCTCCCCTCTCTCCTCCTTCAGAAGCAAAATCATATTTGCTTGAAATGGATTAGAGGGACAGTGGCTCGCTGTCATGTTTCATAGAGTACGTAACAAGCCTAGATCTCTTGTCAAGAAAATGAAATGAACTTACTGTGTCTGGATGACCTTCAGGAAAATGAATAACTATTTTGTAAGCTTTTCATGACATATACCTAAAACTGAAGAATAGTGGATATTCCATCAAAGAAACCCACATGAAACACTCGGTTCTTCATGTTTTGCTCCAAATTCTGCTTAGTATTAAGATGTGCCTATATCTTCCCTGACTTTGTTTGTTAGATAATTGGTGGAATTATGTATTCTACTGGACAGAAAGTAAGATTGGTGTTTGTAGTAGTTGAATGGAGTGGAATATAATGTCCATGGTTCACTATTATACAACAAACATATGTCTTGCAATTTCCTGCAAATCACACTCTGTTTTTTTTTTAAATAAGGACGTTTTATCATCACTAGCACCTTGTGTTCCCAAGAAATTGTTACAATGTTCCTGATAGTAATACTAAAATTAGATGAATCAGACCTGACACAGAAGTGCTGTACAGGGAGTGCTACATTAATTTCAACTACTCCTTTGCTGTCTTGTCTACCACAAAAACCCCAAAGATATAATCACCCCACCCTGCCTGAATGCCTTAAGTGGGAGAAGGAGGAGGGGGTGCAGCAGCAGCAAAGAGCAGGAGAACAATGAAACAATAAAAATTCAATACTAATAGAATTTGTCAACCTTAAAACAATGAAAAGATTCAGAGTTCGGAAAGCCATTGTCTGCCATTTGTACAGAGGGAAAGATGGAAATCAATATTTACTTCTTGGAGAGTGCCAGCCCCAGCATGTGGTATTGATGTTTTCAACAGGATGGAAGGGCTTTTCACAACAAACCTTTTTCTCTTCCACCATTAAAGAAGGTCTGTGCGTTAGCTTGAATATTACCTGGTAACACTACTCCTGTTTAATGCTTTCGTTTGGGGAGTTTCACGATATTTTTATAGGCATTACCAGTAAAACTGTTTGCTGTGCTCTTGTTGTTCTAAGACAAATGAGTGCATAAAGAAAAGGTTCCTGGTAACTGTACCACACATGTGTGTGGCCATGGGTGACAGGATCTGCTTTATCCACACCAAAAACTTGAGGTGTTTGCTGACCACAGCACTTTCTGGTGGGCCTGTTTTATATTTTCTGATCTCATTGCTTTCTGTAACCCCTAGAGACACATCTGTGGATTAGAGGCATGGCCAAGGTTGACTTTTAGTTGTTATTCAACCTTGACACAGCTGGGATCTCTATAATGACAACTTGTTTTCTCAACTCCTACTCTTAATGGAGGGAATTTGTCAAAAAACGAAATGTATCCTGAACTGCTACTCTACCTGCCTTTGAAAAATACTATCTCTGTTTCTCTGACCTCTGGTTTCAATGTGTTGTATGACCCCATTGCTTTTTTTACATTTTTTGTATCATTGCTCAACTATTGCTATGCAGGGTGTGCTGTCACCCCCCTCAAAAGGGGGGGAGAAGAAAAGACTCATTACCTGTGTTTACAGGACTCTGTTTTAACTGACCTCTGTTAGCAGTGTTGAATGGAAAAGGAGACATCAATGTAAATCGTGCTAGAAATCAAGTCTTACCTATTAGCACTAAAATCTTCTCTACCTATCCAGAGTAAACTTTTTTAAAAATCAGCAAGGTCTTGAGGGTGGTTTTCAGAGAGGGAAGATCTCTCAGCCTCTCTAGCAGGTCTGAGTCCTGCTAATCACTCTGTGGTACCCTCATCCTCCCCCAGGGGCTTGTAAATTGGGCTACTGGAGCACACAGCACATTTCAGTATCTCAGTAGCAAGGCAAATCTTCTCCCTGTCCTCCTCCCACAGCTTCAAGCATTCTGTTTTTATACACTATTGTTTTATTGGGTTTGTGCCTCCCAGTGTGCTTCAGGCACTCTTGAATATCCTCTGATTCAGGAAGACTTTTTTTTTTTTTCATTGCTGCAGGCTTGCAAGATCAACTGTGAGTTATTCTATCTTTTCTCCAGAGAGCTAGGATTGCTATGGGTTGGACTGGCAAAATATTGCTGTTTAAAGTCCAGAGTGTATTCTTCTTGTCACCATGGTCAGTGCCAGGTAACAGTAGGTGGGTTAGTAGAATTTAAGCTTATATTTTCACCTAAAAATATTTAGATCAGCCAGAAATAAACATTTTGTTTTCTTTCAGAGAAGCAGACAAAAAACCTAAAGGTATTTGCCTTGTGACACCAAGTTTGACCTGCATTGGATTTGTTATCATTTCAGGGAGAGAAAGATTCACACAAAGTAGGCTGTTACAACAACTATTCCTGGACTGTTTTTGTTTCAGTAGTAATCAGTCAGTGATTACAACTAGAATTAAAAAGAGAACTCTAACAGCCCCAACAGGGAATTTTTAATGAATAAATGATCTTCTGGGGGAAAAATTAATTCCTCCTTCCTGGTCAAATATTTAGGCTGCAGGATTTTTTGGCTGAAAAAAAATGATTAGTATATGAGTTCATAGGTATCTCAAGTGTGGGCACAGAACTATGCAAATTCAGAACACAAGTGGCACTGAAACAAAGACTGCACAGAGCATTCAAAAAGTGACCTGAAGTGATTAAATCTTTGTGAATTAAATGGTCAACATAATTGCTAGAACTTAACATCTGTTTTTATGCCTAAAGCTTAATTTTCATAACATGGACGTAAAAATAAATCCTCTATGTGTTAGAAATGGTTTTGTAAAAATTTCACCCAAGAAAGAGTGACCGCAGTCTGAAAAAGATGATCATTGACATTTTGCAGTTAGAATTAGGTGCCAGAAATATGTTTCTCACCTAAATTAGACTAAGATAGCAAAAATTATTGAATGTTTTACCCCAGAGTTAGAAATGAAAGTAAAATCAACCTGAAGGAAAACTGATACATACATTTATAAGGCTGAACATCCAACCATTCATGTGAAACTGGTGGGAAAATTTCCAGCAGCCCTGGGATGTTATTTTCAGATTCATGTACCATAATGCATTTGTGGGGCTGATCTGTGGAGGTCTGATGGGGTTTTTTTGTTTGGTTGGCTTGTTTTGTTTTGTTTAAAAAAAAAAAAAATCTGAACACCTTAAGATCTCTGGAAATCTGTTCCTTACAACTTGAAGGGTCCAAAGTCACTATGAAAAAATTCTTAGCTGTTGTTTTATTGAAGTTCACATCATTTTTTCAAACCCAAATGCTGAGTTCATGTTATATTAATTTCCTGATACACTGTGTCTATTGATTATGTAGAGCTGATTACATGCAAGCTTGGTTTCTACCCCTAGGGTTCCCTGCAGGACTACCTGATAAGGGGGAAGGGAAAAAAGTGAAAGCAGCTTTGTAGGCAATCCATCCGTGTTCAACAATTTCCTTCACAGATCCCCAAAGAAAAATGCCTTAGGAAGTGCTCCCTCATTGTCTCTGATCAAAATGCATCTGCTGGCAGTCGCTCTTCAAACGATTCGCACAACAGACGCAAGTTGCCTGTTGTATTTGCGCTACTTCCTACAAGCGGCAGCCACAGGACACCTACCACTGTCTGTTCTCTCAACAAAGGACACAAAGAATTGCCACCTGTGGTGTCTTCAGAGCCAAAACCAGCTGGAATGAAAGCATAACCAAATTTGCATGAAAAGCTTCCCAACAACCATAAAAGATGGTCTTCAGGGGATGAGGGGTAGTTCTTCCAGGCTCACCTTATTAAAATAGTGAGGAAACCTCTTCTCTCTCGCTGACGTCACAGGTTTTTTTCCAGTGCTCTTGACTCTTCTGGCTTAATCCTCAGATTGCTCATCTCAAGGACTTTGCAATTATGTTAATACTATATCGCTGTCATACAACATGCACTTTATCTGCAGTCTGTTTCCAGCCTATGAGGTGCTGAACATGGATGGGAAAATGATGCTGGACCTCAGAAGTTTGATTGCCACACGTCCAACCTCTCTTTCAGACAGGAAAAGTGGTTTCTGCTCTATGCCAACCACTCAGAGAAACATACTGCATGGAGCTCCTGGATGTTAAGTTCATGCCTTGATTTGATGACATTTTAAAGCTCCCATAAAAACAGCAGTTTGTCAGAAAATACTCCCCTCACAGTCTCCATTGGGTGACCTGGCAAAAAAGAGAGAGTAACTTCATGACTGTGGTTCTGGCTGTTAGCCTTCTTAAGGTAGCTAGGGTTGACTGTGTCTGCAAGGTCAGAAGAGGATCAGATCAGGGTTAATGGCAATCAGCACCTTTGAACTAGTATTACTCTAGAAAGTTTGCAGCACATCAGAATTACACATAGTGGTTTTATGCAGAACCTAGTCTCCAGAAGACCCATTTGTACAGGTCTGCCGCTAAAATTTGCTACCTGCCCTTGCTGCCAGGCATGGGGAACCAGGAATGAAGTGGGGGCTGGGACCTCTCAAGCATTGAGCCATACGGTGTGGCAAACTCAGGTCAGGGTTAGGGTCAGAGTCAGAGGTCAGGGTCAGAAACAGACTGTCAGTGCAGTGCAGCTTGAAATCTGCTCACAAGATCTCTCAAAATTGGAGAGCTTCCAGTTCTCTTCACCATGTTTTTTACCAGCTGAGGAGATTACCTTGGGCTTGGCCAGCTCAGCACCCTGAGCTGCAGCTGACATACTGGTGCGTGCAACCTCACACTGGGGTGCTCGGCACACCCGAACATCAGGTAACTTCATGCTACAGATATGGCTTAAACCTGCAGTGACCTGTGGGTGTCCTCCCCTGCTGTGCTGGAAATGTAACTTCTCTGAAATGCAATCAATGTATACTTGACTTTTGGGAATGATACATATAAAAGCATTATAGAATGTAATTCACTGAAGTCAAGTATTCTTGAATCAGGTTTTAGATAATTGGTTGGATTAAGTAAAAACTTACTGTAATTACAAAAGTATGGCTTGATTTTTTTTTTGTCTCTGCTCTGCAATTTATCCAATTTTTGAGCTTGATTCTTTGTGGCCTACCTCTCTGAGGTGCTTTTCATTTCTCTTTGCATCTTTCTTTTCTTAAAGTGCAGTGTTTCAATCCAGGAATCCTTTTTCTTCAGTTTTCAGTACGTTTGTAAGTTTTCTCTCTCCCCAGCTTTATTTCCCTCAGTACATTCTTCTCTTCCCTATTACTTTTGGTTTTATTTATTCTTAATGGTCTCATTTAGAAAATGGGAATCATCAACACTTATTTAAGCCTGGCTTAACCATGTGTTGAGTCATTGCCTGATTCAACATACTTAAATTTACTAATTTACTTGAATAGTTGGGACAACGATGATTTGTATAAGGTCTGCTGTGCTCTCCAAACTCACTGTCTTTTCATTTGCCATAAATGGTTGACTTTTTTAATTCTGGAAAAGTTTCCACGTGAAATCTAGGCACAATGTAGAGCACCGTGGCTGAGTGGAGATGAAATATATGAATGACAGGACAGTTTACAGCTAGCTCATGCAACTGAAATCATATGTTAGCAGCTCAGTGTCACAGCACACACTTAGTGAAGGTAAATGGAAGGGAAGCAAAGGCAAGAGGAAAAAAAAAAACCAAACAAATGAGCTGTTGCAAATATTTGAACCAGCATGTTAGATTGTATTGTCTTCCATAAGCAGGATTACCATGGAATATGCCCAATATGGACTTTGGATGTCTAATTGTGGTATATCTCAGTAGTGCTCTGAACAAGGACCCAGCAGAGGTGTCACCATTACCACTTTGGATGTCTGTTACATTTGTCTGCCTCACATTTTTAACCCCTGCTAAGGCTTCCGTATCGTAATAAGATACCACCCCAAAATCTTTCTAAGGTCGTGGACTGGAAATGTCTAAAGATATATTTTCTGATCTTACCTTATGAGTAACTGTGCCTCGGGGCCTTTATTATTAATATTTTGAATATGAATAATCAATTATTTAAATGAACGCTTCTGCATACAATTGCTCGGGGGATCTGTTACAGTGTATTTGTATTCATGATCAGTAGCTGTGTTACTGAAATCATTTTGGTAGTATGAAATTTTTTATAAAGTCTTTCAGCGGCCTCAAGTATTGTATTCACATCATTCTCATGCATATTATATGCTTGTCAAAGCAACCTCAAGCAAGGAAAGCTAATGTTTAAAACACATGGAAATATTAAAAGACTTCAGGATAAATAGGAGTGCTCCTCACCCAGCAAACTCCTTGCCTAAGGGAATAAGGGTATACAACTTCCCTCACAGGTAGCTTTGGTTAACAAATCATTTGATACAGAGTAATTGGAAGGACTGGGTGCTATAATAAACGTTAAGGTGAATAAGAAACACTAACATGTATAAGTGCATTAGCATAAAATTTAGGACCAGCTCCTCAGTGGCAATTTAAACTAGATGGTGCTTTCCTCCTACATACTGACTTAGACATTCAGATTCAAAAAACTGTGGAGCTACACTTGGAGGGGTTCTGAATATTTCCTGATTTTAAATGGTATTTATCAGTGTAATTCTGTCGCTTGACATTTAAGCAAATGAGAGTGTTATACGCTTTCTGAAGTATGTAAATTGGAAATATCTATGAATGGGTACAGAATACTCATTCATTGACTAGAATTTAGACTGCAATTAACTAACATTTTTTTATTTTTAGGTGCATACCTTCTAATAGGATGTTTCTCACATAAGCAATTAAACTTTATGTTATGTCACAGGGACAAATGCAAATATATGTGATTCATTTCTTGCCACGCAGATTTTTTTCTGGTGACAAAAAAGTATGGTATGTCTCTGCCTGTCTCTATTAGAGTTTCCATTTTGTATACTCTGTTTACAGTTTGCTGCAAATTAAACAATGTCAAACTGACAAGCTGTAGGGTTTTTTTTCTAAATTTACTGGCTCGTTGGGGTGAAAAAAACTTCCTTTGGGAAAAAAAATATGTGCTTTTTCTGCAGCAAGACTTAAATGAAAGCAATTCTCCATGCTGTTAGCATAAATGAATTTGGCTCAAGTGAGATGCAAATTAAAGCTATTGTAAGCACTTGTTTTATTAAAGGCAAAAATCTGTATTTCTATAAGTTGTTGATGGTGTTTCCACATACTTATGTTAATTTTTCTATCCAACAGATTACACTGAGTTCAGTGGAATAATTTAACCTATTTTGCGTCAGTTCCTTATTAATACAAATCTACTGGTCAGGTATCAGTTTATGGTAAAGTGCACTGAAGCTTCTCTCGTTAGTCTATAATCTGGGGGTCTGGACAGCATAGAGAAGTCACTCCTGTTTAAGGCTTGTGGTTTTGGATCCCAGTGGTATGGTACTGCTGTGCTCTGTGGATATATATAAATATCTATACTTTAAGTGTTCTGATTTGAAAATAAAAATATGTGGCTGTGTTAGTGTGGTAACCTATGTGAACCAATGGGAAGACAGGGAGGAGGAAATGTTCATTACCATCGGGACCCTTAATGCTTCAGGATTCGATTCATGATAATTGAATTGCTCTGCTAATAAAACTCACCAAAAGCTACAGGTATTTCAAAACACCTCCTACCATGGGAGTCTTACCTGAGAGCGTGATATCTGTCCAAGGTCAGAACCCGAGTGCCTGACATTGCAGTGTTCTCTGATTATTTAGTAGGCTCACCCCACAGACACATACCTGTCTGGTCCCTTTCATTTCCACTCACACATTCAGGGACAACTCCCTTCTACTCACATGTGGTTGATGCCTTCTGCGGGGTCAGTGTCCCAGTGGGCACACATTATAGAGCCTACTGGTCAGGGGTTTTAAAGCATCTGGGGTGGAGCAACTCTCAAACTGCTAGCTGGGACGTGCTATCTAACCCTTATCTGTACTGTTGAGCACGATGATCTTTCCAAGCACAAACTATTTGTTTTGGCTCTGACGAGCTTTGCTTTCACCCCATAAGCAGATTTCAGTTTGACCTACTGATGTGCTGATTGATTCATTTAGTTCTGCATTTGTGGATTGCACACATTAGCATTTGCAATGCAAACTACTCCTTCCAGCAGAGTAAGGAGCACTAACTTGATCCTTATACTATGTAAAATGCATTGAGTGGTGGCTGTTGGGCTGGAAGCCTCTTCCTTGATACCACAGTCCCAATTCTTTTATTGGGAAAGTTAATTGGATTCAGCCAGTAACAGTATTTCTTAGATGACTGTAACAAGCACATAATCCAGAGGATGAGAGGTAACTGTTGGTTCCTTTCTTCCCAGACTAGAAAAGCCAGTTTGCAACTTGCTCCAGGAAATGGCTGTTCCTTACTCAAACCCTCAGTGTTAAAAATGGTCATTGACATCTACAGAAAACACTGGTTTTGGATTTTTACTTCATTCAAAGATTAATTGCTAAAGTTCTCATTGGGATCTGGATGGTAACCAATGTTGAAATGACAATTTCTGCGCCAGTCCAAATACAGGGATTTGATGAAGTGAAATTAGACTTAAGTTTGGTGCAAAGCTAGACAGATCTATGTAGAAAAGGAAAAGATGAAAATTCATTATTCCCATGTGGTATTTCTAAAGATTTTTTTTTTTTAGTCAAAATGTCTGACTATCTTTATCCTGTGATTTCTAGATGATTATTGCTGGCTCAAATAAAGGAGATTTTCCAGACATAATATATAGAAACTATGAGAGAGGAAGATAAAAAGTGAAAAGGCATTTACAGATCCTGAAATCTGATTTACTGGAGCATTTAGCCATGTGCATAACCATGTGAACCACAATGATCTGTGGCGGTATTCATTTTAATAAAGGATCTGGCTTAAATAGGAATATACAATTTGGAAAAAAAAAATGCACAAACATGTGTAATTGAAGTAAGTTTTTAAAATGACAGCTGCAGAGAAGAACTAGTGGTAAAGTTTATTCAGAAACCAGTAGAGAATTCACTTTTTTTCTAAAATTATAAAAGCTTATTTGTTTTTGTCTACCCTCTGCCTAAGGCTTTCTGAGATGCAGCCTGGGGAATCACCTTCAGTCAAAACCAGGCGCAGATGAAATTTTCGGATAATCACCTCATCCCCTCTAGCCCTCTGACTCAGTGAGCTGAGAGAAGTTGTTCAAACCTGCTTGTTTTCCTTTGGGAAACCATTCCAGATTTTGACTCCTATGGGTATGTTTGGTGAAGGACATGTGCTCGGCGTCATGTTGTGCTGTGGCTTCTGTGACACGGCCAGGCTCAGGATCCATCTCCTTTTACCTCTGTGCTTTGCCTTACTGAGCTGTGAAAAAATAGGTACGTGCATGTGTATACATTTGGGTGTGCAGGCTTGTAGGCAGGTGATTTATCTTGTTCACTGTGAAGGCAGGTGTGAAAAAATTGAGAAAAAAGACTGCTTTTATACAAAAATTCAATACTGACTCCATAGAAAATCACTAAAGAGCTGATTAATGAGGAAGATCACTTACTGCTTCCTAATTAGATTGATGGAATTTACCCTGCGCCCTTAATCCATTGTGTATTAAGGAAAAATGGCCAAGTTTTTCATTTGAAAGCTTTGTTTATTCCCAGTCCTTCGTTTCAAGGTTGTCATTTGTGCAGTGTAATTTCCTGTTGTTTCTTTGTGTTAATAGTTGAGTGTAAATACCTTTGCTGGTTAAAACCAAAGTAGAAAGAAGTCTCCAATGGTATTACGGTAGAAATCTATGGGCAGAAAAGT
Organism: Heliornis fulica; assembly: GCA_013399135.1. NCBI lineage: Eukaryota > Metazoa > Chordata > Aves > Gruiformes > Heliornithidae > Heliornis > Heliornis fulica. The sequence goes on along the minus strand of VXBZ01005234.1, from coordinate 1,210,221 downwards.
AATTAAGCCAGCAGGAAAAGAGAAAACAGCATCGCTTCAGGGTTGCAGCATGGTGAATCTAAAAACAAGGGGATGAAGTTGATGACATCCAGAAGTAGCCAATACAATTTGATCATTATGTAATTGCTGGAACCTACACAGGCAGTACAAGAGGTGACAAAATTCTTGAAGACATAGATTAAATGCTTCTGGATCTGAATCCTGATTTCCCCAATGTATAGCTGCTTAGAGCCTCTGTTTCAATTCCCATCCATCTACAACAAAAGATGAAATTAGCAGAATGGCTTTCATTCCAGCCTGATTAAATGGAGCAGGAAAACAGACAACATAAATGGTAATACATTACAATTAGAAACTTGTTTCAATGTAATAGTTTAAGGCATAATTTGTGGCATAAATCCTATTTCAAGAAAGCACTTAAACACGTATTTAAGTCCATCTGTATTGACAAAATGCATTTAAATATATGCTTCAGTTGAAATCTGGGTTTAAATATACTATTGAAGTATATATGCAAGCTTACAGTAATTTTTTAGGAAGGTTTTCCCAAGTGAGCATAATTTCAAGAGCTTTTTATTTTGTCTTGAATTAACATCGATTTCCTGAGCAAGAGTCAGCATAGACAGATATCTATGGTATTTCATTTCCACCTCTGGAAAACAGGATGGACCAGTGTAGTGTTTTTTCCCTTTTGCTTACAGTGTTACCACATTTTATAGTCCTTTCTTTTAAAATGAAGAGCTGCTTTGCTCCTTGCTGATCTCAGTACCCAAGAGTAATACATTAGAAGGTTGATAATAGGAAGAAACTAAGTTTTCAGTAGCTTCATATTAATGTATTTCAAACCAAGTAGTTTACACATTTGAGCAAACTGGATTGGGTTTGTTGGGATTTTTTTCCTGTTGATTTCTATGCATTTTCATTGTGATTGGACATGAGTTTTGTAGAGAGATGTATTGCTGAAAATTTATGACTCCTGGTAGGTGTTTTGAGATCTCACATTAAGGGACAAAAGATTTCGCTATTGCTTGTCAAGTGCCTTTCTCTGAAATGATAGAAGAAATCACAAAGCACGTATGTTATTTAGAAATGAGTTCCAAAGACTCTGACAAAGGTTAGTTTGGAACAAGGGATGTTGCAGTGCTCTTTACCTCTCCTTCTATCAGACCTTTCTTTTGTAACTACCTTCACCCAAGTTTTCCTTCCTGTAAAACCATTTTAGAAGACAATAGCTTAAATGAATAAAGCACCTAGTAATCAAAAAAAAATGCCCCCAATCAGAGTTGTTTCGCTTTCAAGAGACCAATAATTTATTTTCTTTTCAAATTGGATCACATGACAAATCACATCAGAGGAGAAGTCATGAACTATATTCTCCTATACCACTAGAACTTACTATAATTTGTATATAATTCCCTGGAAGACGTGCTATTTCATAAATTTACGTCTTGAGATACTGTCTGATTCCTTCATATCTTATACTCTGTTCCTTTCTGATTCTACTTCTCTGATCCTCCAAATAGAAATGAGAAAGGAAAAACACTAAAGACAAAAAAAGTAATCAGAAATTAATAATTAAGGTAGCATATAAATAAATATAATGCATATTAATAAATTTGAAATGAATACTCCCCTTGTAAATAAAGATGGTGCTTACCAAAAGAAATGTGTGAAAATATGGTTTGTATGTAGAGGAAGAGTGAAACAAATCCATCAATTTTATAATTCCGAAGATGATGTTGCTTTTGTTTTCTTTAGCAATTTCTCACAAGTGCAGAATGGTTTTGCACACGAATGTTAGTAGCATTGAAGCATGGGTTTGGGGTTTTTTCTTCCTTTTTGTCTTATTTTCCACATGAAGCCTAAGGAAAACTAACTGAAAAGAATAAGAAATGAAAACACTATTTTAAAAATAGTTGCAAAGGAGCACGAGCCGAGCATCCGAAATGTTGCTCTGAAGTGTTCTTTACTAATGTAGTAGCTAGTGGGTGTGACAGGAAGAGTGAAATGCTTAGATAGAGCACTTCAAACCTTTCCCACTCATTTTCATTGAACTTCTCTGTGACTTTGTGCTGTAAGAACTTGTAAAAAACAGTGAAAGGCAGCGCCTTAACTGTGCATGTATAAACCTTGCATATATATGTAAGGCTTTTCATGTATTAAAAGCATGTATAAATATACACAGATGTATGCATATGTGTATGTGATGCATGTGTATGCATGTGTATGTGATATGACTATACCTATATAGAGATATATATGTACATGTATATGTGTGTGTGCATAAGACATTTTATATAGATTTAATGTTTCTCTCTGTATGCAAGGATTTTTAATGTAGAAATGAAGCGGTAGTTTGAGGACTGTGCTGACACTTCCCCCCTGCAGTGTAAATGCTGTGGCAAAGAGAGGGCACACAGGAGGGCAGACCCTGCAGGCCATAAATAGCTGGACACAGAACATCTGCTCCAAAATTCAGAAATACCAAAGTAGACACAAAAATCCCACCCCTGAGAGGGTCTCTGAGTTACCTTCCCCATCACCAGCCACATAGCTGACTTGAACACTGCTGGCTCCCTGCTGCCCATTTCTGATGGATTTAAGAGGTGTGGAGTGTGGTAAGGTAGGTCTCATGGATCAAGCGATTCTATTTGATTTGATATAAAAGGATGTCTATTTCTGCCAGCACTGAGCCATACTCTTATCTAGTTCCAGCTGTGGTAGATAAGCTGAAGTTACTGAACCTGAGCTTTATTCAGTTACAGAACTAGTGTCTGGTTTCAGAATTGGTTAGTTCTTCTAAGTTTTGATACAACTTGTGAACCTCCCTCCTTAGCAAAATGCAGGTAAAGAATTAGGGGGGAGGGGAGAGGTTAAGCAAAAGCTACTAGTGAAATCATATTTTGACTCATAAATAATGTGCTTTTAAAACACTCTAAGAGGAATCAGTGTGAAGGACACAGAGAACAAACAATTTCTGCATGAGCTGATCTAAAAGACCTAGCAGAACTTGGTTTTTAAAATGTTGTAAATTTTAAATTATTAACTTATTTAACTGTAAAATTTAACTTGTTTTAATTATTCTCAGGAAATAATTTTAAAGTCTTCACTGTGAATATAACATATACAGGACTTTTGTTTTTTAAATATCAAAGAGATTTAAAGTGATACTTCAAAAGTCCTCTAGTCAGCAGAAATCAGTGTGAACTGAATAGTTCAATTGCACTCCTGTGAACATAAAAGCATACTGTTTGTAAGCCTGACTCACAGCATCAGCTAAACATCAAAACAATATAGAAATCTAAAAATAAAAATAATTATGAGAAGTGATCTGTTCTCTATCAGATACCAAAAAACATTTTGAAGTGCTGTTTAAATACGTTTGCTTCTTTGGAAGCATATGTGCGTTTGTGTGCATAAGGCAAAGAACAAGAGCACTTAACATGCAACAAATGTATGTTTTCTAGCTGTTAGAATCAAACCTTGCTAAACTTCAGCGAGTTCTGCCATTGATTTAAGTAGTACCTGGCTTAGGTACTATTGAATTTAAGATTTAAGTCTTTCATAAAATTCATACTTCAATAACTTTAATTCCCTGATGGCTGTGGAGTTGCTAAGGAAGCAGCATTTGCCTTTGCACTATGAACTGCCTCAGGATCAGCTGCAGACCGAAGGATACTGTGCTGAGAGCATGGGGGCTGCCTGTTGTATACATTTGCCCCATCCTGTGTCACATCAGCTGGCCTCATCTACAAGTCACAAATTTCAGGAGTAAATGTTTTCCTGCCAGTAAACTAACAAAAAGAACTTTGTGAGAAAATGCTAATTTAATAACCAAGGCCTTTAACCGCTATTCACATTTCAATTTCTATTTGGGAGAAAGAGGCTAACGTGCCAAGTGGTTTGTGTATTACTTGGCATGTATATATAGAAAATCTCTAATCTGCTGTCTAGAGGCTAAAGAGTCAGTCTTGTTCTTTCACAGAGTTCTGTAGGTGTTGTTTAAGTTTCTATACATAATTCCGCATTCTGAACAAAAGAGAAAGGATTTGGGGGCCTTCTGGTTAGGAGACTTACCTGGCATGTAGATGGCAGGCTGAGGTTCACATCTTTGCTCTAATGAGAATGGAATTGCTTATAGAGCCTGGAACAGCTCCAAGATAAATGAGGTGGCCTGTGATTAAAGCAGTTACCTGGAATGTTGAAGGCACAGCTTAAACTGTCAGAATGTTAAGGGCTCATTTCTTCCTCTGAGCCATAGTGTGCCACAGCCACTGGAGCTCTGATGTTCTGGGATGAGGATCAATCTCTTGCCAAAACCATAGCAGCCTCTTTTCATTCCAAAATGGAAACCAAAGCTTTTTGATATAAAACTTTTCCCTAGTACTTCACTCCCATCTCTCACAATGATCCTGTTGAGAAACTACGAACTCTGTGCCATTGCAATCCTTTGTCTTTCTGAAATATGTGAGGTGAGGCCTATACTGGAATCAGATCAGTCATCTCTAATCACACAGCTATAAGAAAAACTGTGAACTGGAGTGATATCATAGCACTCGTGCTCTGGTAGAGATGCAGTGTGATTAGTTTTCTATCTGAGCTATAATCATAGACACCTCTAATACTGTAATCAGTTCAAAACTTGATGTTGTATTAGCTAAAACTTACAGCAATCAACCCAAAACAGAAATCAAGAAAAAGAAAGTTAATGAAGTGGGTTTGTATTTCAGAAAGGGACGTTAGAAGTCAAAACAGAAGGGAAGATGCGTTGTGGAAAGAGACTGATAAGATCTATACAGAACCTTTCTCATCCTCTTTCTCTTGGCTCCTATCATTCCAGTTTCCCCACTTCTCAGGGTCTGTGTTGACAGCCTTAGTTTCCTCTACAGTCAGAAATGATCCTAAGAGCATAAGGCAGACTGTTTAAAATCCCAGTGTATCATCAGGCTATATGGATTCACAACAAAGCAGGATTCACACTGTTTCTTTTCTGTGTTGATTTTCTAGTGTGTCTGAAAGAAGGGACTGAAGCATTTCTGAACTCATAGCTAAAGTGGAGTATCCACATGTGCACACAAAACTGCTTTGAGCAAATATGAAATTGTTATTTTCAACCAGAAGATGGCTCTGCAATCAAGCCAGGCAAGCGGAAACCATAGAGATGCAGCATTCAATGTTGTTTTTATCCTTTCAGTTTTCAGTTTTTTTGGTTGGGTTCCCCTCCCCCATCACCCCATGGGAAAGACTCACTTTCCCACAGTTCTTTATTTTTTATTCAGATAGGACACCAAGACAAAAGAACAATCTGATGGCTTTAAGTGGCTTCCACTGCAGTCAGTCAGTTGGTACCTCGCTGCTGATTTCAGTGGGAACTGAATAAAGCCAATTATAAACTGCCTGGAAGATCCTTTCCTGAAGTCCCTGTGGGTGGTGTGGATGGCAGGTTCCTACACACGAGGCTGTTGTGAGCTGATTTCTTGTAATGATTGCTAAAAAGCTATCAGTGATTGGACTTTGACATTTCAAGAGGACACTCTTTGGAAATGGCGCTGAAGATGACATGACATAATGTTCTTGTTTAGAATAGGACACCTGGCTGTTGGAGTTGTAGTATTTTGTAGCATTATTAAAGAGTTTATAACACAGAACGTGTCTTTGCCCCTTTTATAAGTTACCAACAGCTGTAGCACTGTTTCAAAAGGATGCCTAGAGTAACTTCTCACATCCTTGACATAAACCTCTGAACAAAGCCCACAGTTGGAAAAGGTAATAGTTTTTTTCCTAAACAGAGATATTAATTGGCACGAAATTCAGTTAAATCAATGAAGCATCTCCCTTGTGAGCCTCGGGTTAAATCAGAACAAGGTCTACCATACTTTTTCTTGGCATTTGCTTTGAATTACTACTGCAAAACAAAAAGAAGGAAATTATAGGTGCTGTCTGCTTTATGAAAATTTTAACATGTGGAAACAAATTGCTTGTTGTGTACATTCTCCTGCTGTGCTAATTGTTTTAAAATTTCAAAATACTGATTATGGGGAACTGCTGAGTGTTTTTCTTTCTGTGGGAGAAGGCTATGTAGGCAAGAGAAAAAAACACTTAACAATTGTTTGGGTTTACATTAATATAATAATCAACTTAGTAAGTTTTTGCCATTTACCCCATTTTTTAAATATCAAGATAAGGGCCTAGTAAAACACTGTAGCTCTGTTTTTTCTGCTTTTTAAAATTAATTTCAGTGTCACTTCTGTGGAGTTATAATGTAATGAAGCAATGCAGTAGCAAATGAGGTCAATTCACTTTTACACACATGGAGCCTCAGACAGAAAGATAATGCTTTTATTTTGGTATTTATCTTTAAAAAAAAAAAAAAAACCCAAAACCCAACCTGTGCTCAGTGTAATTAACTGGAATTTATCCTGACATGCTTGTTCTTGTGTCTAAAGGACAGGTGAAACTTTCAAGATCTCAAACTGCTTCCTTGTAATTTATTCATTTCATTATGAACTTGCAACTCTCTAGGGGGTGTGGCATAATATTATAATACATAATGTTCCTGAGTACTAGATTTTCAGTTGGCTCCCTGATTTATCTGACAGATGCGGGGGGGAGGAGGAGAGGTGCAGGGAAACACATGTAGTTGGAAAAATCCCCATGGACTACACATATGCAACTGCTAAAATGCTCAGGTTATTTCAGTTAATGCTGACATTAACTCATGTTGGAAGTGTTTCCTTCTAAATTTTACTTTCTCTGGTGAAATAAGATGATTTAGTGTTTTATTTCTGAGTGTGCTTTCTGTAATTGTGCTCTCCCAAAACAAGTGTATCTCAGATCTCAATATCAACTGCCTTCACAAAAGATGTGTGCAATAACTCTTTCATGAAGCTATGGGTTGCCTTTGCTCTCACAGAAGTTATAGAAAGAGAGACAGGCTCTACAAAAGATATCATTTATTTGTAATCCCAGAACAGATACAGGGATAATAGAATTGAATTTAAACCTCTGGTACTGTTAGGCCAAAGCTTTTCAAAACCCTTTAAGGTTAAGCCTCCTTTCAGACAAAGTTAGATGAAGACAATGAGGCTTCTCCATCCTACACTTCCTCAAGTATCCCTGGAAAGATCATATGAATGGAACTAGTTATTTTGTTAGTCTTCTACTAGAAAAAAAACAGGAATTGGAATGCCTATTATTTGCACTGACATTTACATATAATAATAATACGCTCATAGAGTTCTTGCTGCCAGTCATTGTTCATTAAGGTGTGTGTCAGCAATCCAGACTTTTTGTTACTTCAGTGTCTTGGATGGGTGGTAGTAAGGTTCTCTGTCACAAAGTGCTTCTGAATAGCAGTGTATTTTTTCACAGTATAAAATCAAGGTGTGGGTGCTAGATTGAGATAATTTTATTTTCTGTTCCTCCTTGTTACCTTTGTAATTTATGGTATGCTGTTTTCTGGAGAGAGAAAAGAAAATTTTTAGCACTGATGGTAAAATTAGAAGGACATAGAAGGATGGGTTCCCCACTCATGTCAGAGTTGCTGTTATATAGGTCTGGCAAATTAGGTGGACTTAGTCTTACTTTGCATTAAAAGTTGCTTATACATGACTTGGTTTACAAAGATACAGAATATGGATGAATAGGCATGAGATAAGCTTCAGCCAGTCAGAGCACAGAAAAAAAGCCATCTTAGTTTCTCAGAAATTCCCTCAAATCATCAGTGACTGCTGTTGACGTGTTCACTCTGGCTCATGGAAGACAACAGCCTTACAGAACACATTTTTTTTTCCTCTAAAAGGACCAAGTTAATTTTTGTCCAAACTGAAACACAGGTGGGATATTACACATCCTTCTGAGGTCAAATCTGGTGTCTGATGTCTCATGAGCTACTGAGTAGTTTTTGTACTGAGACTGCAGGTAAGTAATTTGTTGACAGCTCTTTTCATTCTTAGTGTGGAAGAGAAAAGTGCTTATGTAGATCAGAGAAAATTGCAAAAAGTGCATGTTACGGTTAATGAACACCTTCAATTCAATGTAATATGGACTACACTGCCCACTGTAAAAGCTGAGGCCTCTGTAAACAAAATATACCGTAAGAACATGTACAGCAAATGCTAATACTTGCTTTCATCTTGAAATACCTGCTCAGAAATGTATCAGATAGCTAACTTGTATCAAGAATAGAAATTGCAATTTTTCTCCCTGTTTATGTGGTTTTATACTCTAATTTGAAGCATTTAATTCTAAAGTTGTTGCCATTACTACAAAATCGTTCTGGAAGCTTTGCCATCTCTATGGCAACTGGCCTACATATATTAAGCATTTTGACAACAATACCGATGTTTGATGGTATTCTTAATTTAAGACATTAATTTAATTTATGGGTGCTTTACACTGGAGTTTATAAGTTTTATCTTTTTGCCACAATCATGCTGAATAATGTCTTGTTAAAGTGTAGATCACAGTGAAACAACTGCCCAAAGGATGAATTAGCATGGACTGAGGAACACACAGTCTCACATTAAACAAAAAGGATGTGCATACGCTAACCTATATAGCTCGTGCAGTATAATGTTTTTGTCTGTCTAGGTAAGCTCTTTCACTAAATGAAATCAGTAGAATCTTTTCCAGTTACATAAATGTTGGAAGAGACAATTCACCCTACTCAGGCAGACCACATAGAAATCAGCAGCTGGGTTCGCTTTAGCCACAGGTGTTTAAATCCAGCAAAATATTCAGAGAAGGCCTTGAGGCACAACCAAACCCTATTACCAGCAATAAATGTGGGGTGCAATCACAGAACTTCAGGAGTTGGAAGGGACCTTGAAAGATTTAGTCCAACCCCCTGCCTGAGCAGGATCACCTAGATTAGATCACACAGGAACGTGTCCAGATTGGTCTTGAATGTCTCCAGAGAAGGAGACTCCACAACCACTCTGGGCAGCCTGTCCCAGTGCTCTGTCACCCTACTGGAGAGTATACTCTGGTGTGCACAGGAGGACCTTGTGCTGGGTCCAGGGTGTGCTGTAAACCTCAGAGAGATGGAGCTCAGGTGAGCTTTCCTCATGTTTCACATGGATCTGCCTAACAATCCCTAGAAAAAAGCCAGATCTAGTGGACCAGCACAAAGGGGGCTGCCATCCCTAGAAAAACTCATTTCAACTATCCACAGATGAGTGAAGTAAGGTCTGTGTTACATCTGTGGAGCTAAGCCAGAGAAATGAACTGTACCACATAACAGCCCGATATAGATCAATGTTCCACAGACAGGGAGAGCCTAGAAGCCTGCTACATCCACCAGGATTTTCCCAGAGGAAAACCATTAGTGCCTACTTGGGCATATGAAAAAGTCCCATTGATTCCAAAATTCCAAATACTTATTTTATCCATATCTTTCTGAATGAACTTGAAAATAATGTGCTATGTAGTGGAAATGTGAAATATTACCCTACTTCAAAGCAAATTAATCTTTCCTGAACTTTTCAGTATATGTGTTATTAATGCCACTGTAGAGCAAAGGCTTTGTGCTGGGATAGGGGTGGAGATGAGGGGAAAAAGCAGCAGTATTTACAAATAGATTCTGCAAAATGTAGTTCAAAAGAGATGACATCTTCTGTAATTGCAGATGAGTATTTTCTTATTTGTTTTCTGCCAGAAAAAATATTAAATTATACTCACTGCTCCTAGCTAGTCTGTAAGCCTTTTATTCTTACTGGCCAGAATCCCATTCTCATCAATTCTTTAAATTCCTCATTTTTCATGCAGCTACCTTGATTATCTATGCTGTTAGTGTGCATGGTGGCTTTTTGTTGGTAGAACAGAACCCAGGAGTATCGTTCATTTCATTACATTTCACCAACGTCTGGATAGAGTAGTTCTTCCTCTTTGGAGGTCAGAGAGAGAAATGATGTATTTACTTCCTTCTAAATGGAGCATAAATCTGGTTTGCCTGGCACTGAAACTTTTCTATCAGACACCTTCCTGAAGACAATACAATAAAAGCCAGATTTTTAGCAGATTTGAACAATTTCTGCAGTTCCCCATTGAAATATCAAATTAGATCTGAAATTATTTTCATCTGCGCTGGTGTCATTTTAAGAGCGCTTTATGCCAGGGTCTTTGATGCCAAATTTCATCCCACAGTGATTTCTTACATGTAAACTCTCAAAAGCAAATTTTACAATAGACTTACTAACCGGCCCCTGGCTCCAGTAGTGCTGCTTGCCAGCTCAGTTGAAAAGCAGGCTCAATGGGTATAAGACCACAAGCACGTACACTTTATAGAATAGAAACCTTAAAGCGCCTCTGTAATTTCTACTCCCCCAAAGCTGCACTCTCTGCTCTTGCCAAATGTGTATGTTAAGAGGATGAGTATGTCTCTTATTAGGAAATGTGAATGAGATGGGGAGTGGATTGTGCTGATTAACACACAATCATTTGTGTGTTATACATTTCTCTATAGTGCGGCTGATAAACTGAAATCACTTGGTGAGCTGGGGACCGGGAAAGGGTGGATAAAACTGCCTAATTGAGCTGTGTTTTCTTTTAAATCGCTTTGGAAATACTTGTGGCTCGCTCCTTTTGCTTCCTCTGAGCTTTCATGCTTTTAAATGGCAACTAGCTTTGATTTGATACTGTCTCACTGAAATAAGTGAAGATTTTTAATTATATATAATACTGTTTAGAACAAGATCCAAATGCTTAGTATTGTGTGTGTGTGATCTTTGTCTACTTTTCAAGTGAGTTTTCATCCCAGAAATTCATGGAAACTCTGAAACTGATAAATATATAAATGGCATCATATGACCTTGATGATGAACTTTAGGCAGTTAAGAGCTTGATCTGAACAGTGGGCAGTGAAGGCAAGGGCTGATCCAGTCAGTAGCTCCTGAGCTTCCTATGTCCTAAGCCTGATGTGAATAGATCATTCATTCAAGAGTTTCAGTTTCCATTTAAAATGCAATAATATTTGACAAAGTTTCTCTAGACTTCTTTATGAAAAATTCATAGTTAATAAAAGGGTGTAACTTTGCAAGTTATATTGTTTGCTTCAGTTAATTTTTTCAGATGCAAGAAAACAAAAATGAAAAAGCTTTTACTTTTTTACCTAAGATACAACTCAAGTTTTATTTCTCTTCTCCTGGTAGATACATGTATATAAAGTTTAAGATAAAACTTTAGAAATTCAATATCAACTTTTTAGATAGTGAGTAGAAACATACTAAATAAATAATGTCTAAAAAATTTGCAGCATATTTATCATGGGATTGTGAGGCAGGTTAATCTATATTATGAAAGATGGGTCTCTTGTCCAGTTCCAGTAAGGCCAAACTAACTGCCCTTGCTTACAGTAACTGGTAAAGAGTAGGGTATAAATGCTTAGGATACATCAGGATGATGTACTGTAGAGCTAAGCAGCAGCTTCTAGTATTGCAGCCTTTATCTCTGCTGCATACATTCCGTGGCTTAAAAATTATGCTTAATATTAATATGACTTCCATGGGGAATAGAAATAGAATGCTATAACTAATGCAAATATATTTATGAACTCATTTTCTTTCCAACCTGTGAACACAATAATGACCATCTTTCTTTCATTTAATATTTAAAAACCACAAAAAAAAAAAAGAAAAGAGTATAAGTAGAATTTACACCTCTTAAAAATTACTTTTAGCTATACCCAAAAATAGTCTGTAGTGTTACTGCAGATACAGACCTGAAATCTAACAAGACCACTCCTTAACTGTTTAATACTGTCTTCTAAGTCCTAAAAGGAGACCTGGTCACAGAAGGAGGGGACCACATCTACATTTCACATCAGTACTACAAAATCATACTGTTTATGTATATCTGGTGTTTAGAATTTACATGTTATTCTCGTTAGGGATAAAGGTACAGCACTGATGTCACACTTCATCTGTGCCACCATGGGACACCACTGATAGATGTAGTCCTGCTTTGCTTGGTCCCACTCCTGGCCTTTACTTTCAGGAGGATTAGCAGGAGTGCAGTCACAAGAGCAGTTGGCTTCTGCTTGATGAACTGTTGGAAAAATACTGCCTTCTGAAAAAAATGGTAGGGCTTTGCTAGATGGACAAGGCAGGGGAACAGAACTGTAGCATTCTTGGTGTTTGCTGCCACACCAAATTGGTTAAGTGTAAAACTAAATCCTGAGATGAAAAAGAAGAAATGACCCAATGCTGTGTAAACATACTATAGAAAACACAACCACATTTCATTTCATAAAGACTGCTACTACAGTATTCTTTTTTGTGAAAAGGATGAAATCTGCTTCCTAGGTGAGTCATTGTTACCAATCTTTCCAGTGTGGCTCACTTTAATACCAATTGCCTAGTCAAGTAAACTTCACTTTACAAAAAATTTTGATCTTTCAGATTTAACGTTTTGTCCCACATATAAGAACTTTCAGATATTTGACAGAAAAAAAAAAGAGCAGCCATTAACTCAGAGTTAGGGACACTTAGGGAGAGATAATGGACTTTTTAGTTCTGCAATTTGATAATGAATTAATATGGCAGAATCAAATGCTATCTTCTTCAATACGTTATTCTAATATGGAGGCTGAAAGCCTGTAAAAAATGAATGCTGAAAGCCTCTAAAAAAATGAATGATGAACATGACAAGCAAGTTCTGGTGTGAAAACTGAAGGGGATTTTGGTAGATGCCTGATACCACAGCACCTTACTTTTGGGCACAAAGCACTGTTCTTTTAAAATAATTTGTGCAAGGTTGGATTTTGATATGACAATACTACACATACAATGTGCTTATCAAGCAGAATGTATGATACCCAAGAATCCACATAATAAGTGTTTGTGGAAAAAAAAAAAAAGAAAATTTTAGGAAAAAAATTTAGAGAAATTTAGAAAAAATGTGTGGGAATGTTCCATTTGGAATGGATCCTTGAAGGTGGCTATAATAACAGCTGCAATTAATTGCAGCAATGTCTGGGCTGTTCTGTTGTTGTTAATGCTGAATATTAATATTCATTGTGCATGTTTTTCTAAAGTGCTGAAGGGGAGGATCTTTTCCAAAGTACAGAAGAATTTCCAACCTTGTACAAATGTTAATAATCGTATGTATAGATATATATATTAAAACGACCATCCCAAACCCAAACTGGGACTAGTGTAGCATTGGTAAATACTTGAAAGATCTTAGGAGCTAGCTGTCGTCTTTAGTAATGTAGGGTGGTAGCTCCAAGTGGAACCTTTCTGTCCTACACGGTGAAAGGTCTTCTGAAAGTTGATGAGCTTACTGATCATCAAGACACCACCTCTTAACTGCTTCTCAGTGTGAGACTGTGCTAGGAAAATACCTAAATATGTTGTTTCACTGGTATTATTTGCATATTTAATCAATAGATGCACCGAAATAAGGAAAATTAAGCTTTCAAAGGGAAAAATAACTGGGAATATATAGCAAGAATACCAGTAAGAACACTGGTTTGAAAGAATGTTCCCATGTGTAAAAGGACAACGGTCAGCTTAGATGGGAGGTTTCTCCCTCCTGTATTTGATTAGTAACTGCAAGTAGCAGTGTGACCGTGGTTCCTACTATGACCTTTTGCAGAAGTTAGCTTCCCTCTTGTTTGAAGTATTAGATGGCTTCTTTCTGCTTGCGGCGTAGGAAATCTTAGAAAATTTATTACAAGTTGAAGCAAAAAGCAGTGATTACAAACCTAAGAGTAAATCATAATTCTGACAGTGAGCTTCCTTTGGAAAATAGCATATCATTTCATTTTATGACTTGTTCCATCAAATAACCTGGAAGACGTTAATACTTGGTGATATTTGTCACAGTACATCATCCTGGAGATTGACAAGATCAGAAAGGAAAAGCAGCAAAGCAAACTCAGCTCCTGAACTTATATGAGGATCTGCATGGGCAGAGAGAGAGTGATGTCAGAGTACAAACAAATATACTAACAACAACATCAATCCTTTTTCCAGACTGGGACAAAAGCATGCAGAAATTACATAAATCTAGGGAACTAAATGAAAAAAAGGCATGCTTTACAGTAAAGTGTGAACTATTTCTCCTGCTTGCCCTGAAAACAATGAGTCCTTTGTAACTTCTTTTATATAAGTAGCCTACAAAACATGAAGTACTTTCTAGTGATCTAGCTAACACCATAAATATTCATATTCAGAATGAATTTCACAAGAGGAGAGATAATACATTATAAAATATGAATAACAGCTTCTGCCTTTTTTTTGTGGCAATAATAGATGAAAAAAATCCATCAAAAATGAGAATTGATCAGTGAAACTCTGTATATTCTTGAGTGGAATTCTTTGGAGATGCAAAGTCAATGAAGTTTTCCTTTATTTCTTTGTTTTTTAACTCTGTGATGATTCTCATTTTATCAATGGTCATGGCAATGCAAAGTTGCAGCAGATTTTTCTTTTAAATAGCTGACTGAAGTCAAAGTTTAGTGGGTGCTTTATCTGCTGAGAGCGCAGTGGTTGCTAGTGAACTGGTGAAACCGTGTACTAATTATATTTGCTGTGATTAGAGGGGTCTGTCCTCTAGTCTCACCTCCTTTTTGAATCTTCTTGTATTTTGATCCTTCACAGGTAATTACAGAATTTAGATATTTGTCAAATAATAATTAAAAAATATATCTATTGCTTTAAGCTAGCAACTCAACCATTTCCTTGAGATCTTGGAGGAGCTGTTAGAGATTGTTCTGGGGGATAACATCTGCATTTCATCTTTTTGTACCATTCTGGTAATCTTTTGTGAATCAATGTGAACGTTGATGGCTTATTTATCTTTTTTACTGTTTTTTCCCCCAAGCAATTGTTTTGCTAGAGGATCCTCTCTTCTATTGCCTATAAGGAAAATGAAAGAATTGACTGAATCATCTTTAGTTGTGGGTTCCTTAAAAAAACTGCAAGCACTGACTGGGAAAAAAAAGGAAATATAGACTGTTCTACTCTGTATGATATGGGTTTGAATAGGAGTTTTCTGTTATGGGGGTGGTTTGGTTCTTTTACCTGATGGTCTGATATTTAAATAAAATTTCTCTCAGTCTGTAGCAATGAGGATCTATGCTATAACCCTTTTGTTTGACCAGCCACACCATTTTAAATTGTTTTCATACTAAAGTGGATTTTAAACAAGAAGTTAAGAGATCCACAACAGAGCTGCTGTTTGTATACTGCCTGATCCTGGCTCTCTATTACCATTCAAATTATTGATTTTCTTTGGAGTATCTTCTGTTGACTTTTCAACAGTTTCATCTCCTCTGAAGACTGTCTCCAGTGTGGGAACTTTCCTAATTGACTCTTTAGAGAAACTAATGCAAATAATTAATTTAATTCTCCTGCAATGGCTTTTAGTTGTTTCCTTTCTTGGATCTTTTACACTTCCATCCCTCTGGATGGTGGGCATGTTTTGCCACACCTCTGGTTTAGCTCCTAGGGCTCAAGGCCAGCTCAGATGGGGTACAGGTGTGTGATGGTGAGATAACTCAGTGGAGGCCAATGCTCTGTTCCCTACCTGCATTCAAGCTCAGACTCTCTCCCTTGGTTTCCACCTGTGTGTGGCTATCCCTTGATCCTGGTCTTGACCCCAGAGCAGCCCCTTTACTAAAGACTTGAAGGAGATACCTGGACACCCAGCTGCCCTTCCCATCCCTGCCCTGCTGATATCCCAGTGGGGAAACACCCTTACAGGGGAGGTCCTTGTTCAGTCAATACAGCTGTGATGCTTGCTGTGCCTTTTATGAATTTAGCAGGCTGTTCCACTTTTGCTTCTAATAATTTCCCATGCTCTGCTCTTGACATATGCAGCATTTGAGGGGGGATGTTTTGTAGACTCTGCTTTCATTACTGCTCTATGATTACTTTCATGGAGTTCCCTTACTGGGGATTGATGGGCTTGTAAGATTTTAACCTAACTTCAAAGTAAATGTATGTGTGTATGTACATAAAATCATGAAACTCGCCTATAGTAACGGGATTATTACTTTAATATTTTTAATACAGATTTCTTGAGGTGGGGTTAACATAATCACCATAATTACATAAGGCAAATGTTTAGAATACTGTCAAAACAAAATTGGTTTATTATCTTTTGATGCTATGAATCCTACCATTTGTGGAATTTTAAAATTAATTTTGAGGAATGCCTCGTTGCTTACAATTATTTGTCCAGTAATTATACCTTTCCCTTAACTTCCAGATCTAAGGACATATTGCAGCCTGTTTTGTTTCCAAATCATTTTGTTTGAAGAAAGAGTTTTAAAGACCGTGAGTGAAATTGTCACTGTTCTACAGAGCCACATGTTCAGAAAACTGTTTCTGCCATTCTCACTCACTCACATGGATAGCAATTACCTCAGCAGGTAGGTTTTTATGGGTTTGTTTTTTTAATGATACTATAAATTTTGAAAAATATTTATTAATTTGCTATCTCAAAGCTTGATATTTTGGACATATTAGCCTTTAAATATTCCAGTAATAATAATAAGCCTCCACATCTATTTAATACCTTTCTTCCTGATGCAAAAAGCATTAAAATTTAGTCCTTAATGATAAAGCACATTATTTACTGCTTTGTGAATTTCTGTGATAACTCTGAAATGCCTGGAGTCGCTATGAAATTTTGAATTAAATTATCCAGTTAATACCTTTATGCTGTTCTATGGTAAGTGTCTAGTCAGAGTAATTTCTCACAATGTCTGTCGTGGAGGAAGAATATCATCCTATTCTAGCCCATTCTTTGGTAAATTCTTTAAAGTTTTATTAGAACTCAAATATGGCTCTCCTAAGTTAAGAGTGTTAAGTATTTTAAGTTTTAATTTGGGGGGGAGAAACAAAGTCTTTTTTTTTAAAAGCAAAGTTTTAATGAAGGGACATGAATCAATCACAAATCATGTTTCTTCTCGTGTCTCATAATGTAAAAACCAGAAAAGCAGATATTAAGTACAGAGGTTCATACAAAATACCATATTGTAATCAAGTGCCTTATGAATAATTTCGTTTATGCAGACTTCAGTTTCATTATGCTCAGTGGATTAGTGGCTGGGATGATTGCAGTCCCTTCCATGTGTGCCTTGGTGATTGAGGTGCAGGTGCAGATGGCAGGCTTCTGGGAAGCCAATGCCAACAGACTCTAGAAACTGCTGCTGTGAGCCTGCAAGGAGCTGAAGGCAACACAGCTTTGGAGACTTGAAAGCCATCAGCCTCAACAGAGGTGTCATTTGGAACTCTATCAGCTTTTACTACTTTAGGAATTTCTAGCACATGGGGAGTGGAAGTACTCAAAAGATGGTTATCCGCAGGTGGATCTCTGTATCTTTGGTGTGCTGTATCTTATTAACAGGGCCTAGTCTTCTATTGTTGCAGAATATTTCCTGCAACTCATGCTTTGATGTGGATTAATTGGATTTCAGAACCTGAAAGTGCATGTGCAGATGATTCTGGAGGAGGCTGGTGACAAGATTAAAGTTAGTGCCAGGTTACATGGAAATTCTGGTAGAAATGCCATATGTATCCATGTATTTGTGACTTGAGGAGATGAATCTGATGTCTAATGGGGCTCTCATAGGAGTATCTTTCAGAGCATTCAAGAAAGGTTGGTTTCTTCTGCTATAGAAGTCCCATCTATTTTAATTCATCCCATCAGAAAGGAAAAAAAAATAAGAAAAGGTGTATTTTCTAGCTTCCTGAAGGACTCCCCTAGTTTCTTCCCCACTCCCCCTGCCCCCCTCCCCTCCCCCCCATCTAAGAACAAAAGCAGTTTGATAGTGGAAAGAGATCAGACAATTCTATGGTATACTTGTAATACCACATCCTTTCCCTTCCCCCCAAAAATGTTCTCACAGACTACGGTTGTGTAATGGGTTGAAATCTTGTCTATGGAATTTTATGATACGTGGTATTAGGTCAAAATAACTGGGGATGCATTTTCAGAGGACACGGGTTTCATGTGATGGCAGTTTGATGACTGTCCTGAGATCAGGGTGACCCAACATTTTCCTGCTGCAGGTGGGTAGAGGCAAGTTTGGAAAACTGCAAGCTGTGGACTTAAGTGGAAAAGCAGCACTGGAGTATTGCAATAAGCTTCAGAGAGCCTTGAACAGGCTAACTTGGCAGTGCAAGAAACACAGTGAAGTTCATTATGAGGCCATGGGAAAAGGTTAGTTTTTAATGCTTAGAATGGCAGCTTGCATAGGGACATAAGACTGTGCAGGGAGATATGCACTGTCCATCAGAATTACTGCTTTAAAGTGACGTACGGTCATAGGGGCTGATGATACATAGAGCGCAATTTAAAATAAAAAGCAATGAGAAACTCATACAGTACAGGTGTGCCAAAATCCCTAGTCATGGGGTTAATGCAGAGGATTAAGTAAAGAAAGTATTTGAGGAGTGAGAGTCTGACCTTTTAGCTCAGAGCCAACCAGTAAATTTTGAGCTTCTGGAAATACGGACATAGACTTTTCACTGCCATGGACCACATCTTCTAACACTTTGTTCAAGGCTCTTCTTACCTAGACAGAGGAGTCTGGGTATGTTGTTGTTGTCATGGTACAGATGGAAATCATATGTCTGTGCATGGAGTGCAGTCAAGGCCTGAGACCACCTCCAAAAAGCGTACTAATACATGTTTAGTCATGTACAGGATTATAAATAAAAGCTGTCACTTGAGGTTTTGATCCCATCACTATGTCTATGAGTCTTATCTATATGGCAGTTTGCTGAAATGTTGATCTTGCCGCAAAAGAAGTCAACTTTTTCTCTGCAGGCTTTGAAACTTTTTTCATATTATCAGTAATTAACAAAATACTAGAGATGTTAAAATCTTATTTCTAAAACAGTTCTGCTTTGGTTTAAACCAGAAAAGTCGACTCATGTCTAATGTGGCATACAGTTGATTTTGTATGTTAGCTCTCATACAGTGTTGAAACAATTAGGAGAATATTAATGCCAAGCCAAGTGAGCAGTTGTGGTTTAATTGTCTTCAAGAGCAGCGTGATCATCTGAAAGTCAGACATGGTGCTTATGTTTTGGCCTGTTGGGGAAAGGTACACTTTAGCAGTCACAGGACCCTTTTACACAGAAATAATTGTCTGGTTTTGAGGCTGCATGAAGGCTAGATATTTTTCACTGATAATGTATTCCTGTTCTCTGAATGCTGGACTTCAGCCTATGATAGTCAACTGATAATTATTTTTTAACCTAACAGGTCAAAATCCTTATGTATCTTTTGATGGTATTGGCAGACCAAAAAAAAAAAAAAAAGTAAAAGATAATTGCTTTTGTCTTCGAATGAGTTGGTGTATTTTGCAAAGGCATAACATTACACAATAACTGCTCATTTGAGAAGTAATTAACCTTCTTATGCTATTTGCATTATTAATGTACTAGAGTTATCATAATGTCCTAATGTATCTGAATTTCTATTAATGTTTTCTTTGCTAAATAAATAAAAGTGAATCAAGTAAAGAGATGACATTTGTTTAATTGTTCATCAGGATTCTTTTTTCTCCTCATCCAAAGCCCTGATAGTTTGTTAAATAGAAACCCTTAAATGGATGGCATTTCATGATAGGTTTTGAACCTAATTATATCAAATGTCATAGCATTATTTATTTAAAAGGCTTTTCAAGATTACTGTGCAAGGGGAAAAATGTATTTTCTTCCTTTTAAAGTGCTTAAAATTTTCTATTAAGTTCTTCTAATTTGTTTAGCACTTCCACAAATGCCCTCAATCAGGTTTACTTTTAGAATCCTTTAGAAAGGTATTTATTCCTCTAATGCTGTTTATTTCTACTGTTTCTCTCCTTTTATGAAAAGATATCCTGGTTCTGGGAGATCAACGTAATGCTATGCTTGCTCCAAAACCCCCGGTATGATTTGCTGGTATTAAAGAGAATAAATGTTGTCACATAAAAAAGTGATGACCAAAGCCATCTATGTATCTGAATAGGTGTCTCTTTATATTTACCCAATATCTTTTAATTAAAAATATAAGCTCTGTTTAAAGCAACATATATATGTAGTTACATATGCACACACACACACACACACATATATATATATAAAGCTACAGCTTTGTACTGTACAAAGAGGTAGAAAGAAGAGTCTAAGTACTACTGAGTGTGTAGAAATAGCAAGACTGCTGTGTCAGCAGAACTGTGTGACAGGAGCAAGTAGGAATTCTGATTTGTATTATTCCACAGCATTTTAATTACTCCAGCAAGAAATGATATATTCAACTATGACTTAAAAATAATAATAAAAAAGCCCTAGGAAAAAATAGGTGAAAATTTGCAATTAAAAAATGTAATGATTTTCTTATTGAAAACCAAGAAATCTTTTGTTTTGAGAGGTTAAAACTAGTGATTAAAACAACTATTGAAAAATTGAATGCAAGAAAGTTTTAGAAAAACACATCTTCTCACCCCTAATTTATGATTTAATTTTTTCTACAAAAATGGGTCAGTGATACAGTCGCTTCCCATTGATGAAATGGCTGGAGTAATTTTTTCTACAAAAATGGGTCAGTGATACAGTCGCTTCCCATTGATGAAATGGCTGGAGACTTCACCTAGCTCTAGTGGTGTTGCTCAACATTTAATTTCTTACGAATCCCTAAGGTTACCACAGGACGTCAGCAAAGAGGATTCAGAAGTCTAGTAATTCTAGAATGTCCTGCTCTGAACTTCCTTCTGGAAAGTCTCAATTAACTCTAAGCCTCAAACTTTTTTTTTTTAAATGGGCTTATAACATCACATAAATGGTTTTATGCATAACCAGGTTTCTCTTTGAGATACATTCAGTGATCCCTGGACAATATGTCTGACCTCAACAAAAACAATTTGTTAAGTTTCCATCTTCAGATAATCAGTGACTCTTACAGTTTATTTATCATTTTATCCCCAGAGTATCTTGGGAGAGATGGTACCTAACTGATTTTTCACAACTTCTTCTTCAAATCTTATACATTGAAATCGAGGAGCTTTACTGATTTATACTTGTAAGACATTCTTTAAGAATGATAAACATGATGCCACAGTAAACCAATACTGCTGTGGTAAGCTACAAACATAATGGTGAAAGCTGGATACAATAATAGCTTTTTTTCTTCTTTTTCTTTTGTTCTTGCTTGCTTTGAAATCTGAATACTTGTTTTATTTCTTGAATCAATGCTTGTAAAAAGCACATTTAAGGTCATAATTCTCAGCATTCCTAGTTTGTGCATGACATCTTATTTGCAACTATGCAGCTTGGAGATGTTCCCAACAAAGAAATGAATGTATTTGGGGTTTTTTGGTTGGGGTTTTTTGTGTCTGTTTTTTTTTTAAGTATTTAAGCGTTAATGATAAGGGGAAAAAGAAAGTAAAAATCTACAAGTCTACATCTGTCTGTTAAATTTCTCAAAGTAGTAGTAGTTGTAGTTACGAAGCTTTCAATGTTTAGTTGCTATATTACATATGAAGGTGGGTTTATTTTTATTTTATTCTCTTGTCCTTCAAGCTTTGAGCAAATGCCACCCTCCAAAAGGTTTGAACTAGAAGCTGATGCTCTGTGTTGCTGTGTTTGAATGCTATCCTGTTGGGGAAAAGACAGCAGGTTTCTTATATAACCTTAGCTAACCTTTACCTTTCAGCTTTAAACACTAACATATAAAAGTGTTGAACTCTTCACCAGGAGAACGATACTCTTTCCAGCTCTGTCTCCCATGAATCTGCTTGTCAGCTGATAGGACTAATATGCCAGTACTGGAATACTATTGAGAACTACATGTTGAGAACCGTTGTGGCAGTTGTTGGTATCAGTTTCAATCTCTATGGCTAGGAATGAACAAGTCATTTGTGAGAGGGTGCTATTTGAATTCTTCTTAATTATTGCTTCAAAGTTATATTGCAGTGGCTGTTGATTGTTTTCTGCTTTTCCTCCCAACTTTCTCTAATTGTTTTCAAGTGTCATACTTTTACCCTTTTCGGGATCACACCAGACTCAAAAGTCTGTTATATCCATATAACACCTGTCTTAGTATTTTTACCTTGAATGTAAAATCAGAATTATAATCTAAAACTGCTATTAAATTATCCTGCATATGTTGCTGATATCATAAAGATCTTTTAAAATATATTGCTAGATTTGCAGGCATAGTTCAGTGTCTAGGGTTAAAAATAATATATGTATCATGGTAGCTTGAATGGAGCTAAACTCAATTTAGCCAGTTACTGGTACATTCCTTTTTGTAGCTTAGTATTGAGATAATGTTGAGAAATTACGTCACTTCACAATTTCCTCAACTCTGTGAAGAAATCCTACCTACAGGAGAGAAAGTAATGGCAGGGGTATGCCAAAGCCTGTTGATATTGTGAGCTGCATCAAAATCAGCATGACCAACAGGTCAAGGGAGCTGATTCTGTCCCTCTACTCCTGTGAGACCCCACTTGGAGTACTCTGTCCAGCTCTGGAGTCCCCGGTACAAGAGGGATATTGACCAATTGGAGCTGGCCCGAGGGAGAGCACAAAGGTGATCAGAGAGCTGGAGCATCTCTCCTATGAGGGCAGGCTGAGAGACTTGTACTTGTTCAGCCTGGAGAAGAGAAGGCTCTGAGGAGACCTTAAAGCAGCCTTCCAGTACTTAAGAGGCTACAGAAAAGCTGGAGAACAACTGTTTATAAGGGCATAGAGTAATAGGATGAGGGGTAATGGCTGTAAGCTGAAAAAGGGGAGATTTAGAATCAGGTATAAGGAAGAAATTATTTACTGTGAGGGTGACACAGGGTGCCCAGAGAAGCTGTGGCTGACCCTGGATCCCTGGCAGTGTTCAAGGTCAGGTTGGATGGGGCTCAGGGCATCCTGGGCTAGTGGAGGTGGCCCTGTCCATGGCAGGGGTTTGAAACTAGATAGGATTTAAGTCTCCTTCTGCCCCAAACCATTCAATGATTTTCTGATATATCAAACATTTTCTAGAGAACACAGGTTTTGTTAATTTGTGATGAAGCTACAGCTAATTAGGCTTTGCTTCTGCTGCCTTGAATGCTTAGCTTCAGCACTGGATTTACCTGTGACAATTTATCCAATTCTTTGTAGGGCTAGCTTTACAGTTTCAAGAGGTCCATAGAGAAATGCAGAGATTATGAACAGGCTAGTAATCACTATATATGACCACGGTATAATTTGCCAAATCATTTGATCTTAGGATTCTCAGATTTCCATTGAAGAGAGCTGTAGGTAAAAAACTCAGACTTTTTTGCCTCCCACAATTTTGCCATTCTTCCTTCAAATCATACAGACAACCTGTGAAGAATGTGAATAGTCACATCCACTCCAACAAATGTTTGGTCCCGAATAATTTATTTAGTTTTAATTTAGTGGAATAACGATGAAAGACTAAAATATTACTTTATAAGAGAACTGAAGAATTCAGTGTCCTGAGCTGTAAAAGCATGCCAGTATTCTTTACTTTCTATGAAAACTTTTCAGACCTTTCCAACACCATTCATAAATCCTGACATATCGGCTTAACTGCACAATAAATGAAACTGCTTCTTAACTCACCTTATCACATAATTTCCTTTCCCTGAAATCCAATCATTTTCAGATTTAGAACTGGCAAAATATCTGTGTAACATCTGAAATATTACAAGTATTTCTATATAACCTTTCTCTCAGGGTTGTAGATGACAATGTTATTCCTTACTTATGAGAACTCGGATGCAAGTTCAAAGATTTCATTTTGCAATATTTTTAGATCAACATTTTTAATTCTAAACCTCATCTGCAGATGTTCTGTCTTTCAGAATTGGAACCTTTAAAAATAATACTAAGAGGATGACGTAAATGCCAGCTACTAGCACCACTGCAGAATAAAACCAAACCACCTGTATTTGGTTGGATTATTTTTTCCATTGTATACAATGTATAAATCTCTGTCATCTAAGGCAAACGTTGCTAATGGGAGAAGGGAGGTAGATTATTTTTTAAGTACTTAACTAGCAGAAGATTCAGTCAAAACACAACATGGGTCTACATTACCAGGGTCGAAATGGTGAGGACGGTTTTTATAACGGAGCTTGTTGTAAAACCAGGAGTATCAAATATATACCCTGAAGGACCAAGCACCTGATGAAATATTGATAACATCCTGATTTGTTAGGGACAAGTGCAGTTGTCAGTCAATAATCTTCTCTCACTTTCTGTGTATGAGAGGTTTTTTTTACATATCAAGGGAAGAAAAGGCTAATGGAGATCCTCTACTTGTTTCCCCAGTGCTCTCCCTACTTTTGACTGGAAAGAATTCCATGTCATGTTCTTCCATTTTCACACATCCAAATAAATTTCATCAAAGGTACCATCAGGAAAAAGAAGAAATAGAAATTCATTTGAATCCCAATCTTTGTATGTGAAGATTCAAATGAAAAAGCATTGCTTTAGGAGCATTGTAAATGTCGTTTAGTCAAATTGAGATGAAAGACATGTGTTGCATTATCTATCAATCTAATATTATTTAATCTAATCCAATTTAGGAACAGATACAATACTAAAGAAAGAAAAGGACATCTGCATTGATTCTGAAACTCCAGGAAGCATTGATTTAGAAAAGCATGTAATTTTCTGTCATCATGCTTGGGGATAAAGGTCTGAACTGTTCTCTGTAAATCACTGTAGGTATATTACTTTACGAATTGCAATTGTTTGCTTAAAAACAGATGGTGCTCTGAGAATTCCAGAAGGTGTACTGTGGATGTGAAAAATTTATTTTCTTTGTGTAGATAAACTAGGCTAGTTTATCTGAATGGCACTCTTTGTATTCCAGTTTTGTGAATGAGAACGTCACATATTTGCATTTTGCTATGGCTTTGTGCAGATGTACTGTTCAGCGACAGAGGTGTTCGGGCTTCACTCCCTCACAGATGAGGATAGAAAACTTTAGAAGGATAGGGTTTTTTGGTTTTTCTTTCCCCTGGCAGGCCCATATATTTCACGAAACCTCCTTCTTGACATAGGATGATTGGTAGATTCAGTATGTTTTGTTCCAGGACCATGATAATTTTTCCCTTTCAATGGCAATAAACCAGTAGCGTCTTTGGTCACAAACTGTACAAACCTGTACCAAAGGGGGGAGAGGATAGAGAAAGGAAAGAGTACTCTCCAGAAATTCAGTCACTTCAAACTATTTGTTGCCATTGTTCTCATCTATCCTCAGAGATTTTATTCAGTCCTTTGGAAAAATGGACCCAACCTTTCCAAATAAACTTTGTACTGGTCTATGGATCATGGAATGTATTTTAAAAAATCCCCAACAACTAACCACAACATCTATTTTCTTTATCTCTTAAGGGTATGAGCTGCATTTGTGAACATATTTTGGAGTTTATGATAATGGAATTAAAGCTCTCATCTTTTAAATGTTTACAGATCTTTCAGAGTTGATATATTGTTAAAGTGTTTACATGTAATGAATATGATATTCATAGATAATGTAAAGCTTTTCTGATTCCAGGCTGATGTGCCCGCTCCCATCTTTTACCTTTCATATCTGTCTTTCTATGCGGAGTAAATAGAAACATAATGTACACATAAATATATATAAAGACAGCTCAAATTTCCAGATGACGATTCAGAATGGAAGGGAATATAAATTTTTAAATCTTACTTTTAAAATAGTATCCATTTTCCTTGAAGTGAAGAATTTTACTTCGATGTAATGTTTTCTACCTTGCATACAGTGGGAGAATGGGCACAGTACTCATCAAACTTTCTGTTTTCTCTTGACAGCCTGTTACCTAATAACATATTTTTGTATGAGTTTCCTTCCTTTTGGAAGACTTGGTTAATGGCACTATAAAATTAAAAGTAAGGTTTTTTTTTTACCAGATGCTAAAACAGCATTTTATAGTATGTCATAGTACTTCTTATGCTTTTAATACAGTGGGGTTTGTAATAGCAGTCATACTCCTGTGTGAGAGAAGATGGCCAAAACTATCTTAATTTTTGACAAGACAGAGTATATTAAACCTGTCAGGAAGATATTTTGGTTCCTTTGAATAAATATAGACCGTCTAAGCTATTGGTTTCCTATTTTATTCTCCACTTTCTGGTCTGTCAGGTTTTTGTGATGTTCAGCAGCATCCCACTGGCAAGAACGGCACAGGTATTTCTCAGCAGTGTTTCTATTGTTTTACTGCTGCACTGTAATTTGCTTCCCTATGACACCAAATACTTCTAGGTAAGATTCGAAGCTGAGTCAGAGTTATCGTGTGCAAATCTGTATCTGATTTATAGATCACCACCTAAGGAAATTCTGTCTGGAAAGCTGTTTTGATAGAGGACATTTCAAGAGGAGACAGACATAAGAACATGCATCAAAAGAAGAAAAGTAAAGAGCTGGCTGCTCGTAATGTATTTTTCTGCTAAATGATCTTCTGCTAAGCTGAACCATCCACAAGAATATTGCTTCAATTTCTCTCCACATTAGACTTTCTGTGCATAAGGTACTTGCAATTATAATGAGGATATCTGGTAATTTTACTTCTTATAGTATAGTGAACTGTTACCACATTACATACTTACATCAATTCCAAATGGTGCTTGTTGCAAGCCCTCGAGCGTGTTAAATGTGTTTCTGACATGTTATAACACAGTTGCCCTCAAGAGCAGTGACAGTCTGAGCATTTCAGCAGCTCGTGTGATGGGAACCTTTATTTTGAAGAGTGCTTCAATACCAGCAGTGTTGAAAATCACTCATCCTTAGCAGAGCGACAGCATTAAACTAGCAGCATATAAACAGGCACAGCACAGGCTCACACCATTCTGAATATATAAGCATGGTCTGAACGTTTGAGCTTGGAGGATATCAGTAACAAGATGCTTCAGAGAGGAGGGGCAAACACGCTGCACGTGTTTGTTCTTCCTCAGCTATCCATCATGTGGGTTTTTCAAGTGTCTGCTAGAATGTATTTTTCTGCTGAATCATATCTGCTGTCACATAATGTTAACTAGCCAAATCCAGTAATCAAATGTCATGGGGGGAGAGGGGGGTGGGAGAGTGGGGTGGGGCCAGAAATAAATTTATACTGGCTACAGCAGAGGACTTCCTTGCATATATATCACAACACTTATCTTTCAGTCAAGCCAGGCTGCCACAGAAAGGAAGGAGTACAAGTCAAGGGCTTCTCTCTCTCTTTTTTTATTTTTTTTTTACCTTTTTTCTTTTCTTTTTCTCTTCTGTGCTTTTGTCTCACTACAAATCAAGAAATTTCTTACATTATGAAAATAATTCAACTATATTAACCATGCTGTTAGACTTCCTCAAAGAAAATGCTGAAAAAGTCATTACAGTTTTCAGTGTCTATCACATTACTCAGTAGAACACGTAAGATTATTTTAAAAAAGAAAACACATCAAAAATATTTTTTTCTTTATATGCAACAAATGTATACAATTGTTAGTGTTAGAACAGCACTCAGCTACACCATTAAAAGAGTTGGCATATTCATGTTATAAATAAAACACCCACCCACTCAGGCTTAAATACCCACAGGCTCACTTTTCAGCAACTGATGACATGCGCTCTATGTGCATGACTACACTAAAGTTAGGTTTATTGTGTGCCGTAATAGTGCATATTAAAGATGTATATCATAAAAGCATAAAGGGGTGTGTGGTGCATATTGTTTTCTGCAGTATTCCCAAGCCTGAGGGATTGGTTGATGTAAACTGCATAGGATCTCCACGTTTTGTAGATGAGTTTGAGAAGAAAACACAAATGAGAACATTCAATACAAACCTACCAAACAGGACTGTAGGCTGTGCTGACTTGCAAAATGAACGGTGCTCGTTTGCACTGTTATTAACTCTTCTTTCCTTTGTGGAATCTCTTTCTTCCCTGACAATGAAGTATGTCTCTTCTGAGTAACAACAGATTCGTGTTTCCATAGAGAAGAGATACCATTCTAGCTCGTACTTTGACTTCTACTCTATCACAGGCCATTTATGTTTCACCTAGTCATTTTGATAGCTTCTTTAAACATACATTCTTCCTCTTATCTCTAGCTTGTACTATTTGTTTAAATAATTTAACTTTGGAGACAGGAAGATTAAGAAGTGACCATCACAGCTGATGTTCTTTAAGGTGTTTGGAGATGGCTAATGCATAAAACAAGCTGCTGAACTGGACGTCTAGCCCCAATATCCTTAAACGTTAGAAGATGAGCTGGGTCCCCAGCGGAAGACAGGCATTCAAATGTTCATGTATTATTCAAAGCATCAGAATACTTCAAGTATGAAAATTCATAGTTGCTTCTCACAGAAAGAGTTTCTTATGAGCTGGAGGTGATTTAAACAATTTAGAGGTAATTTATACATCACTTAGGGTGATTTAAACAGAACTCTCCACAGCTCTCCCACAGCTTTCTGAAATATACAGTGTTTAAACTGTGAGCCCATTTGTAAAGAAAAAAAGCATTTCTTATGTTCAATAAACAAAAGTTCATTTGTTCATTATTTATAAAAGTCATCCTAATTTTGTAGAACAATGGCAGTAAATCAGAACAATATGCCTATATTTACAGTGGAATTTTTATAAATCCTTTCCCTGCTAAGTCATATTTAATGGGATTTTTAGCAGTTTCACCAGTGCTTGCAGAATGCAGTCTGCACAGAATAGTGAGTGACTTTCTCCTAATTCAATAAGCTGTTCAACCATAGAGCATTGACAACTGCCTTTGTGAAATCCAGTATGAATTGACTTGTGAAAGTCAATTAGAATTCAGTATTTGGTTAGAGATTCTTATGCACACAACATCCAGACACCTCGTCAGTCAGATTCTCTCAACACGGATGTGTGCAGATTTATTTTACCTGTAATTAGTTTATTTACTCTATCACAGAATTAAATCCTTACAACATATAATCCATTGTCCTTCAGCACTAGAGGTAGCTTATTCAGTCCTCCACAGCCACTTTTTATCAGCGTGCTGAATTCCTGCTTGTAGGTAATTGTATTACTATATGCAGTAAATCCATAGTGGCAGAGGTAGTCTAAACACAGCTCAGTACTTCTATCTTCCTTCCTACTAAGCAACGAAGAATTGATTCCTCCACCTCTCGTTACTACCAGTCCTTCGAAGTCAGCTACCACCATACTTTGTCAAACTGTCTGGATGCTTTTATGGGTACATGACTATTGTGGTAGAGCTGGAACAGGTTCCATCGGTGCTAACATCAAGTCCATGGGGATTTTTTTTTTTTGAGATAAGTAATTTTACTATTGCAGACACAGTGTGGATCAAAAAAAAAAAAAAAACCCAACAAAAAAACCCGAAGTGAGGTTCTAGATTTTCTTAGATAAGGAGAACAAAACAAAACAAAAAAAAAGATTGGATATTTTAATTATCAGGAGACTAGAAAAATTAAAACTAAACAAACAAAACAGATTGATCCCAAGTATATCTTTTCAGGACTTCTGCTTGAGAAGCTGTGATACTGTGTGGTTTCAGGCTACTCAGAGCTTGTTTCACTCTCCAGACTGTCTGTAACACACTACTGTGTTTTCCTACTCTTTCTGTTTCTTGGTTCCCATTTTTCCATTCAGTGCTGCAGATTAAATTGCAGCATACTCTGAAGTCATCATCACTATCATTAGCCTACTTTCCTTTTGCCTTTGTATTCTGGAAAGGAACTTAGTTCTTCTCACCACTATTATAAAACAAAATCAGGTGGATATTTCTGAATGCACTGCTCTGAATCAGGGAGCAGAGATGGCTGTCCCACCACCCTGGCCCAGGAGCCTGGCCAGTCAGGGCAGTCAGCATCCCTGCTCAGGACAGGAATGGGCCCTGATTTGGACCGTTGCCTGGCCACTGACTAGTGACTCTGGAAGAAGATTTCTTCCAGGCCATATAGATACTTCTGAAAGAACACCATAGCAAAATGTTTCAAAAATATAGGGTTACTATCTTCAGTAGTATATTAATAATGTTTTTGAAAATCCATCTATCTTCCTTGAGTGTCCCCAACTCCTTTTGAGTCTGATTCTGAAACGCTGCATTAGCTGTTTTAGTAAGTTCTGAATACATTATATCCACCTGTAGAATATGAATTACATTCTCTTGATGCAGAGCCTGATTTCATATAGCCTGTATTATGCTGCAGATACTAATTTCTACTGTGTTGATTATTTGTGTCAATATCTCTTTTAATTTGCTCTGGCATTGTTCGCATACAAAAGCTTTTTTTCATAGCTTTGATTTATGTCTGCAAACCTCAATATGTAACTGCAAGTTGCTAAACTTTTCCCATTTCTTCTCTCATTTTCTCATCAGAAATCATCAGAATTACATGTATGCACCCTAAAGAACCCAAGATTTCCATGTAGCAGAAATATGAGTAAACAGTGGCATGACCCATTTTACTTTCCATTTGGCTGTTACCAAACCCACTATGTATTATAAGAAGTGGAGCTTTGCTTGGAAGTATTAGAAATAGATGGGCATATTTTTACCCAGTATGTTCTTGCTATTGGGGCAGCAAAATTGTGCTTTCTTGAACTAACAAAAATATTTCTTCACTTAGTGCACAAAATTGTCAGTTTATTACTTTCACAACGGAAATTGCAAAATCCAATGCAGGCAGTGAAGGAATCTGTATATATACTGTGCATACATCGCATTGTGCCTCTGTCATCTTGTGAACACACCATCTCTGTAAAATGCACCAGATACATTTTACAGTGGTAGTCAACAGTGGTTATCTAGTTTGTCAAGGATCTTCAATGGGAATTTAGGTTCGGTTTTGCTTTTTTTTTAATCTCCAAGTGTATAGGAACCACATTTTATATTTTTATAGATAAAAATCTTGGTAGTAATCAGCCCAGAGGCAGAATTTCAGTTATATCCACCAGAAAATACTGTGTTTATAAGCTGCTTAGGTGCAGCTTTGTGCCTGGTGGCAAGAAGTATTATTTCAAATGTATGGGTACTATGGTATGGAAGCAGAGCTGGTGAAAGAGAAACACATCTTGTGTAAGTGTTCCTGTGTGGCAGCTGCACAGACTCAAAATCACAGGCTCAACTGGTTCAGAGTCTGGCAAGTCTGGCTGGTGATCCTGGGCTAGATTTTATGAAGATTTTTGCTATGTTCACAGTTGTCACATATGTAAGCAGGTGGATTGTCTTGGTGAAGATGAGCAACATGGTTAAATTTCTCCTGAATTACTCTACAGTAAAAATCACAGTGGAAGAATTTATAAAGAAATGCCTGATACATGTGTGTATGTACTGGAAAAAAACCCGACTCAGTCCTATTTGTATGGAAAGGCTGTTAACATGAATGCTGATGAGTCCACTTTGAATAATAATTACAGATCTTGAAGGTATCTGGGAAGGGCAGGATTTAAGGAAATGTGTTCCCTAAGTAGCAAGTGGGAAATACCTAGACCTGCAGGTTGCTGCAGACTGCTGAAGGAGGTGGTGAAAAGGCTCTTCTTGGGAAGGAAAAGGTGACTGGGGTGTTGCTCCAGCTGACAAAGCCTGGCGTGGGGGTGGTGGTGGTGGTGCTTTCCAAAAGGACTAGGGACAGAGTGATTTCATAGCAAGCAGAGATGAGAGTTACTGATTAAAATTTTCATTTACATTTTGCGCTGCCCAGCACACCTACGCTTTTGATGCTAAAAATTGTACGTAGTTTATGTCGTACTAAAGCCTCAGTTTTTCCAACTCTGCCCATCTCACTGTGGGCTCTGGGGTTTCAGATGGAGTTCCCCCTCTCCTCAGGTTTCTGATGTACTGGAATGGGGGTTACAAGTCCGTTTTGTGACCTAACACAGGGGAGCTGTGGAAAATCAGAGACGCCAATTCGAAGCCATGGCATAACCAGAACCCCATGTGGTGCCCTGTTAACAGGTTGCGCATTCCCCCTAGCCCCGCCCCGCTGCCCTGCGGCCGCAGGCGGGGAGCTCGCACAGGCCGGCCCCGGGCAGGCCCCGGCACACGCGGAGCCCGACTAAGCCTGGAGCCCGCTCAGCCCCGCTGTAACTCCCTTCGTTATAGCCGCCTTGCAGTACTCGAGCATGGGCCACGCTGCCGTTGGGATTGCCCCTTCAAATGGGTGCAGGCCTGGGTTGGGGGCGCCAGTTAGAGCGGAAGGGAGGAGAGTGGGGCAGCCAGGCCTGGCTGTGCGGGCTGCAGCTCCTCACGGAGCTCCTCACGTCGTTTCCTAGGAGTCCCTGCAAGGTGGCCCTCCTGGCGTGGGGAAGTTTTTATAGCACACACCTCACTAGGTGCAGATGGGGCAATCTGCCTGTCCCCCTCCTTGAGGAGGGGAGGACGAGCGCTGAGCTGTCCCTGCTTTTGGGGGGGGGGGCGCATGTGTTTTTGCGCCTGGCTCTGGCGCTCGCTGTGCGACCTGAAGCTGGTCTCATGCCGGTGTGGCTGGAGTAACCGCAGTGCAGTGTGAGCAGCCACAGGAGAACTCAGCTGTAGCTGCTGCTGCCCTTTGCTGTGTGTGGAAAGTAGAAGGTAGGAGCGTCAGTGATCTGTTGTGTTTGAATTTATTATTATTTAAGACTATAGCAAATACTGAGATGCAAATTGTAATTGCTCATCTTCCACAAAATATATACAAATACCATTAACCTGTGCCCCATTTATTTCTTCTAACTCCCTAATTTACTGCAGTGGTTTTATAGTGCCTCTTTATTATTATAGTGCCTAAGTGTAGTGGCAGAACATATATCTTGTTTTTTTTTTTTTTATAATGAAACCACTCTTCTTAGCCTGGTGATGATGGAATCTATTTATCTCCTTTTATAGAACTGTTTTTGTTTATATGGCTCCCACCATCCCTCCCTTTTCTGCCTCTGCTTTCTCACCTGCTGCTTTTAGTAGGAAAGTAATGTACAGCTGAAAGGCTAAAATCCAGCATAGCTGTGACCCTTGATCAATATTTCCTTCTTTCCATCTTTTGAAACCTCCTTTTTTTCTAGGACACAGTATGCTCCCTTCTTCTTGAGGCTTTACGGCTCTCTTGAATGCTTATGGCTCAAAAGGCAATCCCCGATACACCTGCAGCTCTCTGCCCAGGTGGGGACTGCTGGAGAGGAGGTAGGACTGGCAATGGAGTCCTGGAAACTCTTTTGGGATGCCACACTTACTTAAATCATGATAACGAGGACAAGGCATGCAAGCTAGGATGGTGCGCAAGTACTTGCAGTTTTCCCTCAGCAACTCACAGTTGAAGGATATAGTCTCTTATTTGTGTCTCTGAATTCTCTGTCCTTGCATCACTCCTTCAGTGTGTTTCAGGTTGTAATCCCCCATAATTTCTTCCTTTCTTCTATGTTAATTTCTATATGTGATAACCCTTCATACTGTCAGCTTGCTCAGTTGTCTGAATAGTGATAATGATGGTGTTGAAATTGTAGATAGGGAGTAGACAAGTGTGGTGTGCTGATGCCTGCCCTCTTTGGGCAAACCTGCTTACCAAACCTTCAATCAAACTGAAAAAAGGCTTCTCAGTAGTTTGTTGTTTATGCCCTGATAAAACAACACTTTCATTTCAGCAGACTTAGCTGCTGAAGAGTTGGAATCATCGCTTTAGCAGCAGATGTGCTGGCAGGGTACTTGGAGCTACATAAAATGTGCCTGTTCTAGGACAGATTTCTGCATCATCATGCAATAAAAACTATGCTTTAAACTGCTCCAGTGTAAGTTGTGCACTCATGTAGATGTGTTTTCAAGCATAGCTGTACAAATAACTAGTGAGTGGTGTCCTGTGGGGGGTGAAGACACTGAAGGAGAACGAGCTGACAGAACACACTGTAGCTTCTGCTTGATCTGCTGGGCAAGAGCAGCACAAAAACTGTGTACCCTTCATTGATAAAGAGAAGGTTTTGTGGTTTTGGTTTTTTTTTTATTATTATTATTATTTCTTTGAGTAGCTTAAAGGGGATGAGCAAGTCTCTCAATATCTTAATACCTCTTTCACTGGTCTCCAAGTTATTCAGAGAAGTTGTAATATTTCTCTTCTTCTTTTTCATCAGCAGTTCTGAACTGAGCTGTTCTCCAGGCTGTCAGGAGCGTATGTGGCTGCTGTGGGTAGAGCAGGAGCCCACTTGTTAATTAACAGCAGCATCTCACTTGTTGTGAATTGTTAAAGTCTCTGTGGTAGAAAGTCAGCTGGTGCCTGGTGAGGGTTTAAGGATGTGCAGCTCAGAGGTACTGGGGTGGGTGAGGGGACAGAGAGTGGAGTGGAAAGTCTTACAGTTATGCAGGTAGGTATGCAGTTGCCTGGGGGTTGTAGGTGGATATTTAACTGATTTAGGAACTAGTAGAACTATCAAGAGCTCCTGTCTCTGATCTGGCTTGTTCTCCTCTGTACCAACACAAACTATCCTCATTTGAAGGTGTCCAAACAAATGAAAAATCTAGTCTTTAGCTGCTGATATGCAGCTTTGTGGAATCTCTCAAACATAAACTTTCACTTTGACAAGTCGTGTTTGAGAATCTTATGCTACAGAAAACATGATTCCTTGCAATTAAAATTAATTTCTTTTGAATTTTTCTGTTTGTTTTTGAGCACACACCTAGTCTTTCAGAAAATATAATCTGGATAATCTGATTTTGATGTTAAAGATATCTGGTAATAACTTAGATTTAACAATAGAGTGTCCCTTTCAGGTTGAAGTATGTGTTCTTTGAGAATAAATCTCTGATGGAGTGCTTACATGCTTCTTCTGTTAGTAAATGCTGCACCTGGTACAGCAACTGAGTAATCCTATTTCATAGTGAAATGTTAATTTTTTTAATAAATCATGTGATCAGGCATGTGAAAGTTTCAAACATCAAAGACTAATTACAGTCTTAATGAATGTAAGTTAGTATGTTGTTGTGGGTTTGGTTTTTTTCCTGTTAAAAACCTTAAGACCAAGGATACTGCATTGGTCAATAGATCTCACACTCAGTCAAGTACAAACCTGATAAAAGAAATTATTCTGTCCTTTTCATGTGGCTAGCAGGTCTCTTCACTTCAAGCTAGAGACATTTCCAGGAGCCTTTTCCTAGTGCCTGTTTATCTTTGTTATCCCTGTGAAAGGGACACGTAGTAGGCAGCTGTTCTGGCAAGAAATGATCTTTCTTTTGTTTTTGAATCTGATGCTAATAACATGTTTTTCTACATTTAGTGTTAAAAATTCACAGTCACTTATTTTGTACTTTACACTTGCCTCTGAAAAAAAGAAAGACAACTGATAAGGTTTATTTTCTTGTAGGCCTCTTGAATTGCAGACCTTTGTATTTGAAACTGCAGAATCTTAAATCACGCTAACAGAATGCCTGAAATGGACACTGGTGGAGAGGGAAAAACAAAACCCAACCACAAACAGCTGATACAGATAGTATCTGCTATTTTTAGTTTCTGACAGCTTGAGATTGCTCTACAATTCAAATTGTTTCTTGCAGCTATCAGTTCTGTGATACTTAAAAACACAAAATACAAAATTAGAGTATCTAGGCTTGATGGACATTACTAGAATTAGATGGCAATTTGACAGGAAACTAATCTGCATGATTGCCCTTCACAGAAGTCTGTAGTAGCATGATTGCAATCACTTGTGCTGGTCAGTGTTTGTAGCATTGATGCAGCTACCTAGGGAGCTGGCTGGGCTTTAGATAAAGCTTTCTTCAGAACTGAAAGAGAAGATATTGTCCCTGTGATATCCTACTGTAGCATTTTCATGTGCTATATTGGTGGCATGGAACACAACCAGATTTCATAATTGGTATTTATTGTGCTGCTGTTTTCAAATGTGCTAGTTGGGAGAGCTGCTTCTATGGAAAGATGATGTCTATTACTGCCTGCTTAATCCTTCCTGTAATATAATAACAAAAAACATTAAACCTCCTTGTCTCTTCCAGTTGTTTACAGAAGTATTTATATTACTGTTCCGAAGATTGCCTGTATTCAGCAGTGCTAAATAGATCTTGGGTGTTTTACTTCTGTAGTCAAGATACCCATATGGCATGACAGCTGTAGACAAATGAGGGTGTGTTTGGATGGGACTCTGGGACAAAGAGGGTAGTCTTTCTGTTGTGAGTATAGTTAAAACTGGCCAAGATCTAACCTTTTAACTGACAGGCATTTTAACTGGAAAAAGGCAGTGTAGAATTTTGATTTTTAAATTCTTGAAGTGCATGATGTTACAGTACATAATTTTACAAACTCAGTTTGAGCAACAGTTGCAATTAAATGCCGCTTCCTGAAGAGAAGAGTTGTCTGTCTCTCACACTGTGTGTCCTGGAGAAAAAGAGAAATAGGGATTTAAGTGAGAAGAGAGATTTCAAGACCCTTTCACTTCATTAGGGCCTGTACTGAAGCAGGTGCTGTGTACCATAGAACCAGGACCACTGACTGTTTTCAGTCAGTGCTGCTGCTAGCAGTGTGTGCCTCCTGCGGCTCAGCTCCTTGAGCACAGGCCTGTGGAAGGAGGTTCGCTCTCTCTACTGAGTGGTAGTAGTAAGAGGGTGAATTTGTTGGTTTTGTGGGAGCCATTTAGCCTGCTGCTGCCTCCCTGTCCTGTCACAGAGCAGGAGCTTCTTGTAGTGACAACCTGTTCCCAGTCATGGTGCCTTGAGGAATCTGTCGTGGGAAAGCGCATAGTATGCTGGGCCTGTGTGTGACAGGAAGCCTTGGTTTGCGACTGGATGTGTTTGCCTGTCTCAACTGCAGCTTGTAAGGAGAGAGGTCAGTGTGTACCCTCCCTATCACTAAATTAAACCAGCTGATCTAAGCCTCTGTTCAGTGGGGGCACTGCTTGGAGGCTGATGAGGTGAT
The DNA here is from genome assembly GCA_013399135.1 of Heliornis fulica. Classification (NCBI taxonomy): domain Eukaryota; kingdom Metazoa; phylum Chordata; class Aves; order Gruiformes; family Heliornithidae; genus Heliornis; species Heliornis fulica. The sequence goes on along the minus strand of VXBZ01005234.1, from coordinate 1,173,388 downwards.
GGTGTGCATATGTTTTACCTTGGCTTAGTGGGCTTCTTACTTGACCAAGAATTTGTGAAATATTCAAAGCTCTTTCTTTTCCTATTAAGAGAAAGGAGTTACCGCAGTCCCTGAAATGTTCAGGTTTTGTTCTTATGCAAGATACTGGGAGATACATTTTTCTTTCCTTAGGTAATTATTTGCTTTATTATTGCACTGTAGTGAGAGAGGATTAATTTAAGTTACAAGTAGTAACAATATGAAATAAGACAACAATAAGCATAAGAGCAAAAGATATAAATAGACTTGGGAATTAGCCTAGTAGTTTGAGAATTGTATGTGTTTATAAATGCTTGCAACTATGCTTAAATATATTTTTTTTCTGAAAAAGAATATGTTTTCACACACTGCACACATAAGATTCACCTGGGATCTAATAACCTGAATAATTCCAAGTATTAAATGACAGAAATGAAAAAAAATAAACTGGTTGTTAATCTGACTAGATGATTAGCTATATTTTGTAATAACCTTGGGATAGCTGGTAAAGGTGCAGTAAAAAACCAAATCAAATTTCTCTTTTTCCCCTTAACCTTTTTTCCCCACTGTTCCTGTCAACTTTAGTTTTCAGCCAAGTTGTTTAGTTTGATCTCCTCTGTTCTGTATCCTCAGGAAATCTTAAGACTATCCTCATGAATGTATATGGGTTGCCAGTTTTGATCATAGGAAGTATTGTGAATTCCCACATTTCACAAACTTGGGTTTATGGATTGAAAGCTTTAGGTGCTTTCAGGAGACACCAGTGCATGTTCAACCTGATTCCTGGCAGCCTCCAGTATCTGAAAGGCTGACAACTCCCAAACCCAGTGCTTTCTTGGAAAGACATGTCTCGGGAGACTGAGGAACTGGCCTTGGCAAGCTTGTTTCTTCAATGTCTTCTTTGGTGGTTGTGTTGTTCAGTAACCAGGCCAATGACCTTTAATTGTTATCTTTGTGTGTTTTGGGTTTTTTGTTTTTGGTTTTTTTTTTGTTTGGTTTTTTTTTGTTGTTGTTGTTTTGGTTTTTTTTTTTAAATTTATGGCCAGTTGTGCTGGCAGATGGCTGTGACTGCACTGCCATACCCCCAGCTCCTGCCAAGCTTTGCTTTATGGGAGCTTGGCTCTACGTGGATACTGTTATATATCGAAAGGAATGCTGACGTGAAAAGGAAATTATCATAAATGCAAGCCAGATATTTTGTGATATAGAAGTGTTTATATAGCACCCTAAAGTCAAATATAACATCATTTAACCACATGCATGGGAGCATATTCTGCTTGTGTTACATAAAAGCTTTGGGATTAAACTGATTTGAATAAATTAAGGACACATACAGTCTGTGGGGATGTTACATGGAAATGCCTGAGATGTGTTCTGCAGCAGATACTTTGATGTTGACTATTAATTCTAGGAAGAGTTCCTTGATTAAACACTTATAAGAATCTCGGTTCTATCTGATAATCAAGGAAAGTGAGTACTTAAATATAAGCAAACTATATTACCAAGGGGGTTAGCATGATTTCATGTAGGAAGTTTTTTCACTAAACTGTTAAAGAAGATTCTGTTTGTTTAATCTTATAATTTAAGTGCAATAGAAATATGGAAGAGCTGAAATTGAAATCCATTTATTTAAATGGCTTACTTCGGTACAGAACGCGTCATCAAAGGGGCTTAATATTGAAACTACTTCTAAAAGTCTGAATTTTCTACATGGCATGGTCAGTTTATAATTTCCAATCTAAAACTTCTTCACAAAGCACTCTGAACTGCTAGGAGTTTAGTGGTGCAGCTAATTTATCTCTAACAGTTTCTGCTTCCATGGAAGAAGGTCGGGGATAGGGGAAGCAGAAGTCATGAAAACATTTGTATCTCTCTGCACAGAGGTTGCTTTCTGTGTTAAGACTGTTTTCAAAATAGTAAGCAGACTGCTATAGATGACCATGAGTGGCTAGCAGAAAGTGAGAACTAGAAAGCCTAAACTATAAATATACCACTATGAATATTATTGTTAATGTTGCTGGGAGGGGGGAATAATTTCTGTCAAAATACTGACACTTATCTGCTACTTAGTATTCTATTTGTTTTGTAAATAAGTAACTTTCATTGCAACAAGTTCTCAGTGTTATGTGACAGCAGTCATTCCTTTCTGAATTACAATGTGTCCACCAGAACTTCCTTCTGGACTCGGGAATCTTGGTTTAGTGAATGGGTGCTTTGCAGCGTTAGTCCAGACGCTTGTCTTTGGGGGCACAAGTAGTCCTGGGGACTCGAGTACGTTGCCAATGTATGGAAGAGAGGTCACTGTATGGGGAGTCAAAGTAGAACAGCCAGCCAAGTTCTGGCTGCTTGGGAAAGGCAGCTTTGTCCTGGCCAGAACCAGGACAAGGTAGGACACCAAACTGATAGAAGGAGCGGTAAAAAATTAAGTTGTTACTGTTTCCCAGATATTGTACTGTCTGTCTGTCCTTCCTATCTCTCCTAATAGGAGGGCAGTAAAGAGAATGATGCACTACTGGGAGAAAGAAATGGAGGAGTGCTGGATTCTGTCAGCTTTGCCATAGGTTTCTAATGTGATAATTTATGGTACATGGCTTCAGCTGCTAGGTTTTTTTAGATTTAGTTTGAAAACAGCCATAATAGAAAACCTTCAGCAAAATACTGATTCTTTGAAACCTTTATCTTATGACTCTGAGGTAAAGTCTGTATAAACATCAGAAAAGCTAAGCAAACTTGTAAAAATCCTTCTTCTAGAATGATGGTGTGTTGTTCTGTTGGTTTTTGTGGTTTGTTTTTTGTGGTGTTGGGGGTTTTTTTGCGGGTTTTTTGTTGTTTTTTTTTTGGGGGGGTTGTTTTTTTTTGTTTTTTTTTTTTTTTTTTCCCAGCTCTTAACCATTGAAGTCTCAACTCAGCTGAGAAGAATATAAAGCAGCAACTCTTTCATGTATGGTAAGAGAGGAGTTCCCTCTCTAGACTAAATGCACATCCGAGTGGTGGCAGATTGAGGTCTGTTTTCTGTTGCTGACATTGCCAAGGGTGTGAGTTGCTCCTTTTATCTTTAATAAGACCTATGAAGAGTTATGTCCTTTGGGGGAATTACGTTTGGTGTATGTTACAGCTGGATTGCAGACTTTGAAATTGAGCTCATAGGACTTAAGCTGTCAAATCTGATGTACTTTTCTGATTTGTTTTGTCTTTTTTTTTCTTTTTGATTTCATGATCTTTCTTTAGTTGAGCCTTTTATCATTATAAGTATGGGCTTTCAATTTGTTTAACTCTACCTGTGAACCAAAACCATGCCAGTAATTTCTACAGTGGTGGCTAGAGCTGCAAAATCTCTTTATTTATAAATAAATGTGATCTCTATTTTTTCCCCATGTTTTCATTTGAAATAGGAATTTCATTGATAAAAAACAACCCTGTTTTCAATAAGGATGAAAATAAACATGTCGCTAAACAATGGCAGATTATAAAAGGATATAATTAATGTTTTATTTGCAGCAGTTGAAAACATTGCAGGGCTGGGGATCACAGCTGTAGTTTGAGGCAATGCCTATTTGCTCGTAGCTGTTACCCAGTTAGTGCTTGTTTGTTCCTTGGTGCATTCAGACTGGAATGCATGTTATCACCAATAGATGTTAAGTTTCCAACTTACTGACAAATAATACCATTTAAAATATCTTAGAATTAAATAGGCCCTTATCCTTGCCACGGTGCTTATGGTTTTCTAACTTGTAGGCAACAATAGCAACTTGAAGTGAAATGTGTGTGAATGTGTATCTTGTAGATAGCGCAGGAGCTGATCCTGTACACGTAAGGATGCTGCCATTGTCCATGCTGAGGCACTTATCTGCTTTTTCTCAAAATTTATTTTATAATAGATCTCTCAAGTGAACTTTTTAATGAATTATTAATTTTGGAAACTAGTACATCCTGACCTCTTCCTCCCTAACTCCTTCAGTATTGCCCTCATACAGAGACATCTGACTGCAATCTGTTGGCTGTTTATTAGTAATGACTTTTCTTGCTCTATGCTGTTCTACTTCTCAATGTTGTCAGGTCTGGAAAAAGCTTTCAGTTGCTGATATGCCACATCAGACTGTTTTCCTGGACTCAGGAGCCATGCTTGCACTGACTTAGTGTTTGGTTTTACCTGGATCAAAACACTACTGGCTAGGACTTGTGGTATTTTTTTAATGATTTTTTTTTTAAATGTATACTGTAAGGTTCACACTAATTCCTGTCTAACGCTAAATTGTTTTTTTTTTAAATGCTTTCTTCCATCTTGACAGCTAATTAAGATATCGTGGGGGGTTGTTTTGTAAGCTGAAGAAAATGTTTTTCATTGTATTTTTCTCTGCCTGTCAGACCATGTTTATTTCAACCTGTGATACCCTCATCATCTTCTATCTGAGACTTGGTCCCATTTTGCATAAGATAATACCTAGCATATGACTGCAGGATTTAAATAATTGTGGAAATTAATCCAATTTCTATGTAGTGAGATAAGGAATAATTAACCCAAACTTGCAAAACAATTTAACAGCAGCAATCGCTCTCAAAATGATATTTGGCATGTGTGAATGCCTTGATGGACAGTTAAACGTGCAAGAAAACAGGCAAGTGTGGGAAACTGGGCTCTCAAAATCGTTCCTGAAGTAAACAAATAACAAAGCCTTCAGGAAGGCACGTAGGTCAGGCTTACGCTGCCAAACTGACTTCACTTTGTACCTCTAATAAGCTGGGTTTTGGCCTGTGCCCCAACAAATAAATGATTAGTGAATTAATCCACTGCACCGACTAGTCCCCTAATGCGATGTGCTACTAACGCTTTCCCAGGTACACTTATTGACCACTGCTGGTCATTATCATTAATTGAACGGTGGCTCCCTTCTTCTCTTGTCTGAATCTATTGTTACTAATTTGGCTAACGCAGTACTTCCAGCCAAAACAGTTAAATAATGATGCTCTACGATTAGTTTAATCATTGATTAAGCCTGGAAAGTTGGAAGAGTGTACCAGCTGGCAGCCACCAGTACTTAGGGCTGTGTAGCTATGGTGTGGCTTTCCTCAGCTGTGCGAGTGAGACCTGTTCCAGGGTCACTTTATTGAAGCTCTGGAGATACTCACCTGATAGAGGATTATAAACCCTCTCTGGTGTCTGTGAATGGACAGGTATATGGAACAGATGTATTACAGGCAGATAAAGTGATTAGAGGTAAACTCTTCATGTTTCTAAAGGGCTTTGGTTGTATCAGGTTGGTTACTTCTACTGGTTTTTCCCAGGCTCCCAGAAAGGCAAGTGATGCATCTCCAACATGACATTTTTACATTTAGATGTAAAAGGTCATTTATCTCTCTTCTCTCAGTAAGTGAAAATTTATTCACATGTCAAATCTTTCATGTCAGGGAGAATCCAGATTGTGGACTCAAAAGCTTTTCATGTCATGTTTCTAATTAGGTCTGTGACTCATTCTCATGAATAATATATTAAGCCACATATTAACATCTAATCCAGCTAAATCATCACTTTACAGTAAACCTTGGCTACAGCAACTTTAGTAAAAAAAAGTCAGAGGCTGCAACATTTTTTCCAACAGCTGTTAAAACTTCTATAGTGTCTCTGGGTACTAAACTTGCAAAGCAAGTAATTAGATTCATGTTCTAGTATTTGGGGTGAATGAATTTGATTACAGTGATAACAGTAGATTTCTCAAGTGAACTTTGCAGTTAATGTCCCCCCTCCTTCAGAAGTCACTTAAGTACAACTGCTTTATGATCTGAAGAGAATTTAACATTTGTCCATGTTAAGACAGAGTGCTGTGCAGGGTTAGCATAGGTTGCTTTATTGGTAAGAAACTGATTAGCTTTGTCTTTGAGCAAAAAGGTACTAGTTAATAAATTATTAGCAAGATATTTTTTAACCTTAATTGAAAACGCTTGTCTCTTGACCTCAGTTTTGCAGAATATTTTGAAGGATTGTCCCAGCTCCCTTATTAATATGCTGGGTGGGACTGTTGGGGATATTGCTGGTGTTTTTTGTTTGTGATCATGCTGGCAGTTACTGTCAAACAGCTTCATTCCATCATGTGGTGTTCATCACCAATTAGTCACTTGACAGGTATAATTTCTCAGTGCTGTGGATCACTATTGTAACTGTAAATTATCTTTGAAAGTGTCTTTAAAATGTCATCCTTTCCCACTGTTGTCTGTTTTCCATCACCTAGTTCATGATAGGTTGATGGCACTGGCATATGCTTCCTTCTTACTGTATTTTATAGACAGAATGATACATTCCTACCACTCCCTTTCTGTCTTTCTCTGCTGCTCCTATCTCTTCTCCAAACCACCAGGTTTTCAGGAGGCTCTACTACTCTGTGTGTGTGATGGAGCACAGAGAGAAAAATGGTCTATGCCTGGCTGGTTGGTTTGGTTTTTGTTGTGTGGTTTGTTTTTATTTTTCTTTCTTTCCAAATGTTCCATTCCCATATCTCTTGACTTCCATGCAGCAGAAAAGCCCATGAAAAGGTACAGCTTAGATTTAGCTTCTGTCAGACCACTTCAGAACGACCAGCTTTGAAATAGACAGGTACCATGTGCTCAGTTCTCTGTACATATGTGTTCTTTCTCCTGCATGCATGTTACTTCTGAGACTGTGACCCATTATACTGCAAAATACCTCACTGGAGATCTGTTACAATCAGATGTTTGCAGTGTATCTGAATATGAGGGAGTTGAATTTAAAGTCTGTAGGTCACAGCTGTTCAACTTAACCTAGACAAGTTATTGGGCGTGATCCGATTGTGCACGTACAATGGTTTCTGGTGAGGGTCTTGTATGAGAGTGTGGGATGCTGAGCTAAGTTTGCTTTTCTCTTTGTGGATGGAGCAAAACTGGCTCCCAGGTAGGATCAACCAGCAAATAGCAAACTTGTAGTCAGCATACCTTTAGTTCAAAAGCTTCAAAGGGACTGACCAGTGAATGGGCAGTTACCAAAAGTTAATGGGAGATAGTGGACAGTATTTCCACGAAAACTAAGTTGATAGGCATTTCAAAAACAAAAATCATATTCTTGTGGGGAAGGAGTAAATGTGGTGCTGGTGTCACAGGTTATTGTGTATCAGCATATGTATAGTATGTAAGGGATGAGTAGGCATTCTAGACCACGGTTGTAAATGGTGGCAGCTTTTATGGTTTTGGTTGCCTTAGACTTTCTGAACAATAGTGTGGCTCTCCAGGCATACTGAAATGTTACAGGCATACATAAATGTTAAGTGATTACTCCTTAACAGTGTGAAAGACCCCCTTAAAACAATGTTTTTATGTTTGTAGTACAAGGTTAGGAAAATGCAGTGGACTATTCATTTCACATCAGAGCTTCAGCTATGAAAGAGGTAGGATGAGAAACTTTTAAATAGTTAATGTGTGCTTGTCAGAATAAAATAAAAAATTGGAATATACAGGTTGTGTATGGGTACAATAGTCTGTATTGGCTGATATTTGACCTCCATCACATTAAGCTTCTCCCTACTCCTATTTATTTGAAAACCTGGGTTAGTTCTGTTTTCTAAATATACAAATCAGAGTGCATTATACACCTGACAATGACACGCATTTACCTTAGCATGCCTGAAAAGTTTTGGTTAAATTAAAATGGTTGCCTCTCCTTTAGGATTGAATGTGGATAACAAAAAGGTGCTAGAAAAAGAATTTCTTGAGTGTGTGTGTAGAAGGGCTGCAATTTTACTGCTTGTGTGCACACCTGTACAGACTTGATACAGCTTTAAAATTTGCCTGTAATAAGCCCCAGGTGTGACCCTAGACAGTATGATTTGAACTAATTAGCGAGCTGAAAGATGTAGATTGTTCTAGCAATTAAAGACTTTCATATGGATTTATGCTCCTTCAACTTGCAGAGCTTGATGCTGTAAGTTCTTCAGCAGGTATAATTTTCTCCAGTGCAAATTGTGCATGAATAGGAACTGTTTCTTGAGCCTTTTTACATACTAATAATGAAAACATTGACATTGTTAGCTTGTTGTGCTCTTAAACAAATGAGTGAATCAAGTTCGTGAAGCTTAGGAAGACAAATGACACTCCCAAGGTTGCCAGCAATTCTGCATAAACAGCTGGTGATTTAGTTGATCAATAGCAAAGAAAAAAGTTTCTATTTGTGCTTGGCTCCCAGATAAGGAACAGGATGCACTGTCACGCTATTGAAACTAAAGACTCTGTGTGACAGTTGATTTTTCTGTTTCAATTACATCTTAAACTGCACGTGCTAGGAACTATCCAGAAATTAGCAAATATATTAAGTTAATGTAGTACTGAACACTCAGGCTAACAGTTTATTTTGATGCAGTGATGATGACAAGTAACTACTTTCCTAGGAACACTTAAGTTGCTTTGAATATGCAGATTGAGAACTCCAGCATTCTGCTGTCTTGCTGTCGTTTTGGTTTTGCTAACTTCTGCCTGGATTTGTAGGCTGAGCTGATAATTTTTATTTTTTATTTAGCAATATGTTTTCTTTGCACCTTTCTTATATATGTGTGCTGGGTTTTGGTTTGTTTTTTATTTTGTTATTTTGTTTCTGAAAGCTATTTTAGTCTATTCACTCTAAGTGGCTGATTTAAGGAAATTGAGAGATTAGAGTAGTGGACAACTGAGATGAATTGAAGTAGTCCATCTCTGTCAGAAAAATCCCATCTCTCACAGCTGTCCCTCTTGTAAGGAAGAGGAGAAACTGGGCAGAGACCTACATTTAAGAGGCACAGAATAATTATGAAGAAGCCAAGTGAGGAAGTCTCTTGAACAAAACTGGAAAGAATGAGTATCCTCTGGACTCAAATAGGGATCCGATATGGATCTGTAGCATACTATGAGTTGACTCTGAATCCATTAAAATAGGTAGCAGATCTTGAACAAGAGAAAATTCTTGGGGATATCCTTTCCAAAGACTTCAAACTCAAACTTTTTTTTTTTAAATTTATGAAGAGAAGAGAAATTAAGTTATTGGAGAAAAAATGTGTAGATAAGAGGGGAAAAAAAATCTGTATTTTAACTCAAATACTACTTTTAGCGAAGCTGGAGTAAAGATTTAAGCTCAATGTTGGAGTTATTAAAAATGTAAGTAGTTAAATACAAATAAACTGCCTTGGGTGGGAGGAACGATGCTGTTAATGTTTGAAAGGAGGAAAGAGAATACCAAGTATGATAGAGAGATTGAAATCAGTGTTAGTAGCTACTAGGTAATGTATTTCAAAGTAGTATTGAGCTAGCCAGGATCAAAGTCACTTGTACATGCAGAGTTTCCAGCTAAAAAGTTATGGGAGGGTGTGGGTCTGATATAGTCTGAAAGCCTCAGAAGCTATTCATTATCTGAAAACAGCAGAGTAGCCAGCATTGATCACACTTCAGCAGAAGTGGAGGGAATCAAGGTCATAACAAGGTATGTTCACTTGATCTGCAGAAAACCTGAGACTGGCAAAAATGATTGCTAACTTAAAAGCAAAGAGTCTCTTGATAACTTTCTCCAGAAAGAAAGAAGGCCTGCCAGCTACTATGGATAGGAAAACTTTAATCACCATAATCACTGAGATTTTCAGGAGTGAGGTGAGGTGCTCTCCTGGCCCTGTGCAGATGTGGTGCCTCCTGGCTCCTCTCAGAACACACTCAGTCGGTTTTGGTCTGAGGTTTTGATTCTGTGTTGAAGCAGCCTCTGACTGCTCTACCTCTTGCAGAGCTATGAAGCTGTGGAGGAGGAGGAGGAGGAAGGGGATGTGTGTGTGGGGGGGATGGTTCAGGGACATATGTATAGTATACAGTGAATAGTAGCAGTGATGCCCCATGTCTGTCAGATGGCCACTGAGAGGAAAGCAAGCAAGCTGTGGAAGTCAGGTGGTGGGGCAGGCTTGTGGTCCAGCGTGTGTTTAGTAGTACAGTTGCAGATGTACCACGCGGATCTCCTATGGTCTGGTTCAGGGACAGACATTCAGATGAATGTAGCGTCTAAGGACATTTAAGGAATAACTTAAAAGCAATTCATAATGCTTCTTAAATACAGTTGTGAACATTAGAGACTTGAAATATACTTTTTTAGAAAGATGCAGAACACCCCATAATTTCTGTAAGCTGATAGGCATTGCCAAGGCCTTTGTTTCAGAGGTTACCTGTGACACATTGCTCAGTGAGCAGTGTCTTAGCTGCAAAGCCTCAACCGGAACATTTTCTTCTACTGTCGCACTGTTTTACTATGCAAGACTTGCAAGTTGGCAACATATGGCTTGGCTATATTGTCCTATAAAGAAGGAAATAACTGTGTATGACTTTTATTTGGATGGTGAAAGCTGAAAAAAGAGTCCCAAGAGTTACTCTTCTAAAACTAAAAGCCAAGGTGTTTGATGTGATGTCAAGGGCTGTTGAAATATGTGATTCATTCCATCTGCTGCCTTTGGTGCATGAGAACAACGCATTGGTGCCAGCTGCATATGCCTAAAACCGAGAGAGGAAAAACCTTGGCAATCATTCTGTTTACTCTGCTACTTGGGGAGTGCCAGAGAGCCACAATTTCTATTTTATTTTTAGCCCATGTGTCCTGGTTTGCCTGGCAGGCCAAGCTCAGAGGGATGGTTGCAGCAAGCACTCAAGCTTAGGAGAATTTCCCTATATTGCCAATATTGGAGTCCTGAAAATTCATATCTGTTCACCAACTTTATATTGCCATCTGTCTAGGAATTAGGTAGATCTGGCTCTCTTATTCTAGGCTCAGCATTACAGAATTGTTCTTCCTTTTCATCACTTCTTAGCTGAGCTTGATTGGACCAGCAATTGGTTATTCAGAAGATGTAGTTAACTGGGTTCAGTGACCTAAACAAATACTCAGGAAATAATTGGGCTTTTAACAATGAAAATCTTCTAATGCTGCATTCGTAAATAAAATACAAGGTTTTCAGGCATAGCAGTCTAATCAACAAGCTCTAGGAGATGAGTTTTTTAATCACGGTGTTTCTAGTCAAGAGTTACTTTCTCAGTCTTCTGCTTTAGGAACTGTCCTCTCCCTCTCCTTTCAGAATTTCTGAAATCTCCCATTAGTGTTCTAGTACTTGTACTATGTGTGGAGGGCAAATTCAGTATATGAAATTGACTTAATAACTTTCTCCAGCCTTAAGGGAGGCTTACCCTAGGTTGCTCTAGTGCTTTACCGTGTGTCACAGTGGTCCAAAAACAGTCACATGGAAGTTGAACTTACAATTTTCCTTGAATATTTTATTCATATAAGTAGTAGCACTTGCCTGAGCATTTTTAGATGTGAAACTTTCAAGCTACTGTTTAATAGAGGGCTGGGGAGGGGAAATTTAATATAAATAAAATCTTCCTCTTTTAATTTATCAACCAGTTATTAAGGAAAAAGAAAATTAATCCCATAAAAAATCATATTCAGTCTTCCCTCTTCCCTCCAACCCCTCCTGCCCCCCTTCCTGTTATTTATGCAACAGTGGTGTCTGGAAGCTGTGCTGTCTATAACCAGTAGTCAAATGGATTTGTACATGCAGTGAAAGACCATGTGGTGAGAGATTATAAAGGAATTGTGAAATGCATAACAGGGTTTAAAAATTAAAAAAAAAAAAAAAAGCCCAAATGCCTAGTTTAATGTAATGGAGAACACAGTAATAAAGCTGCTGGGTCTAGAACTTTTTTCTTAATCTGTTTCCTCTACAGAGGAGAATCTAAGATTTGAAAGAATTCTCGTGGATCTGTGTGTCTCTACCCAAATATAAGCGTGCAGGTAGTTTCAAATTAGTGTGTCATTTATGGGATTCAAGCTTGCTCCATCCTTAAACAACTGTAGGAAGCCATATGCACCACATCACGTGAATCCAAATTGGGGAAGGAGAGCTCAATAAGGCTTCAAGGGTAATTAAAATTTGGAGTTTTAAATTTGAAGTCTTTGAAGCTGTTTTGGATTTTGCAGCCGGGGGCATGGCCCCTAGTTTCATCTGCTTCATACATCCACTGCTGTTCCGTAGAGTCTGATGAATATATCTCTGTGCTAGGTATTGCTATAATATGATAATAAAGCCAAAAGCCCTTGTGTGTAAATCTTAATCTTCCACTGTATGTTTTCTGTGCTGTTCTGTAGCTTATGCTGATCCCTGCTACTGTAGACTCTTTGCTATGATACTTGTATAATAGGTGTAATGGGTTTCTGCTCCATAAGCAGATTCTTGGAACAAACAGATCCTACTGCTCATCCAGCACTGAACAGCTGATGCACAGTCATCTCTGCCACTGCGATGCTGTACTAGAGTTTGTTTGGAGAGAAGTGAAGGTGGATTTATCTAATGGCAAATTTGTGGGAAATGGAATCGCAGCAGGTGAATTTTAGTGACTGAAGTTGGAACTTAACCAGAAAGTAAAAGTTAATATTCTCCCTTTTGTAAATGTGCTACAGGATCTTTAATAACCGTGAGTAATCAGCACATCTGCTGAACCGCGGTCCTCTTGCAGTGATTCAAAGGCACATTTTTCAATTTTTTTTTGCCATTAAAAGTCATAGAATACATTCACATATAACAGTTAAAGCCCGTTGCTCTTCAGTCAAAGAATTTGGTTTGGTTTGTCAGAAGGCTTTTGTCAGAGAACAATCTTCTTTGTACATTTTTGTTTCAGTGATTCCTCAAGTTAGCTTTAATACTTGATTTACTTGCAGCAAGGTTAAACTATTGTTTATCAAATCCTGTTGGTGGTTTAGGTAGTGGATAGCAGGTTTACTCGTGCATAACAGACGAAGTGAATAATACTCTTGCAAGAAAGAAACTGGGAACAGAAAATGCCAATTCTAGGACTACCATAACTGTCTGGATAGCATCCTTGTGTTTCTTTAGGATGACTAATGATTAAAATAATGGAATTATTGAAATTTATATGTCCATGAGAATAATACCTTCTGGGTTTTTAATGTACTTCAATATATTCATACTGTTTCACTAGTGATTATAAAAAACAGATGCTGTTGATAAGAATTTTGTTATTCAAGTATTGAACAATTTACATTAATGAAAATATTCAAGTTTCAAAAATGAGGAATTTTAACCATAAAAGTTAGTACAGACTTTTTTTCAGAAAAGGTTTCCAAAGCCTCTCTTAAGTTCCTGTAATGGAGAACTTGGAGGTAGTGGGAGCAGAAAAGGCATGTTGGGTTTTTTTTTTTTTTTTTTTTTGGGCTTTTTTGTTTGTGGGTTTTTTTTTGTNAATATGGTTACACTTTTTGTTGGGTTTTTTTGGTTTTTTTTTTTTTTGTAACAGATTTTCATTTTGAGGGGAGCTTTGTGGGAGAATATCTTCTCATCTTTTGGCCTGCATGAAAGCTGGAATCCGATGGGTAATGTGGGAAAAGCAGGAGGAAGATTTTTAACCATTCACACTGACTTAATTATTGAAATCTAGAGGTAATATGTGGTTTGCACACGTTAGTTCTGCTGTGTAGAATCAGTTCTAGTAAATTAGGAAACTCTTCTAAGTAAAGAGGTGAGGTTGTGTATCAATAAGGAATAAGAATGTTGAAGGTATATGTAGGTTGTTTCCTCTGGTTTTTGCCCTGCACTAAAGCTTTAATGATCCATAGGCATAAAATAGAAAATACCTGAAAATACCCCTTTCCAACTGGTAAACATCAAATTATTTGATTCCTATAATTTTGAAAATACATAGCAAGATTATTTTATAGAACAGGGAAACAAAAATTATTGATATGTACTTTGAATTCACTTAGCAGTTTGAACTCATTTATTCAGGAAAAGAGTTACATAGATTAATCTAGGTGCACAGTATCACTCTTGAGTTAGATAGGTGTTTATTATCAGTAGTATAGTATGTATGTTGTTGACAAGGGAAATCAATTTCATACTCTGACAAAGGACTGCTTAGATTACAACCAAACCAAACATGCCCTAAAACCCCCAAACACAAGCAAACCACCACTACCAAAAACCCAAACCAATTTTCTAACCCTTTATCTTTAGGCTTCATACAGTTAAGATGTCTTGTGTGAGATCTTCCTCCAATAAAAGATTGTTTCTGTGTTGCTGATGACAAATTTTTATCTGTTGTTTCCTGTTAATATTGCTTATGGTAGTATAATCTGGTTGGCTATCACAGAATCACAGAATGTTAGGAGTTGGAAGGGACCTTGAAAGATCTAGTCCAACCCCCTGCCCGAGCAAGATCATCTAGATTAGATGACACAGGAATGTGTCCAGATTGGTCTTGAATGTCTTCAGAGAAGGAGACTCCACCTCTCTGGGCAATATCTTGTGGCAATATGCTAATTCCTTAAAAAAATAAGGATCAGTTCTGAAAATGAGATAAGGATGTCTTGTAGTGAAAAGATTACCTTTGAAAAGAAAGGTGCACTTTCTGCCTGACACAGACACGAGTCCACACCAAAGCAGCAATTGTATTGCAACTTCTATTGTTTTAAGCCTCGCTAATCTGTTGCCCAGCGTATCGTAGTGCTAAGAGAAAGCTTTACTGGGCTGTGTCCAGGCATAAAGCACTTGTAAGAGAGAAAGCCTTGCTGGGCTGTTCAAAGGAATAGAATAGGTTTTAAGAGAGTCTTACCAGCCCTGGGTCTTCACAACACCACCGAGCAGCGGGATGAGAAGGGTCCACATCGGCATGGTGAAGAGGCAGCACAGAGTCCCCAGGGCGTCCCCTGCAGCTTCAAGGTACGCTTGATGTCCATCTCCCCACACTGCTGAGGCAGTGTCCTCATGTCCTGCATCAGGCCTGAGCTGGGGTGGCTGCCCTGGGGCCAACATGTACAGCGGGCCTTGCTGGACTCGTGAGCCTGACTGGCCAACAGCGGGTGACTTACCATCCTGATCAACCAGCAATGGCTCCCTGTCACACTATTGCAATGTCCTGGTTTCCCCTGCACGAGGAGGTTCAGTTCTCATGGGAATGTTGTGCTTTCCTTCTCACACGAAGGTCGACTCTCATGGGAACAGTTTTGAAGTTCTTTCTCCCTGGTCACCTAGCCAAGGTAATGGGACTGGCATTTGTCCATAGTGTCTGACTGGAGCCATCCTCTGCTATCCCTTACACAACAATGCATGGTTTATCTAGGAAGATTGACTTTGTTTCAAAAAAAGCCAAACTAGCCCACAGCACTTCCTTTAATTGTTAAGGGAGCCCAGGATTAGAAAAAGATAATAAACAACAACCCCCTCCCCCCAAACCCCCCCAAAACATTCTTTGGGATAAAAATCTCATATTTCAGGTTTTTCCATAGCTATTTGTACAATTTGAAAGCGCTTAATCTGGCTTTAGAGAAGCCATGGTAGATGTATATGTTTTTACTAATAATGGTTGATTTTGTACCACAAGTTGTTATTTGTGGGCAAGTGCCATAGTGAGAATCCCCAGAAAACTTTTCTACGCTTTGAGTGATCCTAAGAGGTTTGACTTTTGAAGCTAAATGTAAGAAAATGGTGAAAAAAAAAAATCTACTTTCAAGTTGTGGATTGGTTGGGTTTTTTGGTTGTGTTTTGATTTTTTTTTTTAATGGGAATATATACATTCTTTTAAAATAATATATCAGTTTACTAGCTGTAGATTTTTCTATTTGCTGTTCGGTGAAATGCTTACCAAATTATTTTCAGATCTTAGAAATAATCTACACAAAATGTCAAGCTCTTCCAATATTTATTTAGCTTTACTTTTACTTGAACTATTTTTTGTGAAATAATAGACTACAAATATAAATCCCAGATGTGCTCTCTGAATCTATAAATTGCTCGTTGTGAAGAAAATACATTTTTTCTATAAAAATGATGGATTGGTAGAACATAATGGCTTGCTGCTGCTGTTATAGTTAAATTTTCTTTGAAACTATTGAATTTCATACCATTTAAAGTAGGTGCATCCTCCATAAGCAGATACAGACAAGAAAAGTACCCATCTACAACTAAAATAGGGCAGCTGTAAGGAATTCTGATGTTGCATAGCTCTCATATTTACTTCTGTTCTTTTTACTCTGAAATGGAGTGCAAAATGCTGAATGCTGTCTGTTTGTAGATTATTACACATAGACCACGACTTCTGTATACTTGAGCATAAACAGTCTTTGCAGTTGACTGTTCACATGTACAAGTAAAAATAACTGAAGTGCAGATGCTATTTTGTTTTCCTCCTACAATGAGGACTTAAAAATAGGATTGAATATAATTATCATATGTAATGACACGTGTGATGGAAGGCATTTATTTTGAACAAGACACTGGAAAGACTGAATTTACAAGAGTGACAGTTGTAAATTGCCGAGACATTGCCCCCATCTTTTTCACAGGTAACTTATATTTTCTTTAGTTAAGAAACTGGATGGTTGCTCAGCAGAACTGTTGCTAGTTCTTCCAAATGAGTTGTTTGTTAGTGGCCAAAGAAGGATTTCACTGCCAGCCAATCAAGAAGAAAGCAGTATTCCATGACAGCTCCCATCGTCCCTGATTTCATACACGACATGCATTTGGTAAAAGCTACCACAGTTATTACCACACCTCTTGAAGAGTAACAGGAAGGAATTTGGTTTATACATATATCATGTGATGGTCTCAATCTGGGTTTCCCACACTACCTTTTACTGGTGATTTCCAAACTCACTCACAGGGTACTCATACTTCAGCTTCATCATCATCACTGTCTGTCTTGTAAAAAAAAAAAAAAAAAGGACAGCAAAACAAATCAAAATTGAAACAGACAAAAACCCCAACAAAATACTAGTGAAACTCAAATTGCCTTGATGTTTTGGGGGAAAGTCTGATCTGAAAGAAGTCATAGCAGAGTAATTGGACACTGATCACTACCTTTTTGAAGTGCCTTTAAGTGGTTGAAATTTGCATATACTCATGGAGCACATGAGATGTATGTAGTGAAGAGGGAAGGTGAATATCAAGCTTAAGCCTTCCATGAGTGTGAAACTCTGTTTCAGAACCTGGACATAAATGACACATGATTTGAACATGAAATTAACTTTCTCTGAATAGCTCATGTAGTTTTTGTAGTAGCACCTGCCAGGGCTGTGGTGTGTAAGATTCAGTAAATACTGTTCTGAGTCTGCTGATTCACATATGTAAGTAAGAAATTTACTGAATTTTTTTTAAACCAGATTGGAGTGAGCAATGCCTTTTTCTGACCAGAGTATTTCCTTTGGAATATAATTGATTAAAAATGAGAATCCAAAAGGCTTGAAGCAGTACTGTCATTCTGATGTTTAAAACAAGAAAGTTAGATGCCCAGGGCAGCTGTAGTCTAGTCAGTTGGTATTAGGATTAAGTGAAATGACAGAAAAGGCACTATGGATTAATGATGTCTGTGGATTTAAGGAAAATGCCCTCTGGAATAAACTGGTTTTATTCTCTGACACCTAAATTAGGGCAAGTGTTTCTAATTGTGAATGTATACGATCTCTTTTATTTGTGATGCCTGGCTGTCTGGGGAGGAAGAAAACTGTTGAAAGGAAACTTAGTTGAATAAGTACAGGAAATTTTGGTGAAGACTGGTACTGTGTTCAATGTCATTCAGTGGATCTAGCAATGATCTGAAATTAAAGATAAGGTGAGGGAGACGGGGTTTTTCCGGTTTATGATGACAAGGAATCAGTATTGAAGAATTTTGAAAGAGGAACATTTGACAATGGACAGTGGCAGGGAAGAACCTGAAGCAAATCAGTGCTTGGACTTTTGCTAAATATGAGAGAATAATGCTTAGAATATATTCTCAAAAGTAATTGATTGCTTTTCTGGGTTTTGATATCTTCACAGGAAGCATTGGCACCTTGACAAAGATAATCTTGACAAATATAACTCATTGGATCTAGTGAGGGAGAGGTAGCTGGCTGAAAGTGCAGTGGTTTGTAAAACCCAGGAAGCCAGATTACATAATCTAATCAAATCATCTCACCTCAAATGCCCTGAATTTTTGCAGCTTTGAGGTCAAAGCCATTTAACTCTAGAAAAAAAAAAAAAAGAAAATTATATACAGATATCTTTTTATAAATCTCTGCCACGTATTTTCTGATACATTTCCTTTCTCATTAATATTTAAATGTTTGAAGGAGCACTACATTTGAGGAAGCACCACATTGTTGGAATTTGTCTTTGGTGGAGTGGTTGTGACAAATTTCTAAAACACATAGAATCAAAGGAGGATTTATTTGATATGTCTGTCCTACAAATTCTCCTGCATGGGGAGCTCCTTGACCATTTGGCCCATGAAAAACTGTCTGTAAGGGCTTAAGAGACTCAAAAAGCACACCTCTAATTGCTGTGCTGAGCATTGCCTTATATTTAATGGGTTGTTTGATGTCCTTTCACATTACAGGTCTGATCCTTTAGATCCCTGTGCAATTATACTTCCTACACTTAGCATATCTAGAATACACTAAGATAAAACATATCTTTCTGCTCTCATAATACTAAATTAGTAATTCTGTGGTCAAACTATGCGAAGTCAGGTGTGTGTGTCTTTGGAGTGTTGAAAAAATTAAGTAGGCAGAATGAATGGTGAAACTGCATTGTCATCATGCTTGTTTGGCTGTGTACTTCCATCATTTCTGTTGAAGTGGAATATCCTGGAGCAGTTTCAGGGCAACTTGTACATGAATATCTATTTCCTTCAACATATCATTCTTGCTGTAGTTTAGTACCTGGCTTTGTATTCCTTTTTGGATTTTATTGTATAATCATAGTTCTTCCCTCCCCCTCTGCAGTCTTTTACAAATAATTGAAGCTAATGTGATAGGGTTTTGGTGGACCATCTGTTATGTGTGGTATCACATCCCAATCAAAGACAGAGTGGTCTCATGATAAACAAGTAGACAGATTAAGGACTTTATGTTCCTAAACCTTGGAAAAAACAGCTTTTTTCCTTTCTTTCCACTCCAACCATGTTGGCTGGATAACATAATCACTTTAACATTTCACTATTAGGGGAAGTGTCAGAAACTCTGGTAGATAAAAAAATAGGTGATGATGGAAAAAGCTCAACCTTGTGATACTGGGTACTCATTGTTCAAGTCTTAGTGGTTCAGTGACTTTTCTGGGTAAAGTGAATTGTATTTGAAGTGAAGCAGGGAAGATTTCACAGTAAACAACTCTCTTCCGCAGCCAGCTTTATGTTTTTAGGAACTTTATCAGTTATATGCAAGAGTAGATCTACTTGACAATTATTGTAGGAAAAACTATTGTTATCAATGCAAATGATACTCCAGGGGATTTTGTATTTCAATCTTTCATTATTGTTAAATAAGGTTTTAGCCAACTAAGTAAATGAACGCTATTAAATCTTTACTTCATAGTAAGACAAAAATAAAAAGTTTGCATTTGTCAAAATGATGTTCGTGTACTGTGCAATGGCTGTCATAGGCTTCCAAATTCACTTTGGAAGGTTGAGTCTGCATCATTCACCTCACCTTTCTTCTGGAATTGTTACATTACGTACAGGGCAGTTGTCCATAAGCCTGACAGTTTGATTGTTCACAGTAAGGAAATCTTACATGGTATTTCCACACAACTTGTAGGCACTACAGGTTTAATAACAGAACATTAACATCTAGTCCAGCCCACTGCCTGAGCAGGATCACCTAGATTAAATCATATAGGAACACGTCCAGATTGGTCTTGAATGTCTCCAGAGAAGGAGACTCCACAACCTCTCTGGGCAGCCTGTCACAGGGCTCCATCACCCTCACAGTGAAAATGTTTTTCCTTATGTTCACATGGAATTTCCTATGTTCCAGCTTGGACTCATTGCCCCTTATTCTATCACTGAGAAGAGCCTGGTTCCATCATTCTGATGCTTGACCTTTAAATATTTATAAACATTATTGAGGTCACCCCTCAGTCTCCTCCAAGATAAAGAGACCCAGGTCCCTCATCTTAATCCACTTATTCCCTCACTTAAACTGGGAAGCAGGCACACAGCAGACTGTATAGCTGAGCTACGGGCTGTTTTATCTTATCACAGAGGTAGAAGATAGATTTGAAATTTAAAGTCATATTTGTATTCTTCATCCTGAGTTTCTGTTTGTGCTTGAGGAAGAACTTCATTTTACAGTTTGTAGAGAAGCATGACAGTCTCCATAAGTCACATCCTGAGACCAAGAGTGACAAATGGAGAAAAAAAAAAACCCCAACATGGGTTTTCACTCTTCCAGTACCCAGTTCTGATTACTCTGCTTCTTCTGAAACACATTCCATGTATCAAGGTAAGGGGGATAGATTCCTGGAACTGGAGAAAATTACTGAATGGTTGATGTGTTACATAAAACATGTTGTGATATTATGGCTTAAACCAGGAATTTGTCAGCTAGTCATAGATTAATAAAGCTTTAAAATGTTTATTAATTAAAGAGAAGGATCTCTTGATGTTTATGATATCTTTTGAAGAAAAGATAGGTCATACTTAGGAATGGAGTGTGAGCTGCTGAGGATATTGTCACAAACATGAATAAAAAATTAAAGCTGATGATACAGTCTATTTCCCTCCTTATAGAACAAATTCTCTTTGTGAGTTCTACTCACATTATTATTAATACACAGCGTTCTCTGTTTACTTGCCCAATCATTTCTTGAATGTATTTGGAATGTGCTTATCAATGGGCATATGTGTGATTTCATACTTGGAGTACGTGTGAAAATCAGTCTTCTATCTCATTTCTTCAGTAGAAGTGCAACCCTGCCATGCTTGTCCTTTGGTAATAACATCAGTTGTAGATGAGCTATCCTGTTGGTTTGAATAAATTTCTAAACATGATATGAGCCCTTGCTTTTCAACTCCAGGTTCTCTAAGCTTTTCTTATAAGCCCTTGGTACTTGATCACTTCATAGCTGTCTGTATGATCCTCACTTGCCTGTCACTTTGCATCTCCATTAGTGCAAAGCAGTTCTTAAACTGGTCTATCCAGCCATCCAAAACAGAATGACTCATTTTAACTTCTCCTGACAAACTGAGAACAGAGATGTTACAGGCTTGATCCATCTTTTGGCCTCTGAAATCTTCATAGAGCCTTTTAATTGCTCTGCTGAATACTGCTGTTCTGCTGTAGTTTAATGCATTGGTCTGGGACATGAACAGTCCCAGGTTAGGGAGACATTGTCACTGAAGCAACATCTTTTTTACTGATACTTGGCATTGCTAAGTAACATACAAATTAGTCTAAATCATTTAACCACAATAGAAAATGGGTGTCATAAGACTTCTTGCATTTCTTTCAAATCCATTTGTAGAATTGATGTGTCATCTTAAACACATTTTCTGTTCTTTGTTCCTCTGGGTTTTTTTTTTTTCTTCCCTTACAAAAATGTTATATCAGAACTCTAGACTAGGCAGTCTAATGGGCTTCTCTTGTTTCTTAAAGGAATAGGTCAAACCAACACCTGCAGGAAAGTGTCTTTAGGTTTGACAGAAAGTATTCGGCTATCAGCTTCACTTTCCAGTTGATTTCTTGTATTGACTGCATTATTTCAATGCAACACTATGAAGGTGCCATTTTGTGTTCCTTTTCAGGGTACTGTTTTATTCATAGAAGCTCCTTTTAATTCTTTCCAAATCTTGTGAGCTACAGTATCTCTAAAACTTGTGAATACTTGAAAAATTGTGCCCAGAGTTATACTAAGAGAGCAGAAGAATTTCTCTTTTGTGTTATTCAGTAATAATTGAAAGCACTTTGAAGGAAAAGCTTTGATAGTAGCAAACAGAAAACCACGTACTTGCTGACATAAAACTTACAAATTGGCTTTAGATTTCTAAATGTGCATCTCAATCTGTAAAAAGCCACATTTTTCTGTTTCCATTTTGGATCTAACCAACTCTTCTGTTTTGTAGCATCTGTGTTCATGGGTAGTTTTTATGGGGTTTTATCTCTAATGGAGACCTGGAGAATTCTTTTTTTATTTAGTCAAAGTTAATTAGGATATGACTGAAGTTGTTTGCTGCTGTATGAAATGTGCCTATCCTAATCTCTAGGCACATGTACATAAATTAATACATAAAAATGACCTCATTGTCAAATAAAGAGAACTTACCAACTTTCTCTTTGCTTCTGCAGCCAGCCTCTTGGGTAGAAGTCTGAATAAATAGATTAGCCCTGCAGCATGCCCTGAAGGCTTGTAAACGTGGACTCCACCAGACTGCTGGGGTTAGGGAATTTGAGAGAACCTTGCTATTGGGCAATAAAACATATAACATATGCATTTAGGGTTGTTGGTGAGAGCAGGTCACCTGACTTCAACTTTGGGAACAGGACAGAGACTGGTTTAGTGTTGCCTGCAACTCTAAGCAGCATCTTGAAAGTTGACGATATACGCTGTTAAAATGTGATGCTGCAAGAGTATTTTTTTCTTTCTGCTGCTAAAGTCACGGCTGTCAGAGTACATGGTATTTTTCAAAATTTTTCCACCTGGAATAGCAATTTACTCTTGTGGAAATGAGTCTTCAGTCCCAAATATAGGAGGGTGATGACTACTTACTCTCAAAATGTACATAGTTTTAAAATTCAAGCATTATTATTGCATTAATGATTTGGTATTATTATTAAAAAGGAGACAAAGAAAAACCCTTATGGTTATTTCTCCAGGCAGGCTAGAGTAAAATGCTAAAGCAACAAAAGGAAAAGGAGCTCTTTATTCATGTAACTTGTCAGTTATTAACATGCAAGATTTTAAAATTTTGACTTGATATTTTCTTGAGTTAAAAAAAAACAAGCAAACAACACATTAACAACCCTCAACTCTAACATCTATATTCTAGATTTTCACATTGAATTAGATTTTTTTTTTTAAGATGTGATTGGTTAGATTTACAGCTGAATGTAAGGAAGGAATGTGATATTGAAGACCCTTGCTCCACTATTTAAAAATTCTTTGAAGTAAAATTTTTATTTGTATAAGGAGTATTATGGCAGTGTTATGGAACTTAGGCTGAATAAGAACATGAAAATTTACCTGTCTGTCATAAGCATAAATGTGCTTTTAATAAACTCAGGGCGCATCACTGAAGTAAAGTGGAAAGACAGAGAGCTGGTGAAGAGCAGCCCTTGATTATTGGGAACATGACCTGCTGGACATGTCCATAATGTGATGAACAGTCTCTTGAATTACCATTAGCCTCAAAAGCACGTCTGCTGATTGTGAGGGAAAGCTTATTGACTGAACATGATTCCTTTAATTTTTTTTCCAGTTAATCCTGGAGATTGATGTAGTTCACTATTCTTTAAATATGTTTACAAACACTTATTGCGATGTATTCTGGTGATGGAAAAAATGGGAATAAATACAATAATAATGAGATCTTCATAAAGAAGATTTAAATAAAAAAGAGCTTCATCTTCACCTAGCCAAAGTGATATGAATCTTACTGACTTCCCTTGTCTAGGAATAAGTTCTATGTGGAGGGGTTTTGTGCCTTTTTCATTATCTTTGAGTATCTTAAAGGGAATGGGACTTCATTTCGTTATTCAGGGCCAGATATTTGGTACAAATAATGTACCAAAAGAAATGGAGACCTTCAAAGATTTCTCTAAGTACTAGTCACGGTGAAATAATACAGTATTTTGATTAGATTCTTGAACCAAAATAATAATTTGTCTCAGTTTATTAGTATTGCACGGGAGGGGAGGGAAGCTCCACCTATTTAGAAATGCAACTCTTCAAGTCAGTTTTCCTTTTGGACATTACGGATAGAATAGTGCTCTTAGATAGCCAGAACCCAGTCAGAGTAGGACAGGTACTGATGGACTTTGAAAGAGCAGAGCTCCTGCAAGGCATTCATAAAAGGCCATTTCTTCCACAGTCTTAAGATGAAAATGAGGTGAATCTCAATATGTAGAAAACATATCTTGAAGCTCAACCTCAAAAGTGAGCAGTACACTTTATGTATCTTTAATCACTGTGAAATCTAATGTGAAGGGACATGTAGTGCTTACTTGGCACACAGAAATAGCAAAGTACTGTCTTGGTATTTTGGAGCAAGTTGAAAGCTAGAAAGCAATTTATGCACCTCCCAAGGAAGTAAATAGTTTCATTTTGAAGTGACTTCTGCATAGGTCAATATCTAACTATAATTCGGAAAAATAACAGGCTTTACTTTCTTTAAAACTTACAGACTGTTTCTAAAACTGATGTTAGAAGATTTGTAATGCAAGATTGTATCCCATTATAAAACCAAGACAAAAAACTGGACATAGAGGTAGCAAAGTAATACTTTTTTTTTTCATGACAGCCCTGAAATTTTTTAATGGTGTGCTATAAAAGAAAACCCAAACTATGAATCTGAAACTTTAAAAAGGGGTGAATCCAACTTGCAAGACATGGATGTTAGAAGATGTCAGTGAACCTAGTGCAGAAATTAATATTGGACTAGGAGGGGAAAAAAAAAAGTATTTAGATAGTTAACAAATTATTTATAGTAAAGTAATTCAGTTTAAAATAACCTACTTCTCATTATGAATTCTATTTTTAATAAATGTATTAAAATAATAAAATCAGTACTGTATGTTCAGGGGCTTGACAGTCACATCTTCCATTTATAATTATGTATTTTCTAATAATGTTGGACAAAAACCTAACTGTAGTAGTGTGTTTATGTTTAACATGGAAGAAAATGAGTAAGCAATATAAAGGTAGTTATGATCTGAAAACTATCTTAAGGTTTGGCCATATGACTTCTTTATGGAAGTTGAATTTAGATACAGCATATGATACAAGAGTGCTAGAAAAAAACAACAAAAAAAAAAGTCTTATCATGGATTCTCATGCATCCTGTGGCTCCTACTTGTTTTCTTTGTGACCCACAATTCAGTTCTGAGGATTTTCTCTGCTACATCTTGATATCTTTTCCATCTTGTTAAGTTTTATTTGATGCAACAAAACACATTTGAGGTCAACGCATTGTGTTGCTGTCTTAAGTGTTTCTTGGGTTCTCTGCTGAAAGTATCTGCAGAGTTTCATTAAAACATAAGTTTGTACATGCAGATATGATACATTGTTGTATTATGATGGGGGTTTTATTCATAAATAAATGGAGTAGGCTTAAGTTGCTATTTATATTGTCAAGAGATATTTTAGCTTCTGTTAAATACTTCCATTTAAAAAAAATGTTTGGGTTTTTTTTTTTAAATGACCTTAGAAATTTGCAACTGATTCCATGCTGAATTTCTTATTTTCTAAGTATGACAGTTTTCTATTGTCTTCACAATTGGATAGCAAGATTCTGTATCATACTATGAAAAAATGATTCTGGTAAAGTGTTTCATATATTAATGCATTTCATACTTACTTGTCAAATAGAAGAACAATAATGCATGAATACATGTCTTCAGGTTCAGTTTCAGAACATAACCCTTTTAAGAACACATCCTGATTTGCTTTCATAAATATCAGTGAATATGGCGAGTATATATAGCTTCTCCAACATGCCAATATTTTGAAATATATTCAATATTTATTCTAATATTCTGAATTCAATATTCAGTATTCAGTAATCCAGAACATAAAGTGCTAGCATGGTTTTACCCTGCTGTCTATTTTGAAAGCTCATGCTTATTCTGTTTTCTGATTATCTTACAGAGGATTGTTTTAAAATAAAATTTTTCCCTGAGAGTCTGCTTTCTCTTTTCAGAAGCTAAAAGAACACTCTGCTTCATACTGGACTTCAATGAAACAGGGTTCATGATATTTTAGTTCCCGTAGTTCAGCAGAATATTGACATGCTGAAAGGTGTTTAGCTTTTTTTGTGGAAGCTAATGGTCACTGGCAGATCATTTCTTACTTTGGAGGAACATGCTTTTGAGGAAGAGTGGAGGTTGTGGGCTTGCATCATTTCTACTATCCCAGGGGTGATTTTAGTAAGTGTATATTATAAATACCAGGTGCTGAGCAGCTTCCTAGTGGAAGCCCAGAAGTAGGTAACGTGCAGTACTCCAAACCTCAAATCATTTACACTGATGAGACAGACCCCACACTTTAATAGTAGAAAATTGGACTGGGAAAAACACTTTGTTATGGGTAACACATCATGTAAAGAGTTTTTCTGTCTTAAAAGAAGGATGAGTGAGTTTCTAGCAAGTCTTTCCCATCAGTCTTTGTTCTCTTAACTCTTGAAAGTTTGTGGAATGGAGCATTTTATGGAACACACTTTCTTTAATTATGTATCGCTCTCCCTGTGCTTTATATTGTACTATATGTGCATTCTGTCAGTTGATCATTTAGCTGAAAATGCCTGATCCCAGATTGTGTGTCTCTAACAATGATAATGATGTATGTAAATGAGCAATAGGTGCATTTTACTTTGTGCTTGCTGTTGTTAAAGTACAGTAATAATTTAATCTCAGAAGGCTATACGGTAATGAGTCAGATGGGCTTGTTCAAATTTTATAGAATGTTTTTCAAACAGAATCCAAAAGTGTCTCTGAAAATCAAGGAGAAAACTCATTAATGCCATTTTAACCTTACTTCTTCCTCCCACTCCCTCTCACTTCCCCACCACCCCCTCCTCCTCCTCGCACCCCAATCCAACCAAAAAACCTCAGAGCTGACACGGGAAGGCATCTTTAGTGTGTCTCCAAATTTAAATAACATTAAACAGTCTGGCAGGCAAGTGAGTAAACAGTTCAATTGTCTAAGTAATTCAGTTTATAATGAAAAAGAAAAAGGTGACTGAAGAGTAATTAGTTTACCGTATTGTTTGTAATAATGTTATATGATTAACAGGGCATAAGTGGAAGATGATGAGTAAGGGATTTTACTTACATTCCATAGTACTATGGAATGACTTAGCCTTGATATATTCATGAGAGGATTGTCTCTTTATTAACATACCCATTGGCAGAAGGTGAAATATTCCTCGCCTTCTCTGTATAGCATCCACTTTTCCAAATAAGGAAATGAAATATGGTTTTTCAAAGGGTCAGTGTTGGCAAAGGAAGACTAGAAATCTACTGTATTGGGCAGGGACATTCTTCATCCCCATTCTCACTTAGCTCAGGTCTGTGACAAAGGAAGAACACTGCAGATGGGTTTTTTAGGTAGTGGCCTGGTACAACCTAGGAAGATAGGTGATGATCTTTTCATGTTTTAAGGCAAGTCAGGTGCTGTGGTAATTTGCATTAGGTAAGCAGATTAAAGAAATCTTGCTAACTTTGTGTTTAGTTTTTTGATTGTTTGTGTGAGATGCCCACGCTTCCCCCCACCCCCCTTTTCTCTTCCCAAAGAAGGAATGAGGGAAAAATCTGTTAATAATGAGTTTCTTATTGGTTGAAAAGTGTAACATCTCCCAGAAATAGCAAACACACAGAATAGCCCTGAATACTGAGGGGAAATTTCTCTTTAGGGATTGGCAATACTGTATACGGAGTACAGGAGAGAGTAATGGGTTTCTTATGACTGTGTAAATTAGTAGTCTTGCAAAAGGTAAGATAACATGATATTTATAGTTCTAAGAATAATTCAATACTTATGTCTCCTATGCATTTAAACTGTGAGATAAGCAAGAGTTCTGCACCAGATGGTCTAAACTACTTGACATAGCATGTTAGAGGAAAAAGTCAATCCATGTACTTGCTTTTAACCTCTCCTACAGTAGGTGTTGTCCTTTGAAGTGTACCGCTAAGTGCCGCTTCTGCAACGCTGTTATGACGGCAAGTCAGCTCACCCGGCAGGTTTTCCTTATCCTCCTCATTCTCCCTTGTGAGTTCTGAACTGGAAGTTACTTCCACAAGAACTTTTTAGAGCTTTAGCAGCAACTTGTAGTGGATTGCTGTCAGAGGTACTGCCGAGTTCAGTGGGTTTTGTTGCATTTCTGAAGTCTCCACAATTATTACATGAAATAAGACTAGTGTGGTACATGTGCAACATGTAGAATACAGCTCATTTGCTGAAACAATGAACTGTGTTACACTGCCCATTGAAAAATACTTTTTTTATGAGAATTTTTTTCTTTTTTTTAGTGACCTCTAGGAACTATTTGTAAGGTTTCTGTAAGAATTTGTAAGTATCAAGGATAATTTTACTAATTTCCTGATTGAAAGCATTATGATGTTGCACTGAGAAGTGGTTGGTTATTGACAAATTCATATCACATGTTAATACCGAACATTCATTCCCATTCTGATTTGATTCTCCTACACTTTTTCATAAAAACTTATTTTTCTCTGATAGTAATCTATTTTTATTTTTTTCTTTAAAACCAAAGTACCATCCTTTACTGGGCTGTCAAAACAGCATCACTTCATGTAGCGTTCAGAGAGACATCATGTTTCTGTCTTCTCTCTTTATATGGAAAGAAATTGCAGTGATATGTAAGAGATTTTATAGATCTTTGAGCTTGGATGTATTTACTGCAGTTGATACTCCTGAGATAACTGAGGATGGAGATGAAGAATGCAGTATCCACAGAATACTTCACCTTCAAATAACCGCTGTGATACCCTACTGACTTACTATGGTCATATGAAAACCAAGTTTGCAAAGTCTTGAGATAAAGGTGCAGTATTTGCAACTGCAAACATTGGAGGTAATTGAAGAGAACTAGAGTTGAGCAGACACTCAGTATGCTGAAATCCTCTGTAAACATGGAAGTTTTACCCTTAAATTATAGTCTAGAACCAGAAAGGAAGAGGCTTTACAAGATGGGGATGGTAGAGTGGGGTTTGTGGGGGGTTTTTGGCACAGTCATCCCAAATTTGCATGGTCAAATTAACTGTTCAGCTTGTGTGTAAGTCTAGCTTCCACTTTCTTTGGAGTGTTTTATGAGCTGTTCAAGAGTCTTCCACTCACCTGACTGAATTTCTTGCACTGTGAACCTAGACAGGTCCCATCTGTTTCAGGAACAGCTGTGGCACCTGCTTCTTGAGAAGGTGCTGTAGGTTCCAGAAAGGAAAGAGACTCCTTGCTGCAGTTCCCAAATATTTTAGAGTGTAGCACATTGCATCTGTTTAGCACTTGTGGTGAAATTTTGCAGAGACGGGTAATTTCAAAAACATTTTGGACAGATATAAGTGCTAACTCAGTTCTGGAGTAAGACACGCGATGTGGGATGGCCAGAAGCTGTTGGATTAGGTGAGGAAAAGTGTTGATACCGATTGTATATGAGCTAATGAAGGTAGGGATATATATGTCGGAAAAGAAGACGCTGGGAGACCGAAGGTAGTGACTACCTTTTATTGGCTCCACCACTTGCAGGAACTGCATATGATTTTATACTTTTTAGTTACATTACAGCAATTTGAGTGTCAGCACATGATTGGATAACATCTTGTTTTTGCAAGTAGTGATTGGTTAGGCATTACGTAGGTTAGTATCTTCTGTTATGGCTTGGTTATAGCCTATCTGAGGGTCCAGACACAGGTGTTCAGCCTCCTGTTTTCATCTAGTGTTCAGCCACAAGGTCACATGGACCTGATAACATACATACTGTTCCGCTCACTCAGAACTTCGCTTCAGGCCAGAGATACTCTGCACCATCGTGGCCTTGTACTGCTAGCCATCCCCCAACATATATATATTTATTTTTTTCTTTGGCTACACTGATGTTTATGTTCCATGTTGTTGCCTTCATGAGGTAAATACTGAATAAGCTTGAAGTAGGAGAAAAGGCAATACAAAAAAATCAAAGTGTGCAGACCCCTTCCAGAGAGGAAAGGTGGTCTCTGGGTAGAAATGAATTGGGTATTAGGCTGAAGAAGGAACTTGCTGTGCTGTTAGGCTGGAGTCCTAGTGTCAAGAAAGATATAAATAATTGCACTGCCTTGGGCTGTATAGCTCCACTGTTTTGTGTGAACACACAGCATTAATGATGCAGCTGCATGCATATCACAATGCATCATGTCCATCAACTTCTGCTGCTGACCTGCAGCACTCACAGATGCTGAGGGAAAGTGCTCAGGCATCTCTACTGACTCTTCTCCCTCGTTCGCATATGTGATCTGAGCCTGTTCAGTCCCATCTGCTGTCTCGAGTAAGTGTTGTTCGTTATACCTGTTGACTTGGATTACCTGCAAATGAGGCTATGACCAGCCTCAGGATTTTTTCTTATGCATATTTAATATCATTGTTTATTAGTGCAGCTGTTGCTTAGAGACAGCAATTGTATTAAAATCCAGAAGTAATGAGAGACCTTGTGTTTTCATGTAAGGCTGGGTGGGTATGCACAATTAGCTCAATGCAGTAGTTGTGTCATAAAACTCCTAGTAGTGAATCCAGTTGCAAAGGCCCATTTGTTGTTACCAGATGTCTTCTGAGACAGGATCTTGAGAAAATAGAGGTCTTTCTGTGCTCGTTTAAGGTTTATTGAACCTACCCAACACCTCTGTTTTGAGAAGGAAGTTGCTCTTTTTAAAGGCAGGGTTTTTGCCGTGTCAAATCCAAGTTGATGGAATATTGAGTTGCAACAGAAATACTATTTTAAGTTCCTGAGAAGAAAGTAATTTTCATGAATACTCCATGTTTGAATGAACTGCTCCACATTTCTGTTTCTTCTAACTGAAACAGCACTTTTAAATTCTGTCTGGTTTTCTTTCCTGAATATCTTTATAGACAGGGTTTCTGAAAGTGTTTCCTCATTTATCAGGAATTTTCAAGGGCTGCAAGTTGCATGAGTAACCTCACTTTGGGAATTTGGTGTTGATTTCTGATAATTATAAAAAATAAAATTATTTCTTTGTGTCACTGCATAATTAAGGGTAGAAACAAGCCGACAAAAAAAGCTTTACATAAATTATCTGCTAAATGTCTGCTAGTTCTATACAACTAAATTTATGACATTTTAAAACCAATTTTGATATTTCTTTCTAAGGAAGTTGTGTTGAAGAAATGTTTACAGAATCAAATAAGAAATACTGAAGTCCTGTGTATCTACTACAAGTTCTGTTGCTTTTAAATGATACACCTCTACAATTAAATTTTAGTGCAAACTGTTACAGGTAAAGGCTCATTGTCATTGTTAGTAATTTATGATACCAGACCACTTCAGGGTTGGTTTTTTTTTTTTTTTTAATAGGTAGAGTACGCCTCATCTACTGCTCCCATGATCACTTGTAATGGATCTGTACAGACATTTAAAATAATGTATGCTCTTGATTACAAGAGCCACTTTGAGATGTTTTTTCTTTGTTATCCATCATAAGCCTTGAAATGAATTGCCAATTTAGTTACAGTTCTGGAGGTGAGTATTTAGTAATGGTTAGCTTGTGATGATATAATGTGAAAAGACAGTCTTTTATTTGATCAAGTAAGCACGCTAAATAGCTTTGCTCACGTGTTTTAAAGATTTATATTGCTAGCGGTGTATTTTCAGGATAAAGGATTTCAATATAGTATATTAGGGACAAATGCATTTCTGTTTTGTAAGCCTTCCAAATTCTCTTGGTGAAACTGTAGTTACAAAAAGACTAGTCACGGGATACTATTGCAGGCAATAGCTGTGTCCGTAGTGCAGAAGTATGAGGTGCATCTCTTCCTTTGCACCTTAGAACTTAATGTAAAAGTGCCGTTTTTCCACTTGTCCCTTTGTTATTCTGTGCACATAAAGCTGGTTATGCTTGGTAGGGGTTAGGGGCGACAGGTTCTCTACTCCAAATGTCTAGGAAGCTGGGACTACAGAGATACCTGCCCTGAAGCTCAGATACAGATTAGACTGTCTGTAAGAATATTTTTGTATCTGGTCTTGATAGGTCACATCTTGATCAAAGTAAGGCAAAAAAGGGCAGCTAGCTGGCTCGCTTATTAAGAATGTCTGGGGACAGAAAAGGGCACTTGTGTATATTTCATACCTTACTTCAGTGACACGTGGAAGCACATTTTGCTTCAGCTTTTCGCTACTGCTCAGTCCAAAGTAGAGCAGTCTTCAGGTTGTTTTAGTTTGATCTAAAATCAGAGTATTTCTTCCAGCTGTCTTACAAATGTTGGCAAATATAAAACTGCAGCCCAAATTAAAATGATAGTGGCTGTAGTGGATGATGGGAAAGGAGTTTGCAGTACTCCTGCTACTCTTTCAACTTCAATATATGTCATGAGACTGGAATGCTCTGCGTTATTGTTTATATGAGTGCTTTAAGGAGATGAAAGAGATATATTTTATTCCAAGATATATTTCTGTCTTAGTGTTGTGAGATAAAGAAATACAATATTAATTGGAAAGTAGTATAGAATAAGTGTTGTATACCTGAAGAGGTGTAAACAGGCCTTCCTTTCTCAATCCTTGTCCATTTTTATGTAGGTCCTGGTAGCCCTTTTTGTCTCCCAGTCAGTCCCCAGCCTGTACTGTTGCTTGGGATGATTACTGCTAATGAGTAATAACCACCTTATTATGTCATGTTTCCTGGGAAATTATCATTATGGTGGGATCAGCACCACATCTGATCAACTTCTTGTGCTCACACTGTCTCTCTTACTTGTAGGGATTTTGTTGTATCAGTCCAGAAGCTAGTACAATGTTAAAAGAAATAAACCAATCCAACAAACAACAAACCAAAAAAATTCAAACCCAAAACCACCACCACTCCAAAATAAAACCAAATAAAAAAAAAAAAAAGAAACCCCACAAAAACCCCAAAACAAACTCAGCAACCTTGTTTTGCGATAGTCTGCACTATCTGGAGGGGGGCTATTTGTTTACAAGGGTATGGAGTGTTAGGATGAGGGAGAGATTGTAGCCTCAAACTGAAGGAGGGGAGTTTTAGATTGGATGTTAGAAGGAAATCCTTCCCTGTGAGGGTGGTGAGGCCCTGGCACAGGTTGCCCGGAGAATCTGTGGCTGCTCCTGGATCCCTGGCAGTGTTTAAGACCAGGTTGGATGGGGCTTTGGGCAACCTGGGCTAGTGGAGGGTGTCCTTGACCATGGCAAGGGTCTGGAAATAGGTGGACTTTGATGTCCCTTCCCACCCAAACTGTTCTGTGATTCAAAGTTGGCATCTATCTAATTGGAAGCAAATACTGGTTCATGGCATCAGATTTTGTGTAGTTCTTCGGATGCAATTTGAACAACCATGTGGCTTTATTTTAGACATTGTTTTGTCAGTAAGCAAGTGACTTCAATGACAGCTTTGTGGATATGCAATGAAGCCCAAAGGAGTGTGGAAAAACCACAAGAGAAGATTTCTTGTCATCTGTGAAGACTTGTCAAAGTAAAATTAGCAAGTGGAGAAAAATATGAAATTCTATTAAGCCAAAAGATTGAAATAAAAAAAGAAATATATATTGATATGTATAGACACAGAAATATTTAGATGTATATATTTTTGCAAAACAGTGGGAGAAGGAAAATGTGAACTGAAGCTTGCAACTGGTTCATAAAACCGTCAGATGAAATGGCAGTCTTTCAAGACTCTTTTCGATCAGCGTATTGCAAAATTGGCTATGCCATCTTATTTTTGCCCTTGGTAACATCTATATATTGACTTCATGGATTCAGAATGAAAAGGTGTTTAATATTACACAAAATAATGTACAAAGGTATTAGGATGATAAGTCTTTATGCCAAAATTATGCCAAAATTGAAGCGTGAGGTGCTCCACAGGCTATGTCTGAGCAAACCCACTGATCTAAAATCAGGGGAGAGGAAGACCAAGAAGTAGTCCAAGTTATTATTGAAATCTTTTTTAATATTGAAGAGGTGTGATACTAATGGGAATCTCAACTAGGAAGAATGGTGAAGAAGGAATTGAAACCAGTATACAGAGAAGGACACTGTCAGGAGTACCGAGGTGTACTTGAGCTGCATGCAGAATAATGGCTTAAACCTGAACCATTAAAAAGATAGGGAAGCAGAATGGAGGTTTTAAATCTTTTCAGGTTTTTAATTTAAAATTAATTTTCATGGAATGACTTATTGTACCTGTATAAAATGTTCATGTGTTTAGCTTATAACCCCAGCCCAGATAGCACGACAGTTTTGGCTATCCTCTTGAATTGCTGTCATGCCTGTAAAGAATTGAGTGAACACTGCCAACTATTGGTAGATAAATTGAAAGCATTACTCCCACAACATGTGTATTAACATGCCAAATGCCAAGAGCTAACATATTTAAGCTTATAAAGTTGCCATAGAATATAAAATGTGTTACAAACTGCATTGTTGCTTAAGCTACATGTATGTTAGAAATCAGTATTTTATTTAGTGTAATTCCACGTGATGTGATTAAATGTAACAAGAGAAAGAAAGCACTTCTGTATATTGGAAGCTTCTAGATTAGACGGGTGCCATAGGACACCTGTACTGCAGTTTGGAAATGACTGTGCTTTAAGTGGAATAGCTGTGGGAACAGATGTTCATACATTAAGCTCACAGCCTTACGTACAGCAGAAGTTTACTTTCAGGCTTGAGAAGTTTATTTTCAGGGAATCTCAAAGGGATGTGTGACAAGTGGTCACCTTGCAGTAAGCAAGGCAAATTTACATTTTATACTTCTATTAATTCCCAGGGATTTTTTTTTTTTGGTCTTTTTTCTTTTGAATATGAACTGGAAGTTGATTCACTGGTCACAGAGGATTCCAGGCTGACAGCTGTGAAAGCAAAACCCTTTTGTTTATCAGGAGGGTTAATGTTCCTCATTTGCAAACTGGAGATGCTTCCTGTGGAAGTAGGGTTTCTGTGTGGCTTTTTTCTCCTCTGGGATTTCTGTTTATGACTAACCAGAAATGCACCTTGAATTCTCTTCTATCGCCTTTTGTTTAACGGTATACAGCCTAAAAGCTCATCTCCTGGATGCTCCCATTCATGTATATGGTGTCTCTTGGAGTTTTTTAGGGTTGAACCATTGTTTTCAGAAACAGTGGAAGTTCAACTTTTGTGTACTGTTCTTTGAGTTGTTCTAGATTAGTCTGATGGAGTTCTCAGTGATTTAGGAGTGAGCTTTGCTGGTACCTTAAATATCCAGAACAAAAGAAAGAGGTGGATGACTTCAACAATTAGTGATAATTTGCTTACTATTAAGTGTTTGGAAACATGAGACTGTAGGAATAGTTAATTTGAGAATGAACCAATATAAAAAATCCTAAATTACAAGTTTACAAAGATAAAGCAATCATCGGAGTGAGCTTGTAATTGTAGTTGGGCTGGTAGCAAATGTTTCTGAAGGAATTCATAGCAATCTTGCAGTGGTAAATCCTGCTACACCCTGAGCACAATGCTTTGCTCAAAAATTCTATCACATGTTGGTAAAGGGATTGCAAAAGAGTTGCCAGAAGAGCTCTTTTTTCAGGATTTTAACCCTTGTCTTTGACCTAAGACAGCTGTGGATTGATTCAACTGGGGGGGCTGTGGACCATGTGCCCTACCTACTTCATCTCTCAGATGGCTTTATATTTGCTTCTGTATGAATGGCTGGCTGCATCTGCATGCGGTGAGATAATCCCCACCTAGGTCTCATGACCCGAGGGAGATCTCTGGTCAGAATGGTTTCCTGAATTACTGTTTGACACTGGTAAATTAAACAAAGGGGATGAAACAAATTTTGCTTGTTTCCAGAATTACTTGAGAAAATGTTCTCGCCAAAATTTTGCTTGTAGCTACAGCAATCTTGTCCTTCTTCAGAATGTGCTCGATGTGGATTTGTGCTCGAGCAATTAATAAAACCTACACCCTCTTCATGTTGCCAATACAGAGCTGTATGTTTGTGTTCTCATCTGTCTTGTTACCTCTAGTGTTGTCAAACCTTAGCAATTAGTAGTGAAGAAGGTAGAGATTTCAACTACCTGTATGCTTGTAGCCTAGTGTTTTTCTTAAGCTGGTATACTGCCCTTGGGAAAAAGAACATGAAATAACAGGGAAAGTCTCAAGAAAAAGAAATCTCTCATTGAAGTTAAAAACCTGACAACAAACCACAAAAGCAAGAGACCACTTCTGATGCAAACTGCCATAATTTTACTGGAAAAACTTAAGATGATTGTGCTTTTATGGTATCTTTACAATTTACAGTATCTTTATAATTACAAATAAGAAGTATCATTGGGTTGAGGTGTAGGAGTTTGAGACTGGCAGTACAGTAAAACCAGTCACAATTTGGGTGGGTTTTTTTGAGGTTTTTGGGTTTTTTTTGTTTTTTTTTGGTTTTTATTTTTGTGTGAAATGTGAATTGCTTCAAACTGTTGCCATACCAGTTACAGTATTTTGTAAAACATTAACACCCAGAAAATCTGGATGTCCGCAAGCTTATACACAACTCATTTTAAAACATTTTGCAGATGTTACTGACAAAATTAAATATTCTCTCCCATTTCTGATAAGTGTTTGTAGATGCTTTAATTAGATCATATTTTTCCCGGAGTATTTAATTTCCTTTAAGGCTTCTGTTCTATATAGTTAGATATATTCTGCAGGCCATTAAAATATCTACCAGTGACGGTACATTATGAGCTTCTATTCTTAGAGTGACTAGACTAAATGTGTGCTTCACCATCTTCTCTTAACCTGACTGATGGCAAGGTTTTTGGGGTTTTGGGTTTTTTTGTGTGGTTTGTTTAGTGTGGGTTTGGTTTTGGTTGTTTTATATTTTTTGGTTTTTTTTTTTGTTTTTTTTTGTTCTGGGTCTTGTCACCCCACCCCCCATCATGTATATACTTAATAAAATAGATAAATAACAAGTGTGTATATATAGTTAGTACACCAATAAGAATTTCCTCTCCTATAGATATGCAACTAATCCTGCAGCTCAGTTTGAGGTTTTTTTATAGTGAGCTCTGGCAGTCGTTCAGCTCTTTCAGCATTTATTTCCCACTTCCTTGAATGAAAATACCTAATTCAGTTCAGAATAAATACAGAAGAGTTAAACTACTCTGATGCTCCCAATGAGTCTCTTCCCAGGATCGTAAGTCCACTTAATTGAAGTTACTTGGATAACCGAAACTTGCTGTGCTGTGGTACGATGCCTCACACTTGACTGCGTCTAAGGCACATCCCAGGTGTTCTGAGTCTGTTCCTTGGTGGCTCCTTCGTGTGTATAAAGATGAGACCAGTATGTGCTACCCTCCTGTAAGCATTTAGTAGCCAGCTAAGGGATGGTTTTGCCTTCATCTCAGCATAGGGTACAATCAGGAATCTTGTCTAGATCTGAGTCAAATGTCAACAAGCAGTCTTTAAGTATTACTAAAAAAAATATCTGATTTTGTCTGTCCTTTCTGATGCACATTTCTAGTTTTATCCTAGTTTTTAGTAGCATTTATAAATCATGGAGTTAAGCCACAGTACTTTGTGTGTGTGTGTATATATATATATATTTTAAATATCATGTGATATACTAAATATTTGTTCTGTAAGGCCTCTCTTGCCTTCACTGAATGTCACTTAATGTTCAGTACGGCTTTTGTTCTATAAAGCCCACAAAAATGCTGGGGGACCTAACTACAATTTGTTAGTATGTTCCCTACCCACATTTAAAATGTACAGAATTTTGTTTATTTCCTTCCGTAAGTATTTTGCCTGCCTTTGAGCTTATTCCTGAAAATAGATCTCTCTGAATCTATAAACACCAGATGTGTAGTTTTGTGTCCATGAAAAGAGTAAAAGAAAAAAGGGACCAGGCACCCAGGTCAAAATACAGGCTCTCTGCTACAAATGCAATTTCTTGAGAAGGAGTAGGAATCACATCATTTTAGCACAGGTTTCTAGTACATGAATGTAGTAGTACTATAGAATGTCATTTCCTCAGACCAACTAACATAAAGTAGTGTTCATAGGATAATTCAGTCCAACTGCTTTTTTTTCTTCAGTAATCATAAAAGTTAAGATTCTTCCAGTTTATTTTAAGAAAGAATTTGATTTTTTTTTAATTTATCATAGTCTATTTGAATATATTCTACTTCAGTTTTTATTTAGTTGAACTTAAGGTCTGCAGTAGAGACACTAACTTCTTTTCATGGTTGTTGGGAGTTTTCTTCCATTTTAAAGAGCTACTGTAGAACAACCACCTAGAGTTTTTCTAAGCTGAGATAGGATATGAGTGATAATTATTTTATTTTTTTTAAATATGGAATTTATTTGAAATAGGTGGAATAAAGGCAGTTGTAAGACAGAAACAGCAGCCATGGAAGTAGCTGACTCCAAAAGTTAATGTTGTTTCTCACTTGGAAGAGGCAAAATATAATGCAGTACCAAAACTGAATATAGCTCAAAGTACTGTAGCTGCCAGCTTTTTACTAGAGGGACTTTCTCCCAGTTTGATTACTGGCACTGAAAATAGTTTGCTCATGCCCTGGCATCTGGCATCAAGAACATATTTCCTTGTTCAATGAACATTTCTTTAAGGAATTTGTATCTATTTGTAAAATGTACATCCGAAGCTGGTTTGAGTACCTTAGTTCACTGCATCTTTATTATCATTTCCTGTGTCCAGCAGTGTAACTGAAATTCTTAATATGCTCCATCCTCTGAAAAACTGAACATTGTAAGATACCTAATACAGTGACTTACAGCAGTATAAGATCTTTAGTATTACTTGAAGAACAAAATGTGCTTTTAAAATAGTATGTAACTGAAAGTAACCCAACTCAGTTCTTAAAATATAATTTTTTAAAAAAATCTGTATTTCTTAAAGAACCTGGAGTAGCCCATCCTTATGTAAATCTGTTGTGGTTATGAATTTTCTCCTAAAAATAAATAACTGAATTACCAATCTGAAGTAAATGTTCAAAATTAATTTCATCAAAGGTAAACTGAATTCTAGATACTTTGTTTGGCATGCCACTCTATCCTTGTGCTAAGCAAGTAGGTCATCATTCACCAAAGCAACAAAGATTATATTTGGCTTCACACACTGTGATAGCCTAATTTAGCATGTGGACAGCTAACTGGTCTTCTTATGCTGAGAGGCTGAGAAATACAATTATCTGTGAATAGCATAGGAGGTGATAAGCTCACAGATAATTTAATCAGAGCTGATAGTGACGGTGATGAGAGAGTAGCTGGCTCAAATAATTTAAAAAAGAAAAACCAACAAAATAAAAATAAAAAAACCTCTTAAAATTTTTGTTTAGTTCATTTAGGAATGGAAAACAAGACAAATGAAAGACCTGTAGTAGCTTTGTGTAGAGAAGGATGAGAAAACAACTAGAAGAAAGGGAGGGAATAGATGGGACAGGAATAATGTAGGTTTTCATATGAAATCCAGCATTTACTCATGATCCTAAAAGGAGAAAGCAGAAGCTGGGATAAAGTGCAGAAGATTATTGTTTGATTATTCTTTGCTTGACAGGACTGTGTGAAATGTTTGAGAGATCTGTGTGAGAAAGAATGTTCAGTATTCATAAATGCAAGGTCAAGCAGTGGTGGAGAACACTTACATTGTATGGCTTTAAGTGATGTATCCTTACAAAGCCTACCTGGATGTCTTAGTAGACAGCTCAGCGGAAACCTCTGCTCCGGGCACAGCTACGATTTGCAAGTCTAGGAAGATATGCAGTGTGGCAACAATCGGTTTCCTAATGACTTTTATGTAAAACCATCTGGAAGAGTAGCTAGTACTAACTGCCTCATATGAAGAAATCTATACCAAAGAATTTGAAGTGATTCAGAGGATGAGAATAGTGATGTTCAGTGCTCTATATTGAAATTTATGAAATGGTAAATGATGTGAAAAAATTAATCAGGTGTTTTTATTTTCACTTTATGCAGAAAAAAATGAGGTGGAAAGCCAATACATTTAAAATGTAATAAATATCAGGGAACAGAAAGAAACCTTTTCAGGCACAATCTCATATTTTAGGGGAAGAGAAAATGTTGTTGAGGACATACCAATACAATAAATGTCCTATTGGAATAGTGCTGATCAACTAACCCATCTTTGTGTGGCAGTAAGATGCTGCTTATTAAAAGTACACATCCCATGACCAAATATTGATGCCTGTATCCTTATGCCTTATACATCAGTAACTTTTATTTGGGGTCCTAGAGGACGTAGTATTGAATTCTTTCAGAATGTGTGAATGGATCTGTTATACCCAAATAATTAATTTTTAACATGCTGCTTCTTAAATGCCAGAAGAGCACAACCTGCTGAGTAAACATTGGCTTTCTTCACTTGCTTTACCCAATCTCTCTTAGATTTAGCAAGAGCCTTATAGTCTTGGTACTGCAGACTTCGGCGAACAAAGCTGCACATCTACTGCCTTTGGGATTGGAAGCTGTGAACATCTGTCCCTCAGGCTCCTGCCTGCAGTCAGCCTTTTAGTCTCCTTGCATGGCAGCTAATCCCAGCCCTTGTTCTGTTCAGCTGCTGTTCTCTGCACCTTCTCCAGCCCCATCCACTGTGCCTTGAGATGACCAGAGCTGCGCACTGCGCTCAATGGTCCCAGGATCAATATCCTAGCAAAAGGATGCTGCTTTCTGGGGGTTCTTAAAACTCCTCCCAGCAAGGCCTATCTCTTATTTTGTGACGTTGGCTGCCACTGCATGGTGGGAGCATGGTTATGTGGTGCTGTCTGTGGTGTCTCTAACTTCTGTCAGCTGGAATTGTCAGGTCAGTGTTTGGTTATGGTGCCTAGAGGTACTACCACAACCTTTATTTCTGCTGTAGCTTGTCACTCTTTTGCCTGCTTTCTCAGCTTCGGGAGATTGCTCTGGAGTTCTGCCTTGTTAGCTGCAGTGTTTGGTTTGGGAAGGCTTGGACTCCTTTCCCCATTCCCTTTTCTAGGTCCTTGATGGAAATGTTGAGCAGGACTAGTATCTGAGGGATGCCACTGTGGCCTTGTGTTCACTATGTACAGCAGTAGTTTAACTCTTACATTTGCCTTTGATCCTTTGATTAGCATTCAGTCCAGAAATTAATGCAGTCCTCCTCACTGGCTTTGATGGTCCCTTGATTTGATCTAAACTGGTCATTTCTGTATTTATTTATTCTGCAAAGAAGTCAGAAGAAGAGGATTGCATAGAAGTACAATATGTATGCCAATCTTTTTTGAGATTAGTCAAAGAAATCTCTCATTAGAGTAAGGAAATCCAGTACAATCCTTATCTAATTGTAGATTTATCTGTGTTACTGCCTCTGAACTTACGTCAAGGTTGTCATTTTTCTCCTTTTTTGTATTTTTTAAAATAATTTTAGGATAGCACAAGAGTTTGTGTGTTTTGTTCTCTGCTATTAACTCAAAAAAAACTCCAACATTCCGCAGCTCTACTTAAAGAACTGCTGCTGGTGTGTGTGTACATGAGGTGCAGGAAGCTTAGTTGGGATTACATTCTTTTCCAGTCTATTCACTTTAGAGCTCGTTCCCTGGGGAAGCTTAGCCTCAGGCTTTCATGACACTGATACAGTACTGTGTGATATGAGGGAATTTTCCCCCTGAACATTAATCCAGCTGTAATGATAGAGGAACCCGTGTTGGTGTTTGCAGCAACGCCTTGTCCCTTGGAGGTTCTGGAGTTCAGTGGCTCCCTTTTGAGTTTTGCATTTGAATCTTCCATGCTTAGGAGCATTTGTCTGTAGAAACTCTTAGAAATTGGACCTACTGTACGTTTTGGGCAGCCCACAGCCTTCCTCCAGGTGATACAGTTCAGTCTGTTAGAATCAAATGCATCTTTCGTCATCATCCTCCTTATAATTCTCCATTGGAAGACACTTTTAACATGTTAAATGGTAATTTCTGCCTGGTCTCATCCTCCCATCATGCACCTGCATAAATAATAAAGTCAGTTAAAATATCAGGAAGTTCACCAGGCTTACACTACACTATTCTTTTGTTGGGGAAAAAAAAAAAGGAGAGAGTTTTCTGTATTAAAAGACACAAAATGTAATAAAGCTTTTTTATAAGTAGATATTTCTTAGCTTTTACAAACAGTATTCAATTATTTTTAACTGCACGCTTGGCAGAAGACCTTTGGTTAAAAGTCAGTGCTATAAGTATGCAGTATATTTTATATATTACTCCCGAAACAGAGTCATTCCCACTTATATGACCAGTCTGGTACAATGACCACACTGTTCAAGTGCACTTCCATAGAAACATTCAGCTAAATTTCGTGTCAGCTACATCAGTGCAACTTAGAAACAGCAACAACAACAACAAAAAAAAAAGATTGCTGTACATACTTGAGTTTTGCACTGGTGTGAGTGAAGTGAGAAATCTGTCCCTGGAAGGCTTTGATTTTCAAAGTGAGCACTCAGTGAATATTGAGTGCATAATTAAATTCCACCCTTGTATCGCTGCTCTGGATTTCAGTGCATGCAGGCAAGCTATCACCTGCTGATGTCAGAAGTGTATCCAAACAGAAAAAGATTTTCTCAGACCATTGAGGCAAGAGCCTGATCCCAAGTCTCTTGAAAGAAATGCGGACATACATGTTCTCCTTTTACGATGCACAGTAGTCTTGAAGCAAAGAAGAAATACTTGGATAGTTCACTATAAACAATACCCTTAAAGCGATTTCTCAGGAGTGGTTAACAATGTTGAAGTGTTGATCCAGTCTGTACTGGTGAGCCTTCAAACCCATATAAAGGAGTTACCTTTTAAATATTATTTTCTTCCAAAATGTATAGGTAACTTTGAAAAACCTGAGCTTTTCCTCAAAAATAATTTCAGAAGGGCCCTTTGGTTTAAATCCCCATTGAAGTCAGTGTAATTTTTCCTGGCCTACATAGTGAGGTTGCAGGTTAAACATACAGTTTCAGCTTAGCTGGTCTTGACATTTCTCCACAGAAGCACATTAAAATTGAAAAGCAAACAATACCAGGGCTACATACTG
Source organism: Heliornis fulica (assembly GCA_013399135.1). Lineage (NCBI taxonomy): Eukaryota > Metazoa > Chordata > Aves > Gruiformes > Heliornithidae > Heliornis > Heliornis fulica. Next base: position 1,130,647 of record VXBZ01005234.1, on the reverse strand, counting down.
AATCATGTTGTTTTCTGGCATGTAACAAACAATCTTAGTACTCCATGGAAAAATCAGTCTGTGGTCTCCATTCAACTTCACAGCTTTTCTTAAAATTTCACAAGTCCAACAACAACTTATTTTTTTTTAATTTTTCTTCCTCTTTGTGGCAGATGGAGGAAAGAAAGGCTCACCATCTCTTTGAAACTATTTCTCCTCTTTCCTGAAGGCTCACAGAGCCATTGCTAATGGCATCTGAGCATAGAATTACAAGGCAATTATCTCAGTAATAACTTCATTGCAAATCATGGGGTTTTCCTTCTATAAATGGTACTTTCACTATTGACATAGGTGAATGAAGTAAGACATCCAAAGCAGTATTGAGTCAAGGATGATCCTTTCTTTTTTTCTTTTTTCTTTTTTTTCCTTTTCTTTTTTTCTTTTTTTTTTGTTTCTTTTACTATTCCCATTTTCCAGAAATTCCAAAAATCGCAGAAAACCTTTCAGGTTTGGAGATCAAATTACTTTGACAAAAATTACGATTGCATAATCAGTCCAAGTTATTTGAAAGGCCAATCTGCTCCTACATATTTGAATTAAAGCTATTTATCTGATTCTTTAATTTTTGCAAATGTGAAATGGTGAGCAACTCAGATTGGGAAGCTGTGTTTGATTAAAGTAAACATTTTTGGTTTGAGTGTGTTGTCCAGTGGTGAAGTGGTAGACAGCAAATTGCAACTTGCAGTGTACTGCTTCATCATGAATACTCCTATTCAAATTTGCTGTTTGCACTTATTCTGTGTAATTCACCTGTAATCTGCTGCTGTGCCTTTGCAATGAATAGGAGCTTGCTTCTGCAAAAGCAGAATTGAGGCTTAGTACTCCATGTGAAGGAGGTTGGGATGATGAATGTGGACCCTTATTTGATTTATGGTCAGTCCCTTCAATGAACTCGGTACAAATCTGTGTTAAGAGCTGTATCCCTTTTTCTGAAAATTATAGAAGCGTTTTCATTAACGGATCAAAACCATACTGGCAATTGGAAGAAGGCAATGCTTTTTAGCGAGGACCAGGTCACTTGCTTGTAGGCTTAAATGAAGTTGAGTTTTTCCCATAAAGTACTGTCAGTATGTTTTATTTAAATAGTACTTCTTGGACTAGTTGCCTAGGGTTGTGTTTTTCCTGCTAGGACTCATATTTTTGTCTGTTATTTCAAATTCTATCTTTTAATAATTGAAATTAAGCAGTCACCCTGGTTGCTCAGCAAACAGTGTGGCCTTCCTATCGATGGTTGCTCAGGTATTCCTGTGACCATGACTGAAATGGCACTTTTAAGGAGCCAGGAACAGAATATTCCCATACATATTCTGTATGGGAACAGAATAATTCCTCTTCCCAATGGCATGCTCTATCTGTGCAGTATTAACGGAAAAGTTAAAACAAATTTGTTTACATACTGTGATACCATTTAACTTGAAGATAGCAGGGTAGCAATGCTTTGCCCCTAGTGAGCTGATTAAGAGATAACAGAATCCTACTTGTCATATTCTGCTGAGTACACATAGAAAAGAGTAATTAAAACACAAGTCAGTGTTTAAAATGTTATGACTCAAAGAAGATATGTGAATCCGGTTAAGAATTTCTTTTTTTAAAAAATTTTTAAAATTTAAATATACTGTTTGACCTGGTCATGCCTAAGGCTTCTTAATTCTTTAATTACAGAATTGCCTCTCATTTGTTTACCGTGCTTCATCATTCTTCCTCGTGTTCCTCAAAGGAAAAGTTATGTAAGTACCGAAGCATGGTAATAACTTTTTTTCTTGCATTTGAAGTGACTGTGGGTAATTCATTCTGTTCAGTTATATCCTGAAACATAAATGCCTTTTTTAAGGTCTGGAGAAAGCAATTATAAAGCTGCTAGCTTTGAACTATTGAACTGCATACCCCAGTGCTGTTGGCAGTGCTAAAAATGGGAATATTAGATTAAATTTTTTCAAGCAGAAAGTTCTAGTAACTTGAGTAATAATATTCATTAACTTCTATTTACACCATTTTAATCTGAATCCACATTGTGTGTTTGTTTTATTTTTTTTCAGGAATCCATTAAAGCTGTAGCCAAATGTACATTTCACAGTATATGCTAATTCAGATTTGGTGTAAATTATGGTCGAATTAGCAAAGGTGGCTTGGCTTTAATTTGAAGGGGCAAAGCATTAAGTGTTACAGTAAGGTATTCCTGTGGTGGTTTCGTGGTTCCGATGTGGCGCGCTGTGAGAAAGCACAAGTCTGTGAGTGCTGAGTTGAGCCTACAGAAATGACAGTGTGATGAGGCAGCCAAACCTTTCTTGTGCCGCTCAAAATGTTGTATAAGTTGAGGACTGGCCTTTCAATTAGATCTGGAGGTGCTTTCCTTAGCTCCCCACTGAGGCTGACAGTCAGATGCTAGCCAAGTTGCTCTGAGCTATGAGGAAAAAGTGGGTTTATATGAGAGATATAAAATCGTAGGAGATGCTATTCAAAATGACAGCTTGAGATTTATTTCACTAAGTTCTGTTAAGCTTCTCAAGTTAGTGGGTTCAGTGACCAATCTTGTTTTTGATCATTGCAGAATGCTCAAATCTGTCCTGCAATGAGTTAAAACCTTTCTGACTGCCAAGGCTTTGGGCATGGTGCCTAGCAGGAAACTCTTTCTGCTCAGGAACTGATAACAGTGCAGGATTTGCAAAAGAGAAGACAAAAGACTTAAATGCTGCTTTCTTGGCATCCTTTAAGAGAAAACAGTGGGGGAAGAAGAGCATCGCTGCAGATGTGAACAGGGATAAGGGTATCCAGGTTAAACCTGCAGCTTCTTTATTAACACAGGAGTGCAGAAGCTGATACGTATGTATTGTATAGCTGCATGAAAAGAGTGCCATGGTACTGAGATGTGATCTTATTAATTTTCCTTTCTTAATAGGTTTGTTAGAACATGGCTCACGCTTTTGCTTGGCTACTCACCACTAGTATTGTCATGGCTTAGGTTGTTCATAGTAATGGAGATTCATGTGGGATAAAGTGAATGAAGCTGGATTTCATTGCCATTATCATTATTAAAAAGACTTTTGGAAGTCAGATCTTGCTATCACTACCACAGATCAGCATAGCCCTAAAAAGAGATAAAAGAGCAGTGTCCTAGAGAACGTATTTGTCCCTTACGGTGCCTGCACAAAGCGCTGGGGTTTTTTAGCTGCTAATAAAAAAAATAAATGCTTGGAATTGTCATTAGTAAGACTCCTGCTTAATAATGGCAATATTACTATGATACTATCATTTTTTTCCACTCGCTTGAATTTGTTTCTCTCCTGGCTTTAGTGGATATGGCTCCTGTGATTACAACTACAGCCTCTTCACTTGGTGCCTGCATTTGTTCTGGAGTGGCTCGAAGGATTCCTTCAGACTGCAGATGATATCATTGCCTTGATTTTGTGCATCACAGGCTATGTTTTCATCAGGCATGACTGCTCTGATAGGAGTAATTCTCTGATTTAGGCAGTGCCATTTAAAAAGAGAAAAAGCATACAGCTAAAGCCTGGCTAGTTTCTGANCTTGGTTTTTTTTTTTTCCTGTGTTATATACCTGATCACCCTGCCTCTAGATTTCAGTGCTCTTAATGTGAGAGGATGCTGAGTTATGCCACTTAGTGTTGTATTTTTTATTCTCTTGTTGGGTGTGGTGATAAAGGCTTTTTTGCTTTCATTTTATAGTGTACAACACCTATTTTTGAATCACGTACTCTACAACCACTGCTACTGCTGTATGGTGTCATTGCTACGTCCTGCTCTACTTCTGATGCCTTGCGGTGTATTACAGTTCCGTGTGTGTGAAAGTACTTGCTGGCCACTTGTCTAATTAACCTCTGCTCATCAAGAGCTAGCAAATACTTCGCTCTTTGAAGCCCTAACTGTTCTGTTGAATTCTTGGTTTTGGTGATATTTGCTTTAGGTTCAGCCCCATTCAGATTGCATCCTTCAGCATGTCACCTCCATCTGAGAAAGCAGTTTTTTCCTGTCAAGTATTCCCAGGTTACCCATCCATTAATTGCCTCAGCAGGTCCCTGATTTCTGTTATAGATTGTTTTTTTCTTCATGGAGAGGTACTTTGCTTTGGGAAACAATAGGTTTCAAACAGCTCTGCAGCTGCCTGCTTTTTTGCCCAGTGCATACTGAAAAATAAGCAGCTGTCTGGCTGCAGCCTGCTTGCTTGCATCTGCACTGCCGATGCCCAACTCATGGTTTCAGACTCAATGTATGACAGATTTATTGAGTTACTAGTCAAGCTATCAGTAGTTGTCCTCTCTTTGACCAGTTGCTTTAATTCTTTAATGCCATGTATTATCATAAACTAGGCTGTTAGCAGCAACAGAAATTGACATAAAAGAGCAGAAGTCCCAGACCTTGTGTTTCAAGCCCAAGACAGGGTTCTCTACCTAACTTTGCTAAGGAGGAGCAATTGTTTATTTTTATACCTGCCTTTTGGAGACAACATCTCTTCCTGTGTGTAGCTGCTATATAGTAATCACAAATAATGAAGGTAAGATTTGTGCATCTTGTCTTAAGGCAGCCTGGACAAAACCTTAATTTTGTTTGAAATTGTAAGCAGAAGGATTGTGTGGTGACTTGACTCCAAAAATGATGTCTGTAAAATGTAATAGAAGATGTATGAGAACTGGATGTGTGACCTCATAGGAGAAATCCAGTGGGGAAAAAAGGGTATAGGGAGGGCACGAGAGTAAAGAACCTAAAGGATATAATGAAGCATGTGTTTGGTGTTGTTTATGCTTCTTTCCTTGAAAAACATAAGCTGGGAATATATGTTTGTACTTCAGTATGACACTTCCACCACACTGGTCTGAAACAGCTGTTTACAGTGGTAAGTCAGTGCTTGGTGTTCTTGCTCTGTAACTAGCAGTGGTTTATAGAGCTCCAGTTTTAATAAATCTGTACCCCTCTGGCATATTCTAGGGTTTTTCTCCTCATCCTTTGATATTGTGCCTTTGTCTTAAGAGTGTCAAATTATTTATACACAGATGTAATTCTTTTCCTCTTGAAGACAGCATGTGTAATGGCTTTCCGTACAGCTGTTACTGAAGGACACCCAGATGGAAAAAACCCAAAAAACAGTCACAGCTAAAACCACTCAGTGGTTGATAGTAGGTACTCACTGTTACTTCTTCAAATATGCTACCTTTCTTTGAGGGAGAAGGTCCTGGATTGAAAGAGTTGGGAGTTAAACTATTAATTCCACTTCTTTTAGGAAATGGTTGGGTTTCCCCCAATCCAGGTGGGATAAAGATGGGGAGCCAGTGATTACATGGAAGCTTGGGTGCATCGTAGTTATTGCTAGCACTAATATAACCTAAAAGTAGTTGCTGCATGATGGGAAACAATAGCTGAGTAACAGAGGAACCTAAAATCCTGTGAAGTGGCTTTTTAGATTCAAATCTGTTGGAGCAAAGCAGATGCCGATGGCTTGGTATTTGGTACTCCGTGGAAATGGAATTGGTGTCCCCGATTTGGCAGAAATGCTGATCTAAGAAAAAAACCAAACCTTTTTCTGTGATTTTATGTCTTACTAAAAATCTCAGAAGATAGAATGAAGGGTTTAAATATGTGCCTTTTTACATTCACACATGTTGCCATTAGTTTCTGTGGGACTGCCTGTTTGATGTATCTGAAGTTAGTAAGTTGCTCCCCTGGAATAAGAGAATGCGGAACAGCATCCAGGAAAAGCTCAGAAAATAGACAGAAAACAAATTATATACCCCGAATGGGCCTGGAAAGAGAATTGGCACAGGCATTAGTACATCCATTGCCCAGTTGCTCCATCCTATGACTTGAAGATTTGGTTTCCAATACTGTCAGCTGTCCCTTTCATGAACAGCATATTCATTTTAAAACAATGATAATGCCATCTGTGAAACAAACTCAGAACTTTGAGTGCAGTGGGGGAAGATAGAAAAAAAAATAAATAATTGACCTAGAAACGAGACAATGGAAGCTTGTGTCCAAGCCACAAGTTGTGAAGATGCTTATGGGCCGAATGAAAAAGAATGTTAAAAAATCCTAATAACTTCTGTTTTACTAGTTGTACCAAACTGATGAACTGTGTTATTTTGGCTTGTGAACTTGGGCTGTAACACAAAGCCAATTTAAATGCTACACAAGTGGACAATAGCTAAAATTCTGTATTTAGGCTTATTAAGCTTTATAATGATTTTTTTTCAATTTATTTCAAACTTAAACTCTTATGCCTTCCATCCTGTGTGTTTTCAGGGTGGGTAGCTTGTTCCCTCTCTTTTTCGTTCCACCATTTAGGTATTGTGATACATATGCAGCTCCACTGACTTCAAGGATGACAATATCCATGGTAGGTTTATGCTTAACATGAATTACACATGATCTTAAGGCAACAGCATAGTGCTAAGCAAAGCATGTAGTGATGTGGTTCATTGAGCTGTAATTGTTTCAAACAGCTATTGATCAGACAAACAAGACTCTGCTCTGCTTCTGTTAATAGCAGTTGGAGACTATGGGTGCAATTGTTAAGCAAGCTCTTGAAATTATTCTTGTAAGTTCAGATAGAGCAGAGGGTGAGAAAAAGAGGGTGAAAGTAATTAAGAGGGCTGAATAATTTCAAGATGTGATGTCAAAAGTAAGAAGCTTCTTGGGGAGCTCAAAGGGAGATGACAGTGGGAATCTGACCTTCTAGTGAAACGTATCAGCACAGCTCCTCTGACTTCAGAGATGCTGAACTGGTTTTCCATCAGTTACAGGTACTGATTTATCAGCAGTTGCTGAAATTAGTTCCGTTTCCTAAACCAACTTCTTCCTTTTCCAATTTTTTTTTTGTCTCGTTTGCTGTAAATCACTCCAGGCCAAGCATGACTTCATATGCCTCTGAACCTTTAGGTTTGTGTGCCAGGGATATGCTCTCATTTATTCATGTTTTTTCATGTTAATGAGCATTCAATTTCATATTGTCTTGGATAACTATTTCTTGAATAGCTAAAACATTCTGCCATGTTCTTCCTTGAACAGCGAATTAATTAAAAATATTTTTGCATTCATACATGACCAAGAATCCTTCTCTGCTTCAGTCTGAAAAGAATAGGACAGTTTATTAAGGATATTGTGGGGCGGTGGAAATGTTGTAGCATTAAGTAGGCATGTTAGAAATTACACTGACATTTCAGTGTGGGCTTCTGCAGCTACCCACCTCTGAAATGCAACTCATTAATTCAGCAGCCTTGAAAGTGAAAGGATTCTCTAAAAAAGCTTTTGCTATTACTCTGGGAGAATGGACTTCATGATTTAGATACTACATCAAGATGGCCATGCCGCTAACATCATGGGAGAAGAGGGAGAGCTGGGAGCCTGCATGGATGGCAAGGGTCTGTCTGGTGCATCCGTTGAGAAAGCAGTGATAATGGGAGAACGTCTCAGCTGCCTGCACACAATGTGTGCAATGAAAGGAGCAAACAAAAGCTATTAGGAATCTATGCACTCTTGCAGAGCTATCAGGTCATTGGGAGTACAAAGATGGGTGGGCACAGGTTCTTTGGGCAAGGCAGCTATGCCTTCTGCTGGGGTGGAGGGAGGGAGTGCAGGTGATTTAGCAGCAACAGATGCAGGTAGTAAAGCTGAGTTACAGCCCTTTGTGCAGATAAGAGAAGAATGGTGTCCTTGCAAAGCCACTGTCCTCTTCAGAATATCTGGAAATTGAAGGAGGTTCTCCTGATGAGAAAGGCAAACATTGGACCTGTAGAGAAGATGGAGCCAGGCTCTTCCTAGAGGTGTTCAGGCAATATACACAAGTGAGAAAATACGAAATTCCAATGGATTATACAAAAAAATTCTTTTCACACCAGGAAGGGTCAACACTTGGAACAGGTTTGACAGAGGGGCAGTGGAGTCTCTGTCCTTGGAGATACTCCACTGGACATGGTTCTTGGCAGACTGCAGTAGTTGGACCTTACTGTAGAAGGCTCTGGGACATCTGTCTTAACCTAAATCCTTCCATGCTTGTATAATAGGCAGTGGCATGGAAAGCTTCACTGCATAACTTTTTTCTTTTTTCTTTTAAATCATTGCTCTAATGATCTTCAGTGTACTCTGTTGTACTTAGACTCCATACTCAATCTTTTGAACAGGAGTATTTATGTTTCATTCTAAAGCTCTTGTTGAATCAAAAGGATTAATGTTTAGGGATTTAATAGTCTCCAGTTTAGCTGAACTCAGTAAATCTGTCTGTAGGTTGACAAATAGTTGGAGTACTAACTATTTTGTGATGGATAGAATGACAACAGCACCACATCTTTGTTCTTTAATACTGAGGAAGCATTGAAGAAGTTAACTAAGAAATGCAAAATTCTACCTGGATTATTAAAATAATACACTGTTACTAAGCACATTAGCTATCACCCTAACAAAGTTTGGAGGTGATTGTAATGGAGGAAAAATGAAGTAATGCCAGCAAGACTTCTGATATAAGTGCCATTTACTAGCAAGGTGAATGGAAAGAGAACTAGCATAGAAATGCTTTTCTGCACATAAAATTCCCCACATAGCAGTTAGAACCAGAAACCAAAAATTCAGAAATGTACAAGTTACATTTTCTCAGAAAGTGATTCTTCAAGCTATCAGCATGCTGCATCCTCCAGCCATTATTGAGGTGGGGATTAAATTGGCAAATTTTAGAGTGATTTAGTAACAGTTATATTGATGAAAGTTGAGGGAACAAACACAGAATCAAGAACAAGCACAACGGAACAGTTGGTCAGATGTCTTCGGACCATTATTTCAAAATTACTCTTATTTTGGACAGAAGTTTTTATAGAAACTTGCTATAAGAACATTAGGATTCATCAACAAGTGACTTCTCAGTGGTAACTAGGATACATTATCCTTTTCTGGCTAAAATAGATTTAGAATTGAGTATTGTCATTGTATATACTTTTAGAACAAAAGTAGTGTATGAAGATGTGGGATTTTTTCTTTTACAGGTGCCGTAGTGTTTAAAAAGCAGTTATGTTTTTTTATGATTATTTTTTTGCCACTTTACATGACTTGTGTATTTGCCATAATTGTCTGGAGCATAATTGGTGGAGTGCAGATGAAGTGAATATGCTCAGGACATACTGACTACAAACTTGTACCATTATAAGACTTACATTGATTTAAAATTAGAAGAAATGCTATTTTAAGTTTTCTGTATTAGAGCTGTTCTGTTTATTTCAGCATAGTTTGAATTGCTAGTCTTTGAAACAGCAGTTGTTGCTGATTACTGACGTTAAATGCTACCTTCAGAAAATATGTTGGGTTTTTTTTCCCTTCTCAAAAGTACAAGCAAGATGCATAAAAATAATAATTAAATAGATCAAAAAGAAAAGTCTATTTTTTTTCCAACATAAAGCCATAGAAAAGTAATGGCTTCACTTGAACTGAAAAATCAGCACTCAGTTGGGTGGGAAACTTTTTCCATTAATTCATCATCTAACAGTGCCAAATTTATTTAATTTGAAATGTTTATTCAACAAACACAACAACTAATCTTTTCCTAGATATTTTGAATTGTTTTGTTTTGGGGTATAACAACGTTTTCTCATTATCTCTGTCTTAAAATAATAAGGCTGTATGAGCTTGCTTGATTTGATTCTGCAGTAGCTATATATCCCCAACCAGCTTTCACTTCATAGGCACTTGGGAAGTCATGAGGTTGGATTCTAAATTCTGACCATCACACCTTCTTTTAAAAAATGGTCAGTACTCCAGGAGAATCACAAGTTTTGAGTGAAGGAAAAGTCAGAACCCTGGGCCTCTGAGCAAACTAGTGTTCCTTTTCGGTTTAAATCAGTACTGTTACAATCTCCAGACTAAGTATTTTATGGTGTTAGAAAGCTAATGATATCTAATTTTGCTGAGTGTAGAACACAACTGTAGAAATAAAGGGACAATTTGCACAACTGTCAAGTGCCTCATAAAGTGGAAGCTGCTTGTAAGACCAGATGAAATTAATCTCACACAGAAAAAGAAAAGATAATGAATCTTTTGCAGGAAACTTGGTGGGGGTAGTTCCCCCACTCTTTCATACTCTTTCCTTGCTCCCTGTGACTCTTCTGAAATTCTGCTAAAAAGAGAAATAGTGTGATAGTAGGCATATAACTTGGGTGGTTTACAATAAAGCTCTCTATATAGGAGCAGCAATTTTAAGTGGTCTTCCACTAAATAAACACTTTTTACTAGTTTAACTTGAAAACTGTGTGTAATTGTGATGGTCTTGTAATCAATGATCTGATTCAATTTGGAAGCTCCATAATGTTAAAAATATATATTTTTTAGATTGAGTTGAAAAGATTCTGTAGTAGCATTAGTGCAATATATCTAGAGATCTAAATAGAATAGAGCTTTTTGCAAAGTCCCTTCTTTTTATCTGCTATGTCACTAATCGTGACCAGACTTGAATAAATGGGTGGCTTTTCTAGAGTTAAGGTGGTAGATAACTTCCTTTCCTTGCTGTGTTTTGTCTACCTGTATTTTGATTTCCCAGCTCTTTAATTCTAGAATCTGACTTACACTGAAAGGCACTTAAATAAAATCCTTATTTATTTTTTTTTCCTCAGAATAGATGAATCTGAAGTTAAATACATAGAAACTTGGAATTTCACCTGACCCAACCTTTGGAGGATACATGCTAAATATATTTAGTTGTCTAAATATACTATCTGGTGACAAGAAACAGGCAATTTTAGGGCATTGTTTCTTTTAAATGTCTACTTTCTATTGTTTTTTTTATTTCCTCTTTTTAATATGTTCAAATATTTACTATTAACTTAGAGGACATTTAAACAATACACATTTGGATGTTATCTGTAAAAGTGAAAAAGACTTAAGAGTTAAATGAAAAGATGATTATGATGAAAACTGTAACAAAATATTTTGAGCAAGGACGTGTATACTGGCCTGAAATGCTTTGAAATAGAGGGAAAAAGGATTGAATGGCAATAAAACCCTGCCACTGCACTGAATTTCTTCAGAAATTCCATAAACCAGGGAATTCTTAAATAAAAGCTACAGCTTAAAAATTGGAAGGAAACTTTTAAAGATTGTTTGTGGGTTTATTAAAGTTCAATCATGAACCAATTAAGGTGAGAAAGGTACAAACTGTTTTTATTTTATTTGATAAAGCAGCTAGCATTATGTTCACCCTCAGGGCACAATAGTGTGACAGGCTGCTTTGTTCACTATATAGCTTGCTTTTTCTCTCTGATTTTACTACCTGGGATGAAAATACTTGCAGCACTAGCCTGTTTTTTAACAAAATCAGTTTACAAACACTTAGCAATGTTCAGTGGTTGTTTCCACCTGTGAAACAGAAATACAGACAATATTTTTTTTTTCTTAAAATCAGTACTTTAGAGTTAAACTATTTCTTTGTACCAGTAGAGTTGGAGGGGACAGTTTAATTAGACTGAATAAGGAATTAGTTTTGGGTTTAGACTTGAATTAGATTTTTCAAATGCCCATCCTATCATATTTTTCTTTGCAAGGAAAATAATTACATAATATATCTTCTCACACCTACTATTAATTTTTAACATAAACTGTTTGTAGAGGTATGTTTTTAGCACAAGATTGTTTCATTTTCCTCTAGGAATAAATTAATTTTTAATTGCCTCTTCCTTAAGTCCTTTGCTTTTATTTAAGTTTTCTTAAGAAACTTAAATAAAAGCAAAGCTTTAGTTTGAGTCTGGCGGTGGGAGAGAAAGACTAAAATTTTTGATCAATAATAGTTACCAATTAATTATTGGTAATAATAATGTGGTTATACTACGCTGGTATGTTTTTATTGAGGTGAACTTAAAATTTCTCAGGGAAACTAGGTTTTATAGGAACTGTGACAGACTTAGCAGATGAAGAATTTATAAAAAGTCAATTTTCTGTTGGCCTTTTTATGCTCAGTAGAGAAATCTTTTCCCCAGTGGCTAAAAAGGACCAGTTTCTGCTGATGGTAGTTTCATCTGCAAATGTGTGCATGAGTTGGTAGTGAAAACCATTGCTGCTTTCCCCGTTCCCCTGGTGAAAGCAAGTCATAATTCTTTACCCGAAGGGTAATACAGCTCAGATCTTGAAAACAGCAAAATGTTCTTGTCACTGGTGATCATCAGATCTAGAGATACCTAGTTTTTGTGTTTGAGTGAGAATTGTCTTTAAAATGAGGCTCCTCAAAATAAACATCTGAATTTGCTGTCTACAGTGCTTTTAGTGTCTGCTTCCTCATGGCAGATTTACCGTATTCTGGTACGGGAGGATACAAAATAGATTTAGTCTCTTCCTTGGTCTGTGAATAGAACGTGTGCACTGATGGACTGGAAAAGGCAGGTGTGCAAGAGAAGGACACCTACATCCATTTCATATTTGAAGACAGGAGATGGTTTATGGATGAGAATTGTAACTGGATATCCAAAAGGTAGTGATGCTGGGTTCAACCCCAAGGTTTGAATTTTCACTTGCTACTGTGTTGAAATAGTATATAACATTGTATGACTTATTGTGAAGAAAACCAAAATTTTAAATGAATATAACATGCTATTCCTAGACTACCAATGAGTTTTATGTGTGTCTAGGACCTATTAACAAGATCTGTAGAACAGCTGATTTTGTGTGCCATAGTGAATTCTGTTGTCATTCATACATTGATGAAATCACTAGATCAGTGTATAGTTCACAACTACTCTTTGTTGCTTAAGAAACTTGGAGCAACTCTGTTAAGCAACTATTTGAACTAATAGCAACCACATGTATTAAAATAATCTGATTGGAGTGATACTGCAGTCGGCTAATTTAGCAAGTGACAGTTTGGGTCTGTAGGGTCAAAGATTAATAAGTAAGGTTGTTCCAGGGTAGGAAAAAGTTGGTTTTAATTAAAATCTTATGTTTCTAAAAGTGACATGGAATGCATGGAGAGTTTGAGAACCCACAGTGCTTCATGTCTGTGGATTTCCTAGTGTAGGCTGAAGGCTAAAGTGCATACAGTTAAGTTGGGATTTTTTATTGTTATCATCAGTTTTCTGATAACAGTGTAAAAGCATAATTATTCATCTCAAATTATATGGCAAAAAGACAACAGAAAATATCAAGCTGAGAAAGAATGGAATACTTTCGCGTCAAGGCAGGTTTATTTGTCCTTGCTTTGCAGACCTTCAGACTTTAAAAACTGGACATTCAAATGAAATTCTCTAAATAACTTAGGCTTCTAATTTCTTTATGTGTATACTAGAGATGAGCCAGTTGAGATGCTTTATCTAGGATTAAGAACAAAGGAGAAACCAGGAAGTTTGGGGTTAAATTGTAATTTCTGCTCTAGAAAAGCACTATTGATAGTCGTGATGAAGCGTTTCCACATATTTCAAAGGAAGACAGTAGAATTGTCTAATTCTGCACAGGTGCATTCCATGTACTCAGATCATCTTTGGGTAGTCGTACAAGTAGTTTGTGTGTGTTCCTAAGCAGATTTTGACTGATAGGAATTTTGCATTTACAGTAGTTTAGGGTGAAATGCAATTAATGGGTAATTTAACAAACTCCAGAGCAGTTACCGTAAATCTAAGGAGTTTAGATTTTCAAGAAATGTAAGCTTGTTAAAGAGTGAAAAAGCAAATTTATGATACATGCTGACTAGGTAATTTATGCAGGAATGTCTTAATGATTCTTTATTTTTATTGTTCTTATTGCTATGGCTTCTTGAGCACAAACTATGCCAGATTAGATATGATTATTTTCTCAAGATAATTTGCTTATTTTTGATGGGTTTCATTGTATCTGCGCCTTGCTCTTCCTCCAGTCATTAGCCACATGGACTAGAATGAGGATTCTCTTCATCTAGTTTGGTTTCTTTTTCTCTTCTTAGCCGTATCACTGACAAGAAATGTAAGGTGCTTTGCTAAATGCATGCAGTTATCCTTGTGAAGTATTTTTCCCTTTGCCTATGTGATTTTTTTTTTGTACAAGAGCAAATATTTTCTTTTCCTCCAAGACTAAACTTGTCGCAAATGCTCCTCCATCACTTCAACTAGTTTCCTGATAATCTCAACTCCAGAAGAGAAGATACACATAAATTACAATCCTCTTTTTCTTGCACAAAAGAAAATCTCAAAGATAAATGGAAAAAAATCCTAAACAAACCACCTAACAACACCCCCACCCCCGCCCCCCCATTTTTTCACTAAGTCTGGAAATGTTACAAGCTTGACTTTTGAGGTATTGGCGCAGGTGAGGAATGTTTTAGACCTACTATTCAATTTTCAGGAGAGCTTAATCCCTTGAAGACTGTGACCTTCCTAAGATCCTTAGTTGAGAGGTAAAGTTCAGCTTGAGCATCACAAACAATTGAAGGGAAGTATAATTATACACACTTCACCTCCTTCTACTTCCCATGAGAAGAACACATCCAGGCTAGTAATTTTTCCAAAGAAAAAGCTGAACAAAACTGTCACCAGTCAGGATGCCGTGTAAATCAGCCTTGTTTCACTGTTATTTGGCTGGTGGAATAGTTGTACATTAAATTGTTCTTACTTTGGGTGCTCTCTTTTGAATGTAGGCTGCAGTTGAAGTTCCAATTTTTTTGTGTATATGTTTATACATGTGTTGTTTAAATATTTTCTTGTTGGTTGTGTGTGTTAAGTAACCTTTTAAAAAAAGAAATTAATAAGCAGACAAAGAAAGGGAATTTCTGATGAATACTTGGTGCCTAATTAGGTAAATATGATGAAGAAAAAAAAGAAGCCTGAGAAATGCCCGTATATGTAACTAGAAATGGCTGACAATTTTGTTTCTCTCAAAACACAAAGCCAATTGGTCAAAGCCAATATACAAGCTGTCAGAGTTCATATTTTGAGATGTCTTTGCCTCCTTATTGTTCTTAAAGAATCTGTGTGGTAAAGGCAACCTATGCACCACCTCTGTGGGTGGGTGCTCTTCAGCCTTTATACCTGCACAGCACACAGCCAAAAAGTAACTTTTATGCAGCTCAATGAGTTCAGTTGGCTGACCCCCTCAGCCTGGCTGCTGCTGGAGGCAGGAAGGTGCTTTCATAGAAACTGAACTTAGTAAGGCTTGGAAGGGAAATATAGGCTGATGAGTTGACCTCAAAGGCAACAGGGGTGATTATGAGAGATTTAATCAGTGTTTTAGGTTTGAATCATTTCTCAGCCTGCACCTGAAGTTTAGAACTATGCTCTCTAAGAAAAGTTGCAGAAGGAAGGATCATGAAATGCCATATGCTTCATCCAAAGGATGGACACATCATGGGTTTGGCAGTCTGCCCATCTGCATGAGAAGGCTCTGTGCCTCAAACTGACAACTCAGATTCATGTACCAGTCACTTTAGAAACCATCCAAAGAAACCATCCTTTTATGTAGATTGAATGCTTGCCTCTTGCATTTCCTTTTGCTTTTTCAGAAAACTCATTGTATTAATGTCCTATACGTGCATATCTTTTATAGAAAGTTGCAGTAATAAACTGAGTGAATACATCTAGAATATCACCATGTTTAGGAACCAAATACCAATTTGCTATTAGGATGCAATTAACAGGTCTAGCTTCAAGTTCTTTGGCATTGTCTTAATTCATGGGTGAGTGTATCAAGAGACTACAGAATTAAGAACCGTAAATACAAATATGGAAAGAATTAAAAACTGGACAGGTTAGTTACACCTGTCATACACACAGCTGAGCATTTGGCATATCTGATGGAAGCTTGTTTGCCAAACCTCTAGGAGTATTAGCACCCCAGCTGTTACCTAAAGAATTAGTTATCCATTCTCTGGGCTGCTGATAATCTCTCTTCTGTAGAGAAACGCTGGTAATTAACCCTGGGTACCATTCCCACCATCCACTCAATGGCTCAGTCTTTTAGAAAAAGAGGTTCTTAAGTAAGTTTTGTTGCTTAACAGTATTTTGTGTCACATGACAGAAGATTCTCTTGCACTGCTGATAAATTTCTTTTGGTCTATACTGGTTTCATGTGTTTGTCAGTCTTAAAGATGTTTTAGTGGTGGGATCTTTCCCCATGCATGGCAGGGTAGGAGAAGGGAACTGGCTATGGACGGAGCTGGAATGCAAACGTAGTCAGTTGTAATTGTTGCAATTTCCCACACAATTTTCATCCTTCAAGAACAAGTGTAGAGTGATGAAAATTCCCAGAGTTTCTTGTGAATTTGCAGATTATTTGTGAGGCGTTTTCATACGGTAGAAAGTAGGCTGGCACCTGAGACAAAGGGTTTTGTTTCCTTGTTTGAGGAGTTCTAATATGTGCCTTAAACACAGCCCAAGAGCTATGCCATGTTCCTCTTTAGCAACATGAATTTGCCCTTGTGGGGTGAGGGGCAGTGCTTCTCTGCTTCCTGCCCCTCGCCATCTAGCTCCAGGGTTTTGTGTGCCCGCTCAGCTGGGACTTTGTTGTCCCAGTGTAGCTCCTCGGCAGGGAACCAGAAGGTTTCTCGAGGTCTTTGGTTATTTTATGGACTGATTTTTCTGCTGGTCCTCAAATTTTAGCACTTTAGGTAAGGAAAGGATTTCTTGACTGACTATAGCCGAGCGAAGGAACAGCTCCTAATAAATAACGTTCTACACTCCCAGGATCGCTTGTTGTAAGCAGAGAGCGAAATGAAGGGAAAAACTCAGATAAGGCTCTGAATTGCTGGTCCTGCTGGGAACAATTAGGACAGTTGGTGGCTTGTTCTGGCTTACTCAGCTGGCTGTCTTCCCCAAAAGGCCACGTGGGACGAAAGGGTAACAAGACTGCCTGGCATTCCAGCTACTTTCCTGAAAAGACTTCTGACTTCGTGGTGAGGGGACCCTGAGCAGAGATGAGATCTGCTCCTGCAGCTTGGAGTACTAAGCATTTACCTCCTCTGACTGATGCAGGGAAGCTGAAGCTCTGTAATGAAGGGGGGCTGGGGGGTGGGCACAGTCAGGTTCTGAAGTGACTACCATTTGTGAAGTTATCTCAGGGAAAGGCTGCAGAGCTCGGTTGCAGCCTACACCTCAGTTTCAGTGTTGGCAGCATTTATAATGCTCTAGCAAATATATTACAAAATTCTTGCCTGAATGTTTTGTTATGTTCATGGTATTGTTTCCAGGAAGGTAGACAGCCTTTGGTCCGTGTAAGGATGTCAGCATCTATTGTTGGTGTAAGGTATTTTTAGTGCAAAATGTTCCTTCCTGTAAGCTGGTCTGTGCCCTGAACTTGTTTTTTGTTGCTAATGTTATAACAGACAACTGCATATCATTATTCATCTATTTTATTTAATTATTGATCCTTTCAACTTTACAAGACTTAATTAGAATTTGCTGTATTGAACGAAACAAAAAAAAATTAAATTTGTTGAATTAGTAAATAACAGAGAATTAGTGGTAGTTTAGTGATTTAATTAACACAGCTTTATCCCAGCACACTAGTTAATGAAAGGCAAGCATTGGGCCATCTGGTACAGTCTCAGGAAATGTAGAAGCAGAACTGCCTTACGCCGTACCTTCCTCTCATTTATTATTTGCACTTTGAGTCCATTGGTTCTCTTTCAGCTGATAATTTATTTTCCCCATGAAGTCCCTAAAACAGAATAGGAACCTTTAGATTAAAATGCTTTCTTGTAATTCTGAGGTGATTTTAGAACCTATTCTTTTCACAAAACTGTGCAGTACTCTGAACGTTGAATGGCACAATACATATGATCTGTCATGAAGGCCTGTAGCCATCACCCTCATGCTATTTAATTAAAAGCTGAACATCTTTGCTCAGTGGTGGTCAAGCTTAATTTGCTCAGTCCAGTTATTGTTACAGGGTGCCCGTGCACTGGGAACTGTAGAATCTTTTTTCCTAAACCCAGTATGTTTACCTTGAAAGTAAAACCTCAGGTTTCTGATGAGTAGCAATGCAGGACACTGCATAATTTCATGGAAGTTTGCATCATTCTGAATTCTGGTTTTGTCTAGTTATAAACTTAATTAAAAAAAAAGGCTTTGCACAATATTTTTTAAATATTTTAATGGAAGCTTTAAAGTTATTTTAAAATAACAAGGTGAATATTTTGATGTTGAACTGACAAGGGAATTGAGGTTTCTGAATTATGGATGTTTGAGACTTTCACGTAAGTACTTCAGAATGTCACTAAAAATGTACTTGCACTTTCGGCCAAGAATTAACCAGTGACATTTGAAGTTATCTAAGCAAAAATAAAACAAAACCAAACCAACCATGAACAAAGAAAACCCCAACCAAAATGACCCCCAAACAAACAGAACAAAAGTTAAGTGGTTTTGTTCCTATATTTTACTGAAAAGAAGGAAAACAAATATTCTCTCAAAGAATTCACTTCACAGCAGATATTTCTTAAGATCCATTATTGTTGTGCTTCTATTTGATCAACTAATTGTTGGCATTTTAAAAGCATGTTCAGTATGTGAATAGAACTGAAGGAGCAAGATTTGGAATAGGCTGCCCAGGGAGGTGGTTGAGTCACTATCCCTGGATGTATTTAACAGATGGGTAGATGAGGTGCTCAGGGATATGGTTGAGGAGAAGACAGGGACACTTGGATTCAATTATCTTAAAGGTCTTTTCCAACCTTGTGATTCTGTGGTAGTAAAAGAACTGAAACACACAGACTTCTGTGCTTTAAAATGATTTGGTTTAGCAATCAAAAGCTTCATTTGTATCAATATATTCCTTTCATCAATATGATTCTTGTAGATATTCAAATGCCCATACATTTTTGAGAAGACCTGTGCAGAGGAA
The DNA here is from genome assembly GCA_013399135.1 of Heliornis fulica. Taxonomy (NCBI): domain Eukaryota; kingdom Metazoa; phylum Chordata; class Aves; order Gruiformes; family Heliornithidae; genus Heliornis; species Heliornis fulica. The sequence continues at coordinate 1,111,835 of VXBZ01005234.1, read as the reverse complement.
GAATTAGGATGGATATACTGACATAAGTAACATCTTACATTTTCAGAAAGACTTGATTCTAAGTAGTCAGTGATTTTAGTCCTTATGTGTCATCACTTTGGCTTGGAAAACCGTATACCACTTGCAAATTATAGCTGTTAGTAATTACAAGAGTTTACTTGGTGATACTGGGACAGAAGAGATGATGACAGCTGCTTTGCTCAGCATCAATGCTAATTAAGCTTCTGACACTAAAATATGATTACATGGCATAGCTCTTGCTTCAGAACTGGTGGTTCTGTTTGTTTTGGTTGGTTTTATTACTATCACCTAAAAGTGAGAAGAGGGCTGGAAATGGGAATAGAAGTTAAAAAAGTGGAAGCTTTTTTGAAAGTGCACAAGTGCCTTTTGCATGGTGGGAGGGTGGTCTCTCATGTGTTTTAGTATTGTTTTGGAAAAGATGAATTGAAGTCAGGGAGGAACTTGAAGAATGGGACTAGCCACTGTGAAAAGACAACTGAACATCTCAGTGGGAGCTTGTTATATCCAACTAGTTTTTTAGCTTGTGCTCAAGAACATATTATTCCCTAAAGTTAATTTCATTGGTGTTTTTTTCACTATGAAATTCAGATTGGGAATTGTCTTTATTACAGCATAAATATAGCTCTAAAGCTATTGCCTACTTGTTCGAAACAAGTTATTGGCCTTTCGAGTCAGTCCTAGTCATAACTTTCCCTTGAACCCCTGCTATCAACTTGGTTTTGTACCTGTTAGTGCAGGTGAAAAATATCTTTGTACCCTACAAGTAATTAAACAAATTTTTTGTTTTATTTTTTTAATTGCTAATCATGCCCATGTTTTTCTTGCATGTTGCATAGCATTGTTTTAAACATTAAAATGTGTCTAATCTGCAGAAGCAGCTTTTCACCCCAAAACTTGATGTCCGCTGCAGTACAGTTTTTATTCCTCTTTATTTCATCTTTTATTTTTTAACTACTGGTGCCATTTAGAGAAAGTAGTGCTAGCCTAAGGCAAGTGCACTGTGACCATATTAACCAAGTGGCATGGCCTGGTGGGTGCAGCAGATCTTTATGGCAAGACAGCTGGTAGTGAGGACTTAGCTTTACTAAAGGCTTCAGTCATTAGCACTCCTCTGCTCTTGTAGACTGCCTGTCCATTGGTGTTTGGGGCTCACCAGATAGTCAAACATTCAGTCTGGGAGGCTAGTTTAACTCAAGAGGAACCCACTCTGTGTGTCTGTCCCATGGCTGTTTGCAGGGTGAACTGAAGCACAGGAGGAGGAGGCGATTAGAAGATTTGCTTCTGGCCTGCACTGACATGTAAATAAGCTCAAAGTAAGAAATCTGCTCCATGAGTCAGTCTTGTGCATCCAACCACTACTGACCATTGAGTCAGTTGTAGTGAGTAGAGAATTTGAAGTAAAAAGTCTCAGAAGGTATGTGGTGTGAGTATCGAGTCCCCGACATCAGTTAGCGTTCAGTAGTGGCAGTAAGTTGCTCTGCATCAGTTGGCATCAATGCACAGTCAGTGGAAGAAAGGCTTGAGCTTCTGCTGCCTTCACTCTTCATAATCTGCTGCTTATTGCATGACATGTGGGTCTTGCTGCGTGCACAAAGGGTCATACCTCTTCTCTCACTGAAGACTAATACTCTGTGGAAATACAGATTGTGCATAGTCTTTTACCCATGAATGGTAAGTTATTTGGGATCGGTGCTTTCAGTACTTCCCAGAAGCCACATAATTTTCCTTGATAATCACTGTTTAACTTCCATGCTTCCCTACACAAATTCAATTTCAATTTTTCCCCCACAGTTGTAGTAATTTTCAACGTGTGACTGCAATTAGCTGAAATGCTAGCTGTGAACTGAGTTTGACACTCTTCTTTCAGCACCATTTTAATGAAGAATTAAATATTCTTCATCTTTCTGAAGTTTAAGTTCAATGTTTTAGCTAACCATCAATCAAAGGTTCATGTCTGCTTTCCATTACCTTTCCAGTCATATTCTGTTATTTTGCTTTCAACATTTAAGTATCCAGGAGCCTGGCACTAAGTGATGTGACTCACATCTGTCATATCTGGCTCATTCTTTCCCCTATCCCCAAGGTGATAATTGTATCATATCAATTATATATTGGTGGTGTTTTGTTTTGTTGCCCTTTCTATTAATTTTTTAATGTATATGTTCTATTAGAGCGAATGCAAGATGAATCACCGGAAAGACTTACTCCTTTATGCTTTACCCATGATGAGGCAAAGAAAAAATATGGAGTAGATGGGAATCAGACTCCCATGGTCCTGTATGCTGTCAGTTAGTAAAGGGAGGGAGCATCCACAGTGTGATTCAAACCAGAAATAACTTACTCTTTAGCACCTTAGCAGTCATTTTAAACTGTGGGGCAAAAAGTAAGTTAAGTGTGCTCGTAGATTATGTATTTTGTATCAGCTTTGGAGAAGCGTTTCACTCTGATACAGCTCTCTGCAATTGCTGAGGCAGCAGTGTTGGCTGCACAGTCAGTACAAATACCCTCCATTTTCCCATTTGAAAAAAAAAAAGAAAAAAGTTATTTCTGTAATTTCATCGGCTACTGGGGTGATTTCATTTCCTTACTACTTATTGGTAGTTTTCTTTTGTATTCACAATGTACAGACTTAATCTCATAGGTAAAATCTCTGAGCTGATCAACTTCTCTCTGATACCCTTTTTTTTTTCCTCTCCATTATGAGTATTTGTGAATCTATATTTTTAACTATAGGGGAAAAAATGTGCTCTGTTTCCGATGAATAATATCACATAAATGAAGATTATTATTTACATTAAAAACTTCAGCAAGTGCAATACATTGCTTCCCAGTGAGGTTATTTGGTTTACAATGCTTTTGGAATCAGGGGATATAAACTGAGAGGTAGAAGTAAATTCTGCAATTTCTGAATTACTACATTATATTTTAAAATACTGTACTGTAGGTCTTTAGCTTCTAGAAAGTATGTGAGGACTACTAACTGAACTTGGAAGATTTACAAGGTCTGATAATGGCATATACTTTTGATGCAGAGGGAGACCTTACAACCATAAATTATCTGTAGTATATGAAAAAGACAAACCAGACACAAGTGGTGAAGAAAGTGCTTTCTATGAAACTATGCATCCATTTGGAAAGATTAAAAAAAAACAACCCAACCACCAACCCACCCTAAAAAACCTGCCCCCTCCCCCCAAAAACCCAAATAAACAAAACCAACAAACTAACCCCACCAAAGGAAAACAAACTAACACCCAAAACAACCCCCAAACCCCCCAACCAATGTTGGGTTTTGTTTTGGTTGAGGGGTGGGTAGGGTGGGTGGGTTTATTTGGTGTAGCTTTTTTTCGGAGGGTGCTCACTGAAGAAAACTGGAGTTCCTATAGCTGAATATCATGGAAATTCTTCCACACCAATGAGCATAACAGACATATTGTTGTAGTAATTGGCTTTGGCACTTGTGTGAGCACAATTTTAACCAAAACCTGCAATTCAGCAAACTTCCACTTGTCCTGTGGGAGTTTTGTCCCAGAAAATACTATATCTATTTAAGAATTAGCTTCATTCCTTGTTAAAGAGCAGTACTTTCAAGTAATTGCAAGGGAAGAACCTCTTGGTCAAATACTACTGTACATTATAGGATTACTTTGATGCCCTCGGTACATTTTTTGGTTAGCTGTTAAGGACTGAATGGAATCAGAGAAAACTCTGAAATTCTGCATTTACCTAACAGAAACCATACCCAACACCTGCCACTACCATATGGGTGAGCTGTTAGTACTAACAATTGGTATATCTTCTGACTTATGCAGGTACTCAGGAGGAATTGGTATGTCCAGGCTCTGATGTCTTGACTGATCTCAAGACTTGTCAATATTTTCTGTCAGTAAGAAACACACTTGAAATTTATTTGAGCTAATTTTCTCAATCTTCCTTGTGTGCACATGACTGCATCTCCCAGAAAGGTTTGCTACAGGGAGTAATCAATTTACTTCAAATCTCTTCATGGAGTATCTTGCCCAGACCTATTTTTTGTTTTGTTTTGGTTTTTTTTGACAAAGGCTGCATAGAGATTCTTCATTCTTTTGTCCTTTGGCAGGCACTTTCATTTTAGTAGGAAAGAAGAGAGGACAGTTTTCCCTATATTGTCATGAAAAGGCTGTGACAAGCTAGATATGTTAAAGAAATATGTCAATACTTGATGGTGCTTTTTTTAAATATTAAGCTGGAGGGTTGTTTGAATTTATATTGTAATTTCTACATTGATTTGCTATGATTTAGCTTTCTGGTTCAGTGTCACATTCACTTTGAATGGAGCTCAGTTTTGTTGTTTTGGAAAGATGTAATGGAAGTCCAGTGCACTTGTTACCTACATCATCCTGTTTATTACAAACTGTAGGCTTTATAACTGTTTTCCATGACCACTTGTGCCACCTCACTGTTGACATCTTAAATCCTGTAAACATTCAGACACCTCTGTACTCAACCAACTCTACAGTTACTGCTCTACAGTATGCATACAGTAACTTCAAAAAGTAAGGTCTAGTTCTTGAAATCATTATCTTTACAGAATGGGTGTTGTGCAAGTCTTCTGCAACTCCACATATAGGTGGAGTACTATAGGTGGAAGTGAGAAAAAGGTCTCCCCTGTGCACCCCCCACTTATCTCTCCCCTTGGAAATGGTTGAATGCCCATGACCTTGAGGTACATTTCCACAGCACCTTTCAGTACTGTCATGTGTGCTTTGAAAAGAAACAGCCATTCCTTTAACTTATTATTCAATAATTGTAAAATCTTCTTTAAGTTCTCCTTAGGAAGTTGTTTGTTTTCTTGATCATTTTAATGTTACAGCTCTAAAGAACTTCTGAAAGTGAAGTATGTCTACTGGAATAAAACTTTGTGTGTGTTTACTTAGCTAGTGGATAATTTTGGTTGTGAAATTAGAAGTTGCAGGTGAACAGATGTTACAAACCTTGTGAGTTCTTCTATTTCTAGAGGTATCTTTGGAAACCTGTATTTTCTTTTTTTTATCCGTCTAGTTATTTTGAGTCATATGTTATTTTTAATGCCTGATGGTATATCCACCCCCATTCATTATAGATAAGTTGTCTACATATTCAGTAAAGGATCCAAAAAGTTTTTATATGTGGACTACAGAACTATTACCAGACTTTGAAATGTTTCTCAGACTGATGTTTAAACTGTTTGTGAGAGTCCAAGATGAAAATGACAATAGTACAACATGTCTTTCAGAGATGGTTACTAGGCCTGTTTTGGGGAACTTGGTGCAAAATAAATTATTCAAGTCAAGGGCATAGCTGCTCCTAACTCCAGTTAAGTTCGTTCCCTCTATGAATCATATAAAGAAGTATTTGTAAGCTATATGTGGATACATAGGTTTGTTCTTTAGCAGTCTGTAGTAATGGCTAGTAGATTTCTTTGTTGTATTTGTAGCCTTGCTACTCAAGCAAAATGGTGGATGTAGATGTGCTTCTTAAAACTTGGGTAATTGAGCCATTTATTTGGAAAAGAAGCTTCCCCGGAAAAGAGTTTCGGTTCAAACAGAAAAGTAACATCAGTTTAACCCCTATTATCAATTGCTTCTATTATATTGTCTGGGCAACTGCTAATTAAAGCAAGCAACTAGTCACTACTAACAGCTCTAGATTCTCTCTTGTCATCTCATCTTACCTCAGCTGGATCGGTCTTCATTTCTTCAGTAATGAGATACTTCTAAACAAGTAGAAATTAGAAACAAATGGTGTAGAACATCACCTTATTTACTGTCTCTAGTCACAGATTGGCCAAAAAGTCTTTTTAAATTTCCCCCATTCAAAGGACAAAATAGATCACTAACTAACAAGATATGAAGCATGCTAACTCATTCAGACTGAGGAGTGTTTGATCTCTTTAGTTTCTCAAAAATTCTGTCATAACCTCCACTCCCCAACCCTGGGACTGTAGAAAGAAAAGACTTTGAGTGTATCACATCCGTCCATGCGATACGGGTAGCGTAAAACCTCAGGTCCGCACCTGGGAGCGTATGCAGCGCTGGCTTATTTCATGTAAACTGTACTGCTCGCTCTCTCTTCCAGCACTGCTGACCTGGCCCTTGCAACACCCACAGAACAAGGTGTCTCTTGTACCTGAGCTGAGGGCTCACAGCTGGGGAAGATCCCAGGTCTCCTCAAATATGTTTGTTTCTTATGACTCTTCCCTGATCTAGATGTTAGGAGCCAAGCCCAATTTCCACCATCTTCTAGCCTCTTTTGAATATTCCTGAGGGAATGATGTCTCTGCCATCAAACTCCAGTTCTGAGAAGGTGTTTGTGTAAAAGCACTGAACACCTTTAATATGAACTTTACATTCACCCTCTGTTTCAGTACTGAGACTGCATCAGAAAGCTGAAGGGTGGAAATATTCACTGTCTAGCTTACCCCAAAGCTCATTGGCATTAGATCTGCTTGTTTAAGGTAAATGTTAAATATATATTTTATATATTAATATGTAGGTAAAAAATTAACAGATAAGAACTTGATTCCAGGTGGGTTTTTTTCGAGACTGAGAAGTTTTCTATGAAGATGTGTATTAAAACTGAACCATAGTTTTTCCCACCTACATTTTGGAGTATAGAAAAATAATACCACATGTATAAGGTAGTTTGGATTTTATATCTGAAAGTGAATGCTTTATCTTCACAGCCCAGTAAAATTCTCTGCAGTCAGGATGCAATCAGACCCTTCTTACAAAGTGCAAACTGCCAACCAGGCTGCTGTTTGCTCTGGAGTCCTGACCTGACTGCCCGGGTTGACTGGTGAGAGACCTTCTGGCAGCTGGAGGGGACACGTGGCCTGAGGTCCAGCCTCACACATGAAGCATGTCTGTGGGGAGCGTGTGTTGGCAGGGCTACCAGCAGTGCACTTGGAAAAGGACAAAGCTGTCAGGTCTGCTGCCTGGTCCACATCCTACTAAAAATCTGCCCTTCCTCTGGTAGGTAACCTTTCCACAAAGGGAGATGCACCTCTGTTGACAGCTTGGAGCTTAACAGAAATACTCTTGACTCCCTCAGCCAGTCATACGGTGTTTTCAATAGGATGATACCCTTAGTTCCATATAAAAATGAAATCAGAATGGTAAGTAAGGCTTTCATGTTTTCTGATGGGTTTAAACACCAGTGGAAGTATAGGCTATTTCTCTTCATTCTTTCATGGAAGTCTGCAGTTATATTTTTCAGTATTCAAAACCTGAAAATATTGAAGCCACTCTTGTGAAGTATGGTTGTTTCTATGTTATCTTTATAATTTTTTTATTTACTCTATTCACTGGGGGGTGTGTCACAACCTTTTGGTAGACAGAAATCCTTAAGATTTTGAAGAGCTTCTCTGAGGCTTACTCACCAAAGATGAAGACAGTCTAATTTTTTGCTTGTGAAACCATCCCAATAAAAATCTAAATTTTCATTTAGTATCATAAAATAGCTTTAGACAAAGGAAGTAAAAAACTGAAATTGCATAACTTGAGAAGTGGAAATAATCTTATATGTAGTCCCAAGAAGGTTCGTTATTTGCTCCATGATTTTTCCCTACTGTTACAAGCCCCTGTGTGCAGACACAGCTGAACACTTTCTCCTTCTACTGAACTTTCCAGCTAAATGTCCTTCAATATTACAAATTTCTGACCTTCTTTACCTGAAAAATAATTAAGGCAGACTTTTTTTGTTTGTTTGTTTGTTATTTCCTATATAACTCTTGATTTTTTTTTCTGGAGGGATCCTTCTCTTGCTAATAGCTGCTCATTCCCAAGGTTTCAAGGAGATCAACATAAAGCCACATTCTTGAACTGTTCCAAGTGCCTGTTTCTCATGCTGTTACATGCTGATCAGAGATGGAGCCTCTGAAGGTCATTTCTTCAATTTCATGGCCACTTCAATGCAAACCTTTACTGATATTAACTCTGGAGGGTGGGACTGTTTTTTCTGGGGAAAATAAAAAGCCTGGTTTAGAGCTAACAGTACACAAGGTTGACTTTCTGGAAACCTGACCCTCTCCTAGAGAGCTATATTACTTCACTTTCCTGCTCTGACAAAAATCATGTTGCCTGGTCAAGATACTTCCTCGCTGCAGCAGAAACAGTAGTTTGAAGCATCTCATACTGCTGCTAAGAGGAATGTTAGCAAGGAACCTTCCTCAATTAGGAAGAGACTCTGTGCTCTGCCAGAATGGCTGTCTACCATACATACTCATAAAGCATACTCATCAAATACTCATATTTGATTTCCTTGATTACTTTCTAGCATGTATTTCTTGAGAGAGAAGAGAGGAAGGTACACTTCTTTTTTTTCACCTAGGTCCAGTTCTGAGAGTATTTGGGGTTGGCTGAAGAGAGCTGTGAAGTAAATACTTCTCAGAGGGTGAGGGAGAGTGTGCGCCGGGTGAGGACCATTGGGTACATCACTGGATATGTTCCCTTCTGTTACCAGTGAGCACTCAGAAGCAGCTCAGCTTAGAAAAACAAGTCTGTTGCACATACTGCAAGTGAAAAACCCAAATGATGTTAACAACTGTAATATGCTGAGTTGAAATCTCAGGCTTCACCAGTCATGTCAGGAATTTACAACTTGTGGATGTTTCTAGGAAGCAGACTATACACCAAGAGGGTAGATTTACCCTCTTGTTTCGTGATGGCATCTTGAGCTCTTCTGAGTAACGCTGAGACCTACAGGTTATATGCTAGTGTGGGGTTTTCCCAATTTTGGGAACATAAAAGCTGAAGATGAAAGCTTCTGATTTTGGTGGGGGATGAGTCACAAAAAATGCCTGCAGCAAAATGTCTGTTTAGATATGGCAGAAGCTGCCATTCCTGCAGCAATTCCAGCAGCAGGAAGGCTGTAAAGCCCTGTGCATAACTACTGGAGTGAGAAAGGTTGTGTCATCTTTATCTTGTAGTACATTTTTGGACTATATGCGTGTTCTGAAGTACTTATCAACCAAAACTATTTACTGTATCTATGCAATTAAGTCACTATGACTCATGAATGGCTTCTTGCTGATTTTAATAGTAGGAATTTAAAGATGTGGGTTACCTGCTGTTTTCTTCTCCATCGACAGGTCTAAATTAACCTCGAGAATCAGATTGCCGCTGGCTATAACCACAACTGTAAATTCAAAGGGCGCTGTCAGTAAATATTTTGTAGTATTTGCTTAAAATCCACAGCTTCAGCAAACATTTCTGCTAGTAATTAATTTACTAGAACATGCCAAAAGCAAACACAAAAGAGATGCAAAATTGAAGTCAAAGCAAATGTGTTTTAAAATTCAAATGAATATTCATAAATAATATTTTGCAGCATTGGCTCAATTCTAGTGGCAGTTCTTTTGGGACATGCTGTCTTCCTCCTTAACTACTGGAAGTATCACTTATGTTTATAATGGCTAAGAGCAACAAGAGCTGTTTTACCTATGTTCAGGGAGAAGCAAAGTTCGGATCTCGCTTTCTCAGCCAAAATATTTCCCTGGTCTTCAGTAATCGCCCACTGAATTGAGAAAACATAAAAACACATCTCCTGAGAATCGCTACAAAAACAATGCAGTAATTTGCTACTGTAGAATAATTTCTGCCAGCAGAGAAACTTGAACTAGGGCAACTTTGATCTTAGAATAAATTATGTCTTAAATTGCTCAGATCTCCTGCAGATAGTGCAGGAGAAAAGAAAATGCACCTTCATCTCTGTTTTTATTACCTTCTTTAATTTTTAGAGGTATATCGGAACTGCTTCTTTCCTTCCTGTGATGCCATAGTATGGGTAGCATTTCAGCAAAGGGATCATCTTCCATCTGCCACTTAGCCCACATACTAATTTATCCATTACTGATACATTCTGCAGTTGTATTATTAGAAGTATTTAAAAATTAGGACAAGCAATTACTGCATTTGAGTCTTACAGATATGAGAGTATTAAGGTAGAAAAAATTTATACAAATGGCAATTCTATTCGATAAATAAAGATTTGTATGTTAAATTATTATGACTAGTGAACATTTGGTAGCTGATTTCCAGGAAGAGATTCTGTATAAATTCTCCTTCACTGGTTTCCATTCTCTTTTTATTGTCTCTTGTGCGGAATGATTTGTTTTGATGATTATAGATACTTTGCATTGCTTAGACTACAGATTTATTTTACATGCAAATATTATCCAATTTCATGTCTTCATTAAACTTTAATAAGGCTTTACAAACATAGTGCATAAAAGACAATATTGAATCAACAAAGCCTCTATAATGATGATTGAAATACAAGATGCGGGAAGAACGGTAGCAAAAGTAGCTCAAGTACTACCAATGCTGGTAAGTCTGCAGATGCATTGTGTATTTTTAAGTTCTGATAGTTAAAAAAGTATGAAGTATGAGTCTGGAGCAAAAGAGGAGGGAAGATAGAAGTAGTACTGTAGCTGTCAGTGGTATACTTGAAAGTAAATGCTAGTGATGTTTGCTTATATATAGTGCATGCCACCTCTTAGGATTTTTAAGATGATAAAATAGCCATAAAAAGGCACTCAATTTGTGGGCTATGGTGTATGATGAAAAACATGAGTAAAAAAAATTAAAAAATGCTGTTTTCAAAAGGCAAAGATGATGATTAATCTTAAATTAGCTCTAAATAGAAGGCGTTGAGTGAAAGAATCTGGCCCTAAAAATTTGCATTAAATATCCAAACATAAAAGCAAATTAAGTATTATATTCAGTATCGTGCTCTGACTTTACTGCAGTAGAAATAAGACATCTCTGCTTTGCTCAGTAACTATTAAGCTTCTGGTGAAGGAGTCTGATTTACCCAAGAAGGGCTGAGACAAGAAAGTTAGCTGTATCGGTTTAGTAAAGGGCTACAACCTCGTCTGAACCATAATAATGACACCTCTCTTCTTCCTGTTGTGCATCCATAATAACAGACTCTAAACCCATCACGTTCACCACAAGCCGACCTACACTGTGAGAATGTGTTTCTTCTTGCCATGTGTATGGAAAACCAGCATGCAACTTGGGTGGACAAGAGTGACTGTCCCCTTGGAGACTGGTCCTCATGCATGGTTGAAGGGCATGTGTACAAGGAGGTTCATCCAGAGTGTGAAGGTCTCTCAAGTCCAAGAGAGGACAAGGTGTCTGAGTGACCAGAGGCTGTAGTGTGTGGGGGGAGCAGAGGAGCAACACAGAGCTCCTCAGATCAGTTTGCTGCTTTGGTTTTTGTGTTTCTCTATAGTCTGAGGCTTTTCTCCCTGCACAGATGTACATGGATGGGTTTTGTGTGTAAGCTTTTTTTAAGGCTCTTAGTGCTGAGAAAACATGTATGATCTCTTAGTGAGAGTGGCTGGCCATGAAGCTGTGAGGAGAATCAAAATTGTCCCTGGAGTATCAGGGGCTGCCTGAGTTTCCCATGAGAAACCTCCTCCACTGAGGACATGTTTGCAACACGGGAGACTTTCAAGGACAAGAGATGTTGTGGTAGGTTTGATTCTCATGTGCTTAACTGACAACTGAGACAACCACAGGCTGACTTGCCTGGCAGGTGTAAAGGTAGCAGGCCCTACAGAAGGTAGAGTGATGTAGGGAGAGCTGATGAATGTTTGCTGTATTTGAAAACATGTGTTTTCAGGGAGGGATCTGCTGCTGGGGCAAACCCATGGATGAACACTAACTAGAAAGAGATGAAACTGATGGGGAGGGAGGAGAGCCTAGATTTGCTGATGTGACCTACAGGGTGGACATAGCTACCACTCAGTTTGATTCTGAAAAGGGCAAGAAAGGAGGTGGCGGGATGTGCATTACTCAACACCAGGGGAACGGTGGAACCTTCAAGTACTGCTGCGTCAGTGTTGGAAGCCTAAAAACCACGAGAGAGGAGGAATGCTGGCTGTCAGAGGACAGCCCGGTATGATACACATCTTGGATGCAGCAGAAGGATGATCAGTGGGGTAGTGTTCAATGGGGTACAGAGTTGCCAGGCTACCAGCTTTGCAGGGATGAGAGAATAATATGTACAGACAGAGGAATGTCACAGCACAGAAACTGTAACGCTTCAAAAATATTGCAGAAACAGAGCAGCACTGCAAGGGCCTCGCACAGGATTTCTGCCCTCTCAAATAATAAAAATTATCTAATAAAAATAACTAAGATTGTACTGCAAAGCCTTGGTCAGGACCACAGCAGTGATCAGGAAATATAAAGTCAAATAAGATGCTGTAAATTTAGGACACATGGTAAAAGCAATAGATTTTATCTATAGAGGTACAGGCTAGGTCAATGTTTCATTAAAATGAGACGTAGAGATAAAATTTTTGGACAGTGTAAAGGACTGAATGGTAGTGTTAGGAACTGGGAAAAAAAAAAAGCCATTCTGAATTTTGTGTCAAGTGATACAGCAGGCCTATTCAAGGTGAATTCATGTAAGACCCCTACATGGCAGTGTTCACAATACAATGAAGTTTGATGTAGTGGGAGAGCACAAGCTGAATAATTCCAGTGTGCAAATATCTAATATAAAGAAGTGGAACTATGTTTGAAGAAAAATGCAATCAGTAAGCTAAATGTACTAGTAGTGTGAATAGCAGGATGCCTGCAACTAGCGTGCAGTGTTCAAATAAATTTTATTAGAAGCCCACGTAAACTGCCACGGTTTGTTTCTTTTTTTTAAGAGGGGAAAAAAAAAGGAAAAAGCAAAGCAAAACAAAACAAAAAAAAAGCCATCAAAGTGATCCAGCTCCTGGCAGCATGACTGCAAGAAGGCTATCATAGGGGAAGACTTTAAAAGTTCCTTTAAAAAAGTACAAAGCTTCTCCAAATGAGAGATAGAAAGCCCATAAATCATGGCAGGTCAAATGTAGACAGGAAATAGAGTACTAAAAATTTGAAGAGCACCTTACAAGGGGTACTCAAGCTTCTAGTCAAAGGTTCTTAAATCAAAAGCAGAAAGTCAGGTAGGGCATAAATGGGACCACTTAATGACCAAACTGTAAGGAAGGACTCAGGAATTATAAAGCCATAGCAGAGAGGTTCAGTTAATTCCTTTCATTGCTCTTTGCTGTTGAAGACATAGGGGAGGTTTCTACACCTGAGCTGTTCTTTCTAGCAAATAGGGTAGGGGTCAGATGAACTAGGTGAGTATGTGTACATATGAACTATTGGACCAAATAGACATACTGGCTGTCAGTAAGTCCCAGGTCAGGTGGCATTCCCCCGAGAGAAACTCGAACATGAAATTGCAGAGCGGCTGGTCAAGGCTTCAACCTGACTCTTGCCAAGAGCCCCGATGTTGGGGGACTGGCGGGCTGCCAGCGCAATTCGTGTCATGTCCTTCGCGCAGAAGGGACTCTGTGGGGAACCACAGCGGAGTCTGATTTCTGGGGCTGGTAGAAAGGTAGAATATGAAATAATGACATCTTTGAGAATGTGAATAAACACGGTCTGTTAGGAGAGATTCAGTGTGGTTTCTGCAAGGGGAAGTCGTGTATTGCTGCATTGCGATGTGTCAAACAGCATGCGCATGAGAGGGTTTCCCAGTAACTTCAGTGTTCCAACAGGCCTTCAAGAGAGTTGTTGAAAAACAATTTTCCAGCAGACTTTCCCAGAGTAGCATTCCTCCTTAGAGCAGAGGGCAAGAGGGACCACTGCTTCTTGTGTTCTTAGCAGCATTTACGACTGATCCATTTTCAGTAGAAAGTGATTTGCTGCAGTCAGAAACCTAAGTGTTATTTATGTAAAAAATAAAAAATAAAATTAAAAATCTGGAATTCCTTATGTGAACTGTAAGTCAAGTGAAAGGAATAATCCCTTAGCCCACCTCATTGCCAAGTGTTGCCCCGTGGATTGGTACTGTGAGGAGAGGGGAAAGAGTTTGTTTCTGACCAGACTCCAGAGGCTCAAAGGGACACAGAGGGAGCATCAACAGTGCAGACCACTCTAAGTAAGAAGCTCTGAAATGCTCTGTGCGCCATGGCAAAAGATTGTGCAGTATGTTTGCCCCCTAAAATTCCTTTGGTTAAAAGAAATTATTTGAAATTATTTCTGTTCTGTAATGCTACTTTTAGTGAAGGAGGTAATGTTATGATTTCAGCTAAACTCTAAAGGAGTCTGCCAAGGCTGTGAATGTTCCAGGGCAGCTGGTGGGCATCTCCTCCTTGCGGGATGCTGGGCTGAATGTGCACAGAGTGTGGTGTGTTGACACACAGGTCAGGTGTGTCATTTTGGGATGGACAAAGCCATCCTTTGGGGGGTAAGCGGAGCCCTCCACTTGCTGTAGGAGCTAGTGTGTAGGCAGTGAGACATTAGTGGCCTAAAATATGTCTAACTCTCTGGAGAGAACAGTTGCTTCTTCAAAACTATTCTTGTACTCTGCCATGGCACCAAGACTGTACTGATCTGCACATGGTGTAACACTCTTCATACCACGTAACACTCTGCTCTGCCTTCTGGCAGAGCATTTAGAAGGTATCAATGGTACTTCCATCTGCTACAGCCAGTTGTTCTTTTGATTTGTAGTTCTTACCTTGCCGATATATAATTTTCTGTGGGGGACTTGGAGAGAAATTAAGTAACATCGAGTTTCTGCAGGCGATTTATATCTATTTGTGCTTGTTTCACCTCATGTAGCACAGCATCAGTCTGAAGGTAGTGATCAGTAGTAGTAAGACTTAAGGCTCAGTCCTGAGACAATACCCCTGAGTAAACTGGAGCGAAGTGGTAGGGTTTTGCAGTAAAACATGTCTCTGTCCCAGTCCGACTACAGGTCATGCTGTAGTATGCGTCTTTGTTAATGTGTGCCCACTTTCCTCTCCTTTTGGTTGTTTGGGTTTTTGAGGGTTTTATTAACTTTTTTTTGGTGTGGAGGTTTGGTAGGAGTGAGGTAGGGAGGAAGAGGCTTGGAAGGTAAGCAAGAAAAAATGTTAAATATTTATGTGTGAACACACTTTGCTTCCTATTTTAAAACAAAGTTGAGTATGAGATACATTCTGTCACTACAGCATTTAGTCTTTTTTATCCACCAGCATCCAAAAATTAAGTTTCTGGTTGCATCTACTGGAAACATTACCTAAAAAAATTGCCTCAGGGATGACTCACTGCTTAACTTTTCCACTGCTCAAGCAATTCCAGGCAGCCAGATTAGTTATGAGAATGGACTGACTTACCTGTGTGTTTGTACAATATAAACACACCATAGAGCAGGCACATCAGGGAAGAGGTCAAAGAACATACAGTGCTTTGAAGAGAGCGAAGAGAGAAGACGTTATTCAAGTTGTGCTGTAGAATTACCTGTTTTTTCCACTATATTTTCATTTCACCTAAAACGTACATAGCTGCTGTGTGTGTAGTATTTGTGTCAGATACGTTTTTATTTTTTTCTGTGTCAAAATAACATTCAGCCTGCTCTGAAGGTGTTTAAAAACTTTTGCAATAGGGGTGTGTATAAGGCTTGGTGTGGACGGTCACTCGGTGTAACCAAGGGCTTCCACAGTTCTACAAACCTGCGTAAAGACGTCATAACGTTTTCCCTTGCTGACTGAATGTAAACGCATAGGCACAGCACCTGGAGATACACATACAGCTGCTTTAAGAGTGTGTTCTGCTATAATACAACCTTGGTAGTCTAAACCCATTATAACTTCTCTGAAATGGAATAATTCTGTTTTGACCTTATTTGCTAAAGGTCTGCACTACACTCCATCGCATGGGCACGACTTCCTTTCTGAGTTCTCCATTAGCGTTTCCTTTTCACTGAGACTGGGGTGTTGTCCTTTTAGTCCTCTAAGAAGTCTCAAAGACAGACTGTCCATAAGCATTTGGCTTATTTGCACTTTAAAATGTTCTTCTCATCAGCTTCTTTTATAGTAACAGAGGGAGTATTTTTGTTCTTAACCCTAGTAGGGACTTTCTTAGATCACCAACAAGTCTTGATACAATGTTGTTCATAAAGATAATAATTTTGAATATGTCATTTCCCAAGAGATGTCAAAATTAATGCCTGCTGTAGGGTAGCAGTGGCATGTATCATAGCTTAGCTTTACATGATGTAATGCAATCTGCAGAGTAAACAGGGCATCTCTTACAGTGGTTGTAATCACTTTCTCTTTTATGACTTCACATTTTTATTACGTCTTCATTACACAGCAAGATATATTTCAACTTTGACCTTCATCTGTAGAGTGAGTAAAAAAAATAGGGTTTTGATAGAAGAAAGCAATTTTTCACTTCCAAAAGCTGCCTTTTGATGATAATAGCTGAAAGGCTTTGGATGACATTTTCTGTCCACTCATACTGCATGGTGAAAAAACACTTTTGCTATGCTTTTCTGAAAATACAAAGTACTCCTGGAAATGTCCTGTTCTATATGCAACTGGAACATGTTGCATGTAGAAATCTGCCACCAATTTAAAACAATGACCTGCCTATACAGATGTGATAAAGCATTTAAAATTAGTGAGAATACATGCATATCAAATATGATTTGCAATGAAATAATAATTTCAGAAGTGTGTCATTTTATTGTTTATATTGCACTGGCTGTGTACATAAGAAAAAATAGGCAAAACTTAAAAATTTCAACATTGTTTAAATGCTTTTTAAAAGGAGACCTATTGAACGAAAGCTCTGGAAGAATTATTACTTGAGCTGGTGATTAGGTTTTTGCTTGTTTTATTCATTTGCTTGTAATTTACTTTTTTTTTTTTTAATGACTCTTTCCATCTTAGCTGTATCCCTATCCAGGTTTTCCATACTGTAAAGCTGCATCTTGTGAGATGCCTTTGCCCTCTCATCTTTAGAAGTTTGATTTATCAGGGAAAGTGACTTCTGAAGTAGTCTCAAAAGTATCTGTATGTCAGGGGAAGTATTGAGTTTAAAAATCTACTTTGTGTCGTTTCTGAGCTATCAAAAATCTTAGTACATATGAAATACAAAATCAGATGGTCCCAAAGAGATTGATGAAAAGTTCACATGGATTTTAGGACAGAACTGATAATTCTCAATATTGATGCAATTAAAAATGAGAATAAGTAGACAAAAAGGGAAAATGTGAAGGGAAGTGAAAAAGCCTTGAGTCAAAGCATCTGGATTCAGTGGTGTTTATTCTTGGAAGCAGAATGGATATTTTTGGGGACTGGGCAAGAAGAAGAGTGTAGGAATGTGTAACGAAAGTAAGAGAAAAATCTGGCACTAAAGCATATTGCAGAAAAGGTTAGAATAAAAGTTGGAGATTGGACATGTGCAATGAATGTTTGCAATCACAGTTTTGCATTAACGGAGTTGCATTTATTGCTACAATTCTCAGTGTTATCATGCTGATAATGGCAGAAATGAAGTGCCTCGAGGTAGATAAACTTTCTCATTCTTCTTTCATATCCCCCTTGAATACATGCTTTAGCTTATTAAGGCAAGTATCAAATTTTTAGAAAATAAAAATCAAAGCATGTTTTTTCTTTGGAGAGATATGAATGGAGAGGTTCATGATTGTTCACCTGAAAAATACTTGTTCATTATCATACAAGAGAGAATTCCCTGAAAAAGCCAGTCTTTCCTACCTCCTCAGTTGATTTTTACATGTGATTATTTTTTTTAATTTATTTAGTATTTCTTTTTGTCTTATAGATTCAGGAAGGCATGGCATTAATAAGTAATGTCATTCATTTGATATCATGCAGTATATGTTACCTTGCTTTTAAGTACCAGAACGTTCAATCCATTATCCTCTTGAACAAATTTATGAATACAAGATACTGTGGAAATCAACTTGAATACTTCTGAATATTTTATAAACTGAAGTTAGTCAATATACTTTATACATGCATGCATGTATAGATATATAAAAGTAGAACAGAAGATGCAGAAATAACACACTTTTGATCTATTACAGAATTTTATTTAGTCCTTGCCATGAAATAAACTAGTGAAACTAGTAATCTTGTGGTGTAGGAGCCCATATCTAAAATTGAGAGACTGAGGTTTTCTGCGGCTCTTCCATTACCTGTATGACTACACAGCTTTGTTATATACTCTTTGTTATAGATAAAGAAATTATTTCACTTCTTTCTAAACCTTTTTGAGATACTCCAGTGTAACAAGGATCTTTTTCTGCACGGTATAAATTGCATCGAAGAGACTCTAAGCTTTAGTGTTAGTCCCTGTCTTCATCATACCTGAGAATCCTTCTGTGCTGATTATCACTCTGTGACTTGCTGACTTGATGAACCATTTATCTTGTTCCTGGTTGAGAAAATGAATGGAATTTTAAGTAACAGGAAAAATATATCTGCATTAAAAAAAAAAACCCAAACAAAGCAAATGTAGGGAATGTATCTGAGAAGAGAGGAAGGTGCTTCACATTAGGCTTGACTAAACCAAGGTAGGGCAGATCATGCTCATATGTGGTTCTTTTTAGCACTTGTAAAAACAAAATTCTGTAATAGACTTTATACACCTTATCTAAAGGGCTTGGATGTGAAGTGTGTACTGTCCAAAAGAAGATGGGCAATCTTCTGAAAAATGTGAGCAGCAGGGCGGATCCAGAGAGCAACTGGGCTGTGAAGCTCCACATCCAAGATAAGAGTGCACAGTCTCTTATGCAGTCTCACCATGAAAAGTTGTCTTAGAAATCAGTGCCAGTTTGGCAGCTCTTACAGAGCTGATGGGTTGAGAACAGGTGGATCTGATGTCTGGATAAATTCAGAGCAGACTGGTGTCCTTCAAGGACTGTGTCCTATCAGCCAGATGAGGTTTTTGGTTTTGTAGTGAAGTAATGATGGTAAATCCTTGCAGTGGTAATACCTCAGGTCTAGTTCTACCTCTTTCTATACTAAATTTATTTGTGTATGAAATATATTAGTATAGTGGTTTAGACTTGTGAGTCTTCAAGTTTCAGTGTCTTATGCAACCTGTCAGAAGTCAGCGTAATTTCAGAGGGAGCATATGTTGAGACATTCCTTATAATTTCAGCTCTCTGCACATGAAAGAGAAAATAAATGAACAAACCATCAGGACTGCTTTAAGATCATTCTGATGAGTGAGGAGATGGAAATACTTAGGATAAGAGTCGACTTCCCACTAGTTTTTCAGGTAAGAAGAGGGGGAAAATTCCAAAAGGAATGTTTTAAGATTAAAGTTATTAATAAATTAGAAGTCATTATTAAAATATTCAGAATGTTTTTAGTTTTTTAAGCTTCAGGGTTATCAGTGTTTCCAAAGATACTGTGGTAGCATATCTTGTTTTTTCTTAACAGCTCAGTTAAGTTTACAAGGACAAAAGGATTTGGATAAGAGGCAGCACTATGTAGTGTTTATTCTTTTAGTCTGTATTGCAACTAAAACCACTCGGCTACAGCAGTGTGGCAACCAAAATGCTTTGTTCCCCCTTCCTCCCCCTGTGTGGCCTGAAGTGGTCACCAAGTCTTCCTTCAGATTCATCCATTTTTGGCTCAGCTATTCCTGAGATCTTGGCAGTCAGAGTTAAGAGTTGGGAACACAGGTAGTAACAGAGCAAATGTGCAGGTCACTGACCACAGAGATGCTATAAAGCAAATTCCAAGCTCCCTTGGGTGTCCTAAACTGCTAAAAATACCCTGCTTACTGCCAGTTTGAAGTATAAATATTGCCTTGGAGAGAATAAATTAATGCCATTGCTTATAGAAGTGAATTTAATCTAACCTAACCCTTTACCTAACATTTAATTTAGTCTTTCCTCATGATGAATAAAAATATCAGAATCAAAGTACAAAATGCTTATTCTTTCAAGACCAAAGTTTGAACAGATGCGTCTGTGTGTTGAGACAACATTTGAATAGGTCTGGGAAGAAATCATGCAAAATTCTCTCCCATTGAAGGCAGTGACAGAGTCTCCATTGACTGCAGCCTTGAGCTTGACTCAGAGTGCTGCAACCTGATTCACTAAAGCACTCAAATACATATAATCACCAAAAAAGTGATCTGATGAATCATGACCCTATCTGTGAAAATTTGCCAAATGAAATTGTGTGAAATTAACTTTATTCACAAAGCACACCTGTTCTTCTGGGAAGATGGCTATAAATATCTTCGTACCACCTGCCCCAGCTATGAGAGTGCCTATAAATCACATAATTCCCTCTGACAATGGATACAGCCTCGAGGGCACTGATTTGTTTCTTTGTACTCCTTCTTGAAAATGTGCATTTGCATAAGTACAAATTTCTATGCCAATAAATTTTCTCCCCAGATTTCCTTTTCCTCACCCCAAAACTGACTAAAACTTCGTTTATTCATAATTTTGCCTTCCCTGTCACAGTTGAATGACCTGCCAGCTTCTGAAGTAGGATGTGATCACTCGTGGATGCTGCCCATCCAGAGACCTCATCGCTTTGTGCAGACAGTGATCGAAGGCAGTTGTTTCAGTTTGACTGGGCTCGGGCAGGATGGAAAGAAATTATCTGACCAGAAAACCAAGAGTTATCAGGGCTCTGCTTATCTATCAGCCTGTTTCTTCCCAAATTCTCTCTTCCCTTCTTTCTCTATTTGTGAGAAATTGCCCTTTCTTCTGTCCGAGGTTGAATTTAAAAGTAAACCCCTCGGAAAACATTGCCACAGGTCTAGAGCTTGCAGTGTTCGGCTTGTCCATGCCCGTGCTTCCCTCTGATGTGCGGTTTAGCCAGGCAGGCCAGCGCCTCCAGGCACCGAGCAGGGGCAGGAGCGCAGATCCTGCCCTGTGAGCAGAATGTGAGTCAGCAGCGTCACGCTGCCCAGAGAAGGGTAAATACCTTATTAGGCTGTATAAACAGTGTAAGCTGCGAAATGCATGAAGTGGTCCTGTGTAAAAATACAATGATTTTCCTTCAGGAAGGATATAGATTTATTGGTTGGCGTCCAGAGAAGAGCAACCCAGAATGGAGATTGAAATAACTCCAGTTGTATAACCTTTAGAAGAGAAAATCACGGGGCGGCAGCGTCCCAGTTTTCAAGTATGTGAAAGGCTATTGCAAAGAGAAAGAGACTGTGTTTCTGTGTTTATTAAACTGGGAGCAGGAAATACCATATCATTATGGGAAAAAAACCCTACAGCGGCAAAGGCAGCCTTCTGGTGATAACCACAGTGTAGTGCTGCAGGGGACAGCCCAGGAGGGTTGCAGGGGTTAAGAATAGGCTGAGCAAATGCCAGCTTGCAGTGATAGAGGAGGAGCAGTTGGCTTTGCTCACTTTGGATCTCAAAGTCTATCTAGTGCACTTACAGAATAATTGCCATCAGGACTTTATATGCATCATCTGTGTAAACAGTATCTTCAAGCCTGTGTAAAACTTGAGCTATGTAAAGTAGTATATTGATGCATGAGTGAAAACTCATACTTGAATAACACAGCAAAAGTTTTCAGTATACCCACTACTCTGTTTTCAGAGTAATAATATGGTTAATCTTTGCTCTTCTCATATTTAAAATAAACATTTCTACAGCACTTCAAAACAAAGGGGAAAGTTAAAAAAAAAATTACTTCACCTGCAATTAGTGTGCAATGGCTTTATACTGATCTCCTATTTCAATCTAGACCAGTGGAAAATGTTTCTATTTTTTTCTTTTAATTTGTGTGATTTTATTTTATGTTTACTGACACATTCACTGCATTGACAGATCCAGTTGTGTAAAGCAGTTGCTTAGGGGACTGTGCAGTAACAGGCCAGCTCTGAGCAAAAGGAGAGTTCCTGACATCTTTAGTGTTAAGTCATTAGTTAAGCATAGTTTTATTTAACGACTCTTCATGTGGAAGGAGTAAATGAGGCATTTAAATCAACAGTAACAGTGATTGCTCTGTGCTGCTGTACTAACTGTGGACCTTGGAAGTTCTGGTTGGACTTCAAACCATGTATTAATCCTTTATAGACTGAGTTCAAAACTCCCTTTGAAAACTTGAAAGTGAAGGACCCACAAATTTCAGAATGACTAAACTTTTGCTTAAGGGAAGAATTTTTTTAATGAGATAGAAAAAGATTTTTTACTCTCTCCTAGACAGTGCGCCTATTAATTCATTTGCAAGATGCTAATCTGTGCAGAGGATTTTTATAGCCTTAACTGGTGACCACAACTCACACCAAATTACTGATCTAGGCTGACCTGTGTTCAACAGGCAGTTAGGTCAGGACGATGCTGTTACTTCCCTGGGCATGTGGGGTATGCAGCAGCCCGTCACATGCATCTAGCATCTCCAGAGATAGATTGTTGTGCAAAGGCTGAAGAAGGCAGAGGGCTTTGAGTACAGGATTTGTTCCATGCTAAAAGCTCTGGCTGCATGCTCTGAATAGAATATTCAATTCAATGCTGGGTTTAAGGCAAAAGGAAACTCCCCCACTCCAACCCCCCCTTTATTTCTGGGACAGGTAAGGTAGCACTGTAAAGTAAGCATATGCTGTTCAGTAGGGCCTCTGTTCAGTAGGGCCTGTTGTGACAGGACAAGGGGTAATGGTTTCAAAATAGAGGGAGTTCTTCTTACAGTTCTTTACTGTAAGAGTGGTGGAGCACTGGAACAGGTTGCCCCAGGAGGTGGTGGGTGCCCCATCCCTGGAGAAGTTCAAGGCCAGGTTGGATGAGGCCCTGAGCAACCTGCTCTAGTTGGAGGTGTCCCTGCTTCTTGTAGGGGGGTTGGACTGGATGACCTCTGGGAGTCGCTTCTAACCCTAATCATTCTATGATTCTATGATTCTATAATACCTGCCCTATTATCAGCACAGCATTGGGCAGGGTTGCTCTTCAGGAGCTCACATATTCACTTGAAAAAATCCACAATATCTATGGTTCCCACTCTCACAGGTATTTTTCTTGCTGCAACCCTTCCAAACTGATACCTTGACTTCTAGGCTGTCACTTGTGTTTGCTTTCTGGAGCTAAACCTGCTAATGTTTACAACGTGCTTAACTGAACTCGGAACCTGTGCTCTCCCTTGGTTGCACATCAAAGAGAATATTTTTTAAAGATTTTTGTCTGGTACAGTGGCATGAAGGCACTACTGCTGGAATATCTGCCCCAGAGGAGAACTGACATGACATTTGAGCGAGCTAGCGGAGCTGACAACTCATCCTGTTTGACTGCTGAGTCTGAGGGTGCTGCTGGGAATCCTAAATGTGCCCAGTTGTGGTGTTGCTGTTACATCTTCCAAAGTTTAAAAATTTGGTCAGTGAATTTCTGAAGATAAAGTATACATTGTAGAGAAGTGCTACAAGTACAAATACAAACAAAAAAGGAAATGCTCAGAAGGCACAGACTAACAGTACATTTTTGTATTGTCTTTTGTAGAGAGAGAAAAACAAGACATAGTAATGGCTCAGACCCATTAGTGTACCTGCATTATAGCATACAACCACAAAATAGTCCTCAATTTATAGAAGCAATATATGTGCTACAAAGACCAGTTCTATGACTGCTACATTCATGCTCACGCAGAGTTTCCATTGAGCTGGTGGTGGAAATATATACCTGTGCTGTCAGTTAAGTTGTAGAGCAGCCACACGATCGGGGCAGCAGATGGGCCCTTCAGTCTGAGTTCTGAGCTGAGTTTGAAGACCTAGCCCTATATATTCATTTTATAGTAATTTGGTAAATAAGAGTCCTGGAGCTAGGAACTAGGTATATAAAGATCTCTTAGATTCTGGTAAGGTTAAAATGTATGAAAATCAGATGTCTCATTCACTTGCAAAATGGGTCAGCCTGTACAAAAGTCAGAATATAGTGTTGACAGTAGAACACCCCTGAAATGCATTTATATTTTCCATCTCAACATGAATTAAACTATTGAATAGAGATTGCAGTATGAAGAAGCTCTTCTTCCTGTCCTGTCCTACCTGCAAGGTACAAAACTATCTCTACCTTGTTGATGGACTGTTAAAAATCATCACAAATTGTCCATTCCATCTCCACATGATGCCTTTATTAAGCAAAAGGCACCCCTACAACCAGGAGGTCTCCAGCAGGACTTTCGGTTTCTGTCCATGCACCCACAAATGGGACAGTGTTTTGAAATGACTTCCTCTTCCTTCATTTTCCCCCCGAGATGCCTCACTTCACACGATTATAGATCCCAATTACATTTTGCATAAGTTATCATTCTTCATAGCATCTATCACACTCATCCACCATAGCTGATGTTAGAAATCATTGTTTGTTATTGTTACACACCCCCCACCCCCCCCCCCCCCCCCCCCNCCCCCCCCCCCCCGTGGCTGTTCCAGGCCCTCTGCAAATGCTGGCTGCTCCCAGTTATCCTAAGCACCAAAGGAACTGGGGAGAGGGAAGTCACAAGGATACCATCCCCTACACCCTGAGGAAGCAGGACAGCTGAAAACCCATGTGGTGCTCTAATAAGATATCTTTGTTTGAATGAATAAATTTTATAGCAACCTAACTTCAAAGTAGCTACATGAAGCTGCTGAATTCCCCTAATAAGAGTATCTTCTTCACTGTTAATGTGATTGACTTGTGTATTTCTTGTTGATAGTATTTTCCTCTCCACATTGGTCTTCATGTTGTTTATCGTGCTGCTTTCAACCAGACTGCAAGTGCATATGGCAGTGTTTAGATATCATGCTTCTGTTGGCTCAAGCGAGTGCGTATTCTGCCATTGCAACTTTCTAAGTACACCCTTTCTTGTTTTAATCCTTCTGTCAACTATGATATGTAAAAGGCTATGGGGAGGGCTTACAGCCAAAGAGGAATGGTTGGGTAAATGAGAAAGTAATTACATGTACTGTATTTTAAATATCTTTCTATTGCCTTAATGGAATCTGGGTTCAGATCCTACAGAAGCTGAAGAAAAGCTTTGTTTTGACTTCATATAGTTTTGGTTGGAGTCTAGACAAAATTAACCAACTCCATCTTACTATGAGGAGCTTCCTCTGACTTCCATCTCTCTCTAACAGCTTAACTAACTGTTTGAAGAAACCTTAAAACTATTCAGTATTTAGTCAACTTGGTTTAGATCTTACAGTGCTTAATGTTCTTCAGCAAGTTTCACATCCTGGAGTCAGGTTATAATGTAAGAACTTTGGTTATCTAAAAAAACAAAAACAAACCCACCAATAAAACCCCAAACCTCCTCTGCTTCTCTGCTTGCTTATCTGCTTGATCTTGAGATTACCCAAAGGAGCTACCATATATGAACAGTAAAAGATTAAAAACCCAAAACAAACCACCAAACAAATGAAATAATGATCCTTAAGTCAATCTTGCTTCCATTGGGTGAGCAGACTCAAGATAGTGAATGTTTATGCATCACTCTGGAAAAAGGGCAGAAATTGTCTGACTGTGTGTGTACTTCTGTGTAGCTTTTTTATGCTGCTGTCGTTCAGGTGGTAGTTGCAAGTGTCCTTTCTCAACTGGAAACATTTCTGTTTCTCTGCAGTGATGAATAGGGCTGTATAAAGCACTTTAGTCGGGGTGAAGTTATCTCTTAACTTGGGGGTTAAGGTTGAGATAATATGACCAAGTGCTTTGGAAAGAGGAAACACGAAACTGCATACATTTTTTAACTGCATCAGGCAAACAGCAGATTTCTCAACCTTTGGATAACTCTCCTTTATTTTCTCTGCCATCTCTTTGTCTTGAAGCTTGCCTGATTTTCTTGACAAAATTAGCATTTTTGTACTGATCAAAATGTTGCAGCATTTTCCAGGCTCCTGCAACTAAACCTCTTTAGGATGCAACAAAGTGTTAGTGATCTTTAAAAGTTTATCTAAGTCATCAGTTCATAAACAAAGATCAACTTTAAGCAAAGGTTATCTTACATACCCCTGAGATTCAATTTGAATTTCATACAGATACATATTACTTAATTGTATTTATTTGCTTAGATTATAAATAAACAAAGAATGCCTGTCCAAGTCTCCTGGTGCCCCAACACATCAACAATACTATCCCAGCAGTGTTGAATTAATTATTTTAGCAGGAACTGCGCCAGACAATCTCCAACAGAGGCTCTTCAATTTTGTCATTACGGCGAGAAACAAATCCATAGCTTTCTCCAAGAATCTTATCAAGTAGTACCTTCTGTGTACTGCTTCTCCTGTGCTCATTCTCTCCCACTGTTCTGAAGCTGAGAAGGTGTACGGTTCCGTCCTTACTTGCTGTGTTCTGGTTTGCTTTGAGTGGGCTAAAACTTTGGGAATCACTTTCAGAAAAGGCGACTGCCAATTCTTTGAAACCACACCCAATTAAAGATAAATTTCAACGTTTTTCCTTAGTTTACCAATTCTTTAGTAGCCCACGTTCTGTTTGATGCTTTTGGGTGAAAATGCTTTTCCTATTTTCTCGAAAAAAAAACCCAAAAAACCTAACTAAATTCACATTTTGGAATGGGAACTAATCAGGGAAATAAATGAAACTAAATGAAATAGTTTAAATTATTAGATGGTGATTATTTAATAGACCCTAATAGAAATGAAACACACTTCTGAGATCATCTCTTTCTGCTCTAAATGAGGACAAAGCAGTGGAAAAGAAGTTTAGTTGTCTTATTTTTGAGGTGTTGCTTTGGCTCATTGCAAAAAACATTCAGGACCTGTATCAGAGTTCCATGTCTATGTAGAGAGCCTTGCTGACTGAAGGGAATGTGATGCCAGGTACCTCTGAGAATATGTAACGTTGCCCTGTAGGTTTATGGGAATGATGAAACCTCTTGTTCCATACAGCCACTGGCTTTGTGCAGCGCCTGTATGCACGACGTGCCAGATGACCAAGGAGGTTTTTTAGGTTGGGCTTTCTATTGTGTGTGATTATTTTTTTTTTATTTTTCCTTTGTGTTTCAAGACAGATTTATGATGTTTACTCGCCTTGCTCTGTGATGAATTCTGTACAAGCTATAACATCTATTCTGCATTTCAGTTCCTCCAACTATCTCAATAAAAAAGGTGGAGTGGGGAAAGGCTTTTGCATGGCTGGGAATGTGAGCTCATGCTCACCCCGAGAACCTCTGCAGGCAGGTTGTCAGGTGCTGTGAAGTGCCTGTACACCTAATTACATGGTTGCTGCTGATAGTTCTCTGATGAGATTGGGTTGTTTTCTGGGTTTTTTGGTTTTGTTTTGTTTTGTTTTTTAAATTGATACAATTTGTCAATTTTTCAGACCTCTTCAAGTGGAAACGTGTAAATGTGACAAGTGGTGTGTTCCTGGTACTTCTCTTGGCAATTCTGCAGCTGTATATTCATAGGTGCTTGAACTAACAGACAAGCACTGCTGGATTACCTGTGCTCATTTTTAGTGACAGGCTCTTCTTCCCTGAGTCCCTTTCTGAAAAAGAACTCCAGAACCATTGGTTTTGCTCTTCTGCAAAAGAGAGCTCTGCAGGTGGTAAGCATCACCCCTCTTTCAGACCAAGTCAAGAAAAGCTTCCAGTGTTCTGTGCAGACATGCAAATACATCAAACTTGGGCTTGCTAAACTCCATTTTATTTAAGCACCATAATATTATTTCTTCGAGGAATTGGATGACATTTAAACATCTCACAGAGGTATTTTGTGTTGTGTAAAATATAATCACATAGGCTTTATAAAATAACCCTTTTTGAAAGCATATTTAATTTTTTAACTTTATTTTTAATTTCCTTCTTTAGGCTATGTTCTAATGCATGTATACCCAACAGACTAATGTACCTGAAGACTTCTTTTTCTTCACTCATATGCATTCACAAATCAAAGTAATAGAGCACATTCACAAGGAATGTTAATCTTGTTCCTCCCCTTCTTTTTCCTTTTTTTTTTATTGTAACATACAAGCAGTATTTCTTTAGAAAGGAGCTAAATAAAAAGTAGAATTCTAAATGGGCAAAGATTAAATACTGAGAATTCAGTAATAGTAATCATATAATAAATAGTATCCTCATAATATCTGGTGTTGGTTTTGAACGTAATGAATCATACAGCAATCATGCAGTTGGAGATGTGTAATTCTTATGGAAGCTTTTCATTATGGATGTGCTTTTTCTACTTCAAACTAAACTGCTCTATGACTGTAGGGGGAAAAATAAGGCTGAAGCTTTTTATGAATCTTTAAAGTTCAGGACAAGAATAAAATTTAGCCTGGTGTTTTATAGCAAAAATGCAAACTTTTTATTATTATTCTTACAGAGCTAGGGAAACTCTTCCCCCTGCCAAAGTGCACCAAGATTTTCTGAAACTTTGACAATTATAGGCTCTAGATAATCATTAATGTCATATGAATAAATAAAGCCTGATTAATTCAACACTAATGAGATGAAGTAGATTCAGTTTCCATCACTGAAGATCGTGTTCCCTCACAGTTCTCTTAGAGTAATTGTTCATTGTTTTCATGCTATACAATTATTTTTTTTTAACACAGTAGTAGTTAATAAGTAGCATAGTTTAGAAAGATTCTGTGAAATTGTCAAAAAATAGTTTGTAATTTATAATATCTTGATTGTTTATTTTTATTTCTGGGCGTTATTATTTTAGCATTTCTAAAGACAATTTTAGTGGCAATTAGTAACAGAAATATGTAGGTATATATGATACATTTGGAATTAGCCAAAATATCAGGAGAGGAAAGGGATTATGAAGATATCTGTTAGAAAGACAAGTGCATATTTATGGAAGGAAGACTAAATTGAGCCATGCTCACATCTAGGACGATGTTTAAGTAATCCTGAAAGACTTAAATCACTTCAAAGCATTTTTATCTTTTATTAAGTTCTTTTTCAAGAACCTTCTCAGTTTCCCTTGGTCTTCAGTTCACTTCTACCCATAACGCGCATAACGTATCAGCTTGTCTGTCGAGCTCTTGAATATTTCACCAGATTCTCTGCCTTTCCTGGTGGCTCCTTTCTGCCACTTTTATGGGAAGAACGAAGAGAGATCAGATTATCAATTTAATGGAGGGAGTCTGCCCCAAATCTAAACTCAAAAGAGACAGCATTTAGGAGAAATGTTCAAGGTTTGTGTGTACGTGTATGTACAGATACATTTGGAAGCTTGCTGGCACTTGTAATAGCATGTATGGATTGTCAAGGGCTAATGTGACATAATTGTATCTATTGCTCTGGCTGTGTTTGTGTAAACTTTGGTCTGGAGGTGTTTGTGTAAACTTTGGTCTGGCTGTGTTTGTGTAAACTTCTGCATTTTGTGAATGTGTTAGCACACACCGATAGTAGAGACAAGTCCTACAGCCAGAGAAAAACAATCTTGCAGTCAAATTCTGTCCTCACGTGCTAACCAGGGATGATTCAACCTGTTGGGTGCAGGTTTTGCCATGAGCACGCTGCTGCATCCAAGTCTTGTGGGGAGAGATCCTGCTTCTGG
Source organism: Heliornis fulica (assembly GCA_013399135.1). Classification (NCBI taxonomy): domain Eukaryota; kingdom Metazoa; phylum Chordata; class Aves; order Gruiformes; family Heliornithidae; genus Heliornis; species Heliornis fulica. The sequence continues at coordinate 1,082,517 of VXBZ01005234.1, read as the reverse complement.
CACATCTGTGGTAGGAATCGGGTTAAACTAGAGGAAACTCAAATACTTCACTTTGAGCCATCTCTTTCACAGTGCTACACTGCAATTCTGGGTGCTGAAAATGCAGCTTCAAGTTTTTGAGCATTTTCTGGTGTGTGTAAATACATATCTAGAAATTTAATCTCAAATATGAACTTCCGATCTCTGTGTATGCTTTATGTTTTTAAACTTAGTGTTATAGAAAAATCTCACTGCAGTTGTTATATTTTTTACAGCCTGTGCACATTAATGACCCAACTCATGTTCTGTCAGTACTCCAAACTGTTGGCCAATCTTCCCCCATTCCAATATCAGTAGTTATATTTCTGTAAATTGGTATGCTGTAGAAGTTGCATCAGTCATTTATGGTTAAAAGCTGAATTTGCCCAGAGTAAGTACTTATGAATTAAACAACTCCACTCCCCCCCCCCCCAAAAAAAAAAAAAAAAGGAGAAGCAGCAGTTAAATCCAGACTAAGCCTACTTATAATCAAGTATGAAAAAAATTATTAATACAGCTAAATACTGGTATATTCTTCATATACATCAATAAAAATATGCCTGTGATAACTAGGCTGAACTGTGAGAAGGTATGACAGTGAAAAAAAGTAGAACTCCAAAAGTTCATTTCGGAGGAGACATTAATAAAAACCGGATGACATGCAGCAAAGGAAATTAACTTCTAGTGTATGCGGACATGAATAATGCGAGAGGATGTATCGTATAACTTAATCAGATAGGCTGTAACAGGAAGATGCAACTGTGGTTTCCTTAATGACCAATGGGTGATGTAATCAAATGCTAAATGCACATTGTCAGGTTCTGACAAGTTTCTGTCAAAGCAAAGATGGAGTGTCACTTAACCGGGAGTTCAGGCTGATAACACATCCTCTCTCGAGTGAGCGGAAGGAGTTAGGAGCAGACAGGTTTCTATAATGGTGTTGTGACATGAAGTAATCTTCCTTTGTCATTCTCTAATGTAAATATCACATTCCCCCAAGGTATATATGTTTCTGCTGAGTTTGGTGGGCTACGAAGTTGTTAATCTTACTAGTGGGTGTGTGGCACAGTGGAGGACACTGCAGCTGGGACCCAGCAAGGCTGCAGGAAGTTTTTGGGTGGTCCTGGCTTCTACCAGGAGCTGAACACTGCCCCTTTGTCTCCATCTGTGCTGGTCCAATGAATTTTAAGGCAGCATGGGAACGAATGAACATGCACTCGTGAGTCTGAGGGAAGGAGAACTTACTTTGGTGAAAGAGATGAAGTTCTGCTCGAGTTGGGCTTGTAGGATGCAGTATTTTCTCTCGCGCTGCTCTGCACATTGCCAGTGTTTTTGTGGGAGCAAACTAACGGAGCAGTGGCCTTGCAGTGCTGGGTTCCGATATAGGAGGACTGGTGGTGTGGTGCAGGGACATGAGGAGGGCTGGGTGCACCTGCCCAGGTTGAGTGGAGCCAGGAGAGTCTGTCAATGTCCGGGAATTTTGTCCTTGCTGGCCTCATTGCGCACTGTAAATCCATGTCCTTTGTTTCACCAAATCAGTCTGTCAACTGGAGAAACAGAGTCAAAACTAAGACAGAGCTCACTGATAATCCTGGGCTTTGCATTTTAATGCATATTACTACTTGAGTGCTAGATTGTGGTTTTTATGACGGAGCAGATTAGGAAATAATTTGCATGTGAATCTCTCCAAGTCAGTGCAGTTTCCCTGGTAACAAATGGGGAACTGAGTTCCCAAATCTGCTTGCTGCCATTAAAATGTGTGTGTATATGTGGGGAGGGAGTGTGCTTTTTATAAGTTTCTTTTTATTAAGGAAATGTAGAACTGCAAAACCTAGTAAGATCCTGATTTACATAAAATGAGGGGTTGAAGGAATTAAATTGGTTGTTCACTCGCCAGCACTTAACTGATAGAAAAATTTCTAATCAAACACCACCAGGGTATTTGCAATCAGAGTTTTCCTTTCTGGACATTGAAAGTGAAATTTGTTATTGCTTATTGTTGTCAGGGAAGCTGCCAGGAACTGGCATTTCCAGCAGTAGCTGTCTTTCAGGCTTTTTCAGAAGCTGTCTGGAGGCTTGGAGTCTAACTTTGAGACCAAGAAGGGTTTATTAGCTCCATGAGGTGGGATATTGGCCCTGTTTCAGTTGAGGCTGAGGAAGATTCCCAGGGGTCCCACATTGCTCTGTAGTGGTCAACAAGCTTGGGCCTGGAATGGTTTGTCTGCCACATCTTGATTTTTTTAAGTGGTTATTAGCGAGGAGTTTGCGTTGACTAATGTCGTAACAGGAGGACTTCAAAGATGTTGGAGGAAAAAGAGAGTGCCAGCCCATTTATGGCTGTTGGAAGAATGACTGAAAGATGAAATAATCCTAGCAGGAACTGGAGCAAAAAATTAAGGTGACCAGTTTTTTTGGGAAGGACTTGTTATTCTTGAACTTAGCATCTGGGAGTTGTGGGACACAACAAAGAAAATGACCACCACCACAATAACAATAAGAACCACCCAACTTACTGAGTTCAGGCATCATTCCATGGCTTTATTGAACCAGACCATTTTGGCATAAAATATTTTGATATTAATGAAACCTGAGCACTCTCAGAACATGAAGTATCTGGTGGTTTTCTTCAATTACTTCTTGAAACTGAATGCATAGCCTCAGTGTTTTTGATGCTGATCTTTTTCAGTGACTTTACAGTAGAAGATCTAATACTACATTTGCCTAGTTAAAAACTAACTCCAGAAATATAGTTGGAAACATCCAAGGAACTAAGTGAGAAATCTTATTTTTCTACACACCACCCCCCACCCCAGTCTGGTTTTGGTCTGCTGGTTTCCTATTTAGTAATTTCCCGTATGCAGGCTATTCTAAATAGATATAAGTTTTGAACATTTAGCAAATAAAATCTTGAGTTTACTTGAAATTTCAGCAATGTAGGAATGAAGAAAAATTTTAAATCTGTTTTTAGAAAGGATTCCTCTCAGTATGAAAGTGTCTCTCTTGTTCAGAGATGTAATTTTTGAAAACATATTAAAATCATAAAATAGGTTTTGTAATAAATAAAGGTAATTACTATTCAGCTTCTCATTTAGAAGCAAGCTAAGCTACTTCTGCTGCTGAACACAGCTTTACTTCATTTTATCAGACTAAAGTGATTTTTCATGTCATGCTGGGTTTTGTTTCCATTAATGAGCCATGCAATAATCAGGAATAAAAAGGGAAAAATTATATTTGAATACAGAGGACTCAAGTTGCTGAAAGTTCATATCATCAACAGGAACAAGCTTTATCATTTTTTAATGTTGTATCATTGAAAGCAGTGGCACAATTAAGATGTGTCTTATGAGCGTTCAAGTAATGTGGTGAAATTTCCCGGGTAGGAGATGGGTTATGGACTCACAAATATAAATGCCTAGTGAAGCACATCTTTGTTTAAAATTTATTTTCCTCCTCCCCACAGTTGTCTTTCTGTGTTTTTCCCACCATTCCCCCCTCTAACATTTCTCAGGCCTGTGGATTTACTACATGACTAGCGTGAAGGCAAGCAAGAATGGTGATTCTGTGTCTTTTATTGATAGGAGGGACACCATACAAATTACAAGTTTGCTTCATTTTGAAGGACACAGCGAAATGTTCTTTTTTTCAGACTGTAATTACATTTCCAGTTCCCTGCCAGCATATGCTGATTGCCTTTTGCAGCTTCCTTGGGGCCTTGTCAATCCATTGATTAAAGAAACATTCTTTAAGTGGATTTGTACTGCATTTGAATAACTGATACCGTTTGATTAGGGCTGAATGCTGATATGACCCCCAGTCAAAAACAGTTTCTAACCCTTGTATTTTTCTATGATGGATCTTGTGACATCAGCTATTTCTCTTACGTTCTGGACTTTCAAATGATTACCTGACAGCATCAGTTAACACTCATGAACGAATATTTGTGACTCTTGTGGTAGCAGAACAAAACCTGAGACTGTCACCAGTGTATATAAGAGGCCCATGAGCTAAAAGGCAGTGACATCAAGATTATTTCTTTAAAAAAACATTAAAATAAATCATTTCTAGCTAGCTCTTCCCCCGTCTTGCCGTGATCTAGCTCAAGAAAGTTCTTGTGCTTACTGTTATTCTGACAACATATGCAGTCACCCTGTTTAACATCCTTAGAGTTATGAGGCAGGTCCTTCAGGATTACCTCATCGCTCAGACTTTCAGGCAGAATCAGATCTACTCATTGGGGTCCAGTAACTCCTCAGCCCCAACCAAGGGCAGCTGGCTAATGCATGTTCTTTAGGTGTTTTGCTGAATCGTGACCAGAGTTCTTAGGATCAAATTCATGCAGAGAAACATTAAGTGGAAATCTTGTTTGCTGGCACTAAATAATACGTCCTCCTGAGAGTGACCTTTGGTAACTTCAGATGCTTTTGAGTAAAACTGCTGTGTGACTGCTGCACTGAGCAAAACACAACATTTACTGATAGGAGAGTAAAACAAAAGCTTCATGTATGGCTTGATGTAGTTGCTGCTTTACATTCCTGTTTAGAAAGAAATGTAGTGTCTGTTAAATTAATTGCATTTCAAAGCCTCTTTATTGCTACAAAAGGATATATCTGCATTCTTTAGAAATCCCACTATGATATTTTAAAGACCATTTAGAAATGTTCTTTCATGTCTTAATACATCATTCCAGTGAATAGCTATTAGTCAATTGTTGTTATTTTTTGTAATAAGGGAAGTACTCATTAGGTTAACTATACTAATTTGTTCATAATTAGAATAGTCTAAGAAGGTATGTCTGTTTATAAGGAAATTGCTAAAGCTCTTTTTCCAAGTTTCTTCAATTTTTTTCTCTTAACTTAGTTGTTTGTTTTTTTTTTTTTTTCTCCCCAGTAACTCAACTTTTTAATGGAAAACTCTCAGCAGGTGATAAAGAGGAGAAAGATTTTTAGATTAAAGAAGATATCATGAACATGTAGATTTATACAGATCAAAGGGGTGATTCCCCAGTGTATCATATACTGCAGCATTATGATAATATTTTTTTTAAGAACTATTTTCCATAAACAACTAAAAATGTGTATATGCTTGCATGAATAAAAGATGGCAGTGACTTATGGTATACTATGTAAATTTGAGATTATTCACAATCTTTCCTGCCCATAGCTGAAACAGTTTTATTCATTATATTTATACTCTGAACCAAATCTGATGCAGACTCTGCTTTTTGAATGTGATCGGGCATGTAATGGAAACCCAGGCTGAAATTTCCTAAATTTTTTGTCAAGCCTGTCTGAATTAATACTATTTTTGTTTGACTTATGTTTTAAAACTTATATTTTAAAAATATAATTTAAAGAGAGACTTCTGAAGGTAAGGAGAACAAAGGAGAACATTTCTGTGTGCAAAATATGTAAGAAGATACAGATAAGTGATAAGGAGTGTGTACTCCTTATTTATGTATATGAATTTTCGAAGGGGTTTGAATTACTTAGGCTGAAATATATTTGAAGCTGAATGTCACCCAAGGAAATACAGCTAAATATCACAATAATATAATTCCTTTAAATCTGAGTGAATAATTTTTTTACAAAAAAAAAAAAAAAGTGTTTATAGTACTCTAATATTTGCAAACCTGGCCTTTAGCAAATTAACAACAAAAAAAAAAGTAAATTGCCCAAACAAAAAAGTTAGAGACAAAACCTATAAACCCAGGGCCCTCTGACACCAGTCTGAATTTGTTCTTGAGCCTTGTGGCTGGTTTTGTTGTGTAACTTACCGTACGTAGTACAGTTACACCAAGTGGTATGTTCACATGCTCAGTTGTGACTCTCAGCAGACAGTCAGAGTGCTGGGATGCTAAAGCAGACGAGGATATATGGGATAGCCTCAGGCAGTCTGTTCCGCTGCTGACTGGAATAGCCCTTACTGGGTGTTTTCTAATGACTAATCTGAATCTTTCATGCTGAAGCTGAAAGTCATGACTTGCTCTCTTACCCACTGCAGTATAGGAAACAGATAATCTTATTTTTTACAGAAGCCTTTTTTTGCTCTTTAGAAAGCTAGGTATGGCAGTGGTTTGCATTGTTATTGCTTGTGCTTTTGGCTTGTTTACTTGTTGGTTTGGAGGGTTTTTTTTTAGCTGACCACCCTTCTCTTTAAAGCACTGTAGAAGATGCATTCCAGAGCTCTACCTTTTCTTATTTCTTTCCATTGCACTCATAGTGGTTTATGAACACATTTCTTGAACTATAGTGCCTCATACTGCACAGGGTGTCTCAGCTGAGGCAATAGAAACACTCAAGAAGACGGGGGGGGGGGGGGGGCGGGTACACATGAGATTTAAATACATTAATTTATACTAGGAATTGCTCTAGACCTGCATGCAAAACGGTCTTTACAAGCAACTGCATGTAAAGCCTAGGTCATTAGCTCTATATTCCAGAAAAAATTAAATGCACATGCATTTAAATGATCAGTGTATATTGGAGTTAGAGAAAGGTTTACTACAAAACCATTCTGTAATTTGAAGGAATCTTTTGTCAATAAATCTGGAGAGTCAGAGCTAACATTTAGCTGCGCTTACTTATCATTTGATTAGAAAATCCTATCCTGTTCTTAAGAACAGCATAAGATTTCAGGTGAAAATATATACTTGGGGAAAAAAGGTTGGTTTCTTCCTATATCATAAGTATTAGTAAAAGTGTAAAATCTGAATAGTTACTGAGGTAAAAAAATCCTTCTCATTTCCAACTCCTCGGGGCGCAGCAGTCTTCCATGCACAAACAAAATACCGAAAATGAGTGAGCAGTGTCACAATGTTAATACCATACATGAATGGCAAACCCTTAATTGCAATTTATTTTTTTTTTATGTAACCAATACTGGAAGAAATCACTTTCATCATGTATAGTGGTTCCAAAATCCCATTACAATCCTTCTGTGTTTAATATGCAGAGACTCTGAGGTGCTGTGTTTTTGGTAATCTTACTCCTGACATCATGGAGGCTGGGTAGGTGTCCAGTGGTGGACTGAAAATAGCTCCAAGTGCCAGGCCTCAAGCGTTGTGATCAACGGCATGATGTTCAGTTGGAGGGCTGTTACTGCTGGTGTGCCCCAGGAGGTGATACTGGGACCACCAGTTCGGCATCTCCCTTAGTAACTGGGAGGGTGGGACATAGCACACCCTCAGCAAGTCTACAACTACAAACTGGAAGAAGTGTTTGATCCACTGGATTGGTTTGCTCTTGTTCAGTGGGATCTTGGCTGTGTGGAGAACTGGGCAAGTAGGAATGTCGTGATGGTTACAGGGAAATGCAGAGACCTAACAAACAGTTTTTCAGAACAGTCGGTGTGATAACCCTCAGGCAAATTTTTGAGCTCCCAGTTGGCGGACAGTCTCTTGAATAAAATCTGAATATTTTCCTAACTGGTAAATTTTCTTTGATGCAGACAAAGAAAACATATAGGTAGAAAACTTGCTTTTGTAATTGTGACAGAATATGCCATGTCCTTTATTTACCCTGTATTCATGCAGGATGCTATTCAGGCAGAAGTTTCTGATACAGACCTGTTCTAAATGTGCTTGCTCTCCTGACTCTCATCAGTTGTGCCTGCTGCCTACTGTGGATGCATTCATCATTTGATAATAGAGCTACAAGAAATACAAACTCTCTGAAGTAATCTTATGAAACACTATCTTTTCAGCATCGTGCTTCAAAATCTGAAAAATCGAAGCGATAGCTATCATTACAAAGGAAGTTGTTATCATGAAAACAAGCACATAAGGGGCCTGATATCTGCCCTTGGATTCACTGTACATGCTAATTCAATTGCCTTGTTGTCTGTGGGCCTCTGCAGGTGTGGATAATGAATATTGGTTGGAAACTGGAGGAAAAGCTTGTACTTGTGTTTGTAATAAATCATTCACGTGGCTGCAGAAAGGACTTCCGTTCCTTTTGCTTGTTGGTTCTACTTCAGAAAACACAATTTTTAGTGCATAGAAAAGTTAGATAAGCATGCCCATTTGCAGTCTAATGTGTAAATATCTGAAACACTTTATTTGTTAGCAAACAGTACTTCTGTCAGAACCCCAAACACCAAGTGGTCATAATTCAAGTAGAAAGTGCTTTGTGCTTATCAGTGTCTCTTAATAGAAAAGGTCAATAGAAATTGTTTTAATGCTTTTTTCCTTCTTAAAAGAAGACCTGCTCTGAGTGTTAACAAAGTGGATTGGTTGTTATGATTCTGGTGATGCAAACTTAATTCATTTTTTTTAAACTACTAAAAATAAGTCATTGAAATACAATATTCTGCGCTGTGTATCCCCACAAAAGGTTTAATTGCACAAAATCGAATGGTATGTTTGTGCCTAATGTTAGTCCGTAGAGCCAGCTGCCCTAAAGATAGGTCTGTGCACAGATTTGTATTTATAACATATAGGTTAATATGTAATACAACGTGTACATAATATTAATGTATTATTATGGTACAACTATATATATTAATAGGATACAAATTGTGTTTGTAACTGATAGGTCTGTAGATGATCAAACTGTCAGTGAAGTTGTCAAAGAATCGGATTGGCAGGTGTTTGTGCTTTGTTGCACTGCTTTGTTTTAGCCAGATGTGTTTCTTACTGTGATTATCTCATTATAGTTAGAGTTTCATATATTACCTCTATATAGTACTACAATTATCATTGTTGTTTAAGAATATATACTCAGTAATGTGCTTACTTTTCTTTGAAACAAGTGATTACTTTGTTCAGTTTCAAAGAACCTGTGAATCACACAAACTTCATTAGCACCGCAGTTAACCTCAACGTTTTGGAGTGCTGATGTAGCTGATCCTCACAGAGAAAGTTGCTTTCCCAGAGGCATCATGCTGCCTCTCCAAACAACAGTGTGTAGAAGTAAAGGGCTCTTCTAAGAGGAGGTGTTAGGTTTATACGCAGAGTAGGATCAGAGGCTTTCACTGAGGAAGAACTGGGTTTATAAGCCCATTTAAATAGAAGTGCTGTCAATTATTCAAGCTGTTTAGTAAAAATAAAATGAAAGCTGCCAACAACCCAGTCCTTCCACACAGATTTTGTATGTATAATCACTTCTGTCGTGCCTCACAAGCAGATGACTGACATAGGCTGGTTTTGCTTAAGTCATCCTTTACTACCAGCGGGTATTTGGGAGTGGCTGTTGCTCTTCCTTTGACTGAATTGAAATAATGAGCTTTCAGAGAGCTTAGATTTCAGCAGGAGTGCCTGTTGACATGAGCAGTTTGACCAAGATTTTGAACAATTTGAAGACATGGGGGAGGATGTCAGAATGACACGTCTTTTGCAATGTTCTTGAGCCTCTCTGTCTCCTGAAGGTCCCTGCTGGGCTGCAGCGTGGTCCACAGCAGCTGGGTAGCTTGATATAACAAACCTCTGGCCCTTCTGATGTTTCTTTGTTTTTCCTGCGGTGATGAGGATGGCGTTCGGTAGCTCCACTGAAGAGACTACAGAAACAGCCTCTTGATTCAATTTTTTCATGCTTTGTGCTCAGCTAAACCTGTTGGATAGCAGCCCACAGATCCGATCAGCTCATGGAAAGCATCAGAAATTCATACATTTGAGTACAGTCCATCTGCAGTTCTTTGAGCTACATTTCACATCATCGTGAAGTTTAGTCTGTGAGCAATGAAATGCAGCATATACAATGTTGATGGAGCAGTCTGGCATAGGTTTAGGCTCTAAACCTACTGTGTGTTTACTGCTAGAGTTCAGTTATGGATTTTAGCACATGCATAAACATTTTTTAGGAGAACAGCTTGTCCAAAGCAGTCAGAGGAGTGCTTTTGAGAAAGTTTTGGGATATAAGCTGTGGGAAGGGCTCTTCAACAGAACATTCATTGATGGACCCACACAGGCAAATGTGATGTATGTGTGTTTTATTGATGAAAGTTGTTGGGAATGAAATTGCTACTGTGCTTTAGCTATTTCATTTTGGATCATGGAACTTGCATACTTTGCTTTACTACCAGCTGATTCCAAATCCATTTTCAGCACTTAATCGGCCCTGGCTCGTAGGCACGGTGCAGAAACCGCTATCGTTCTTCTCTGTCTCACCACAACTGTAGAGGTAGATTTCCTGTTTGGTCGAAAAGCAGCAAGAGGACTGTCTCCCACCTGAAAAATGTCCTGAGTTTGCTGTCTGCGGAGTGTATGGCATCTTGCTTCACTATCTGGTTGCATTTTGACTGAATTGAAATTTTCCCAATACCATTTGGTACAGGCTCCTTTCAAATTGCCTGCTAGATTGATCAGTTTTCTTGGATACTAAAAGGGTTTGAGTGCATCTGGCTTGTGATAAGCATCTGCCCTGTGTTGTGTTTCTTTGGTCCTGGGCATAAACACTTGTACCCTGTGGAGCATTGAGTGAACAGGCTGCTTCCAACATCCTTTTTTGAAGAAAAAAATTGCAGATGCCTTTTAGGGAAATGACATAACTTGCTGTAGTTCCTACATTCCCTGAAACAGGTAGCTTCTCGTCACTATTTATCATCGTGGTTTATTCGGTGTCAGATATAATTCAGATGATTGAAAGCATGGTAAAGTATATTACATGGCTGCTTCACTTGTAAATATTTTGGGAACTACCACCTCGTAAATGAGATCATACAGTCTGGTTGTCCTGTATTTCAAAATGGAATGATCTGGGGTGTTTAAATTATGGGTCAAAAACTCAATAAATGAAAAAGCTGACTAGTCAGTCTTTCCTTCTAATGAGCGTTCCCTACGACAGAAGCAGAGCTGCCAATTACTGGTCACTTGTTCTGGCTACTCATTAAGTATGTTTCAGCATGAACCTCTTAGGATTTGGCACATGGCCAGATCAAATTCCAACTTTCCCTGTGTCCAGTATAATACTGTCACTGTTTTGATAGGCAAGTAAGCTGCATATTTGATCTATCTACTGCAAACACTAATTTGGGCATGACAAAAGGGCATCTGCTCTTCTTACTGCCAAGAAAATTATTGCAGAAGTGACTGTATATGAAGCAGTAGATGAATTTCACTTTATTTAGCTTGAATTATAACACTGAATAAAATATTTACTGGATGTCTAACATCATTCTACCCCCTTGGAGCAATTTTAGAGAAGCAACATGTGCAACAGCTACAGCCCAATATCGCCTCTCTAATTTGCTTTCAAAAGTTTATTGCAGTCTGTGAAAACTTTTTCCTCAAGTGCTTTAGAAAGGCAGAGGAGAACAGATTGCTCTGAAGGTGTGTCCATTAGGATGGTGATTTTTAGGGATACTTTTTAAAACTCGATACCACTGCATCAGCAGAACTTTGTGGTATAGACTGATTTCAGTTTGGTCTTTGGTTTGTTGCATGGTACAGAAAGATCAAACTAATTTTAGAGTTAAGTATTGCATTTGAGAAAAATATTATAAAGTTAATTTATGTTTCTTATAGCCCCCATCTGAAGCGTACTGTTCCTTAAAAGGTTAACCCTTGTGAAATCACATTAAAATGTCATCTGAAAAATGACAAAATATTTTCCAGAATTATTTCCTTATTTCTAGCATAATGATTTTTGAAAGAAGCATTGTTGAGATTAGACAAATAAGAAATCCCACATAGGATTTTCTATACTGGAGCTGGTATTTATTCACTGTAGATATGTACCAGCTAATATGTGTTTCACTTGTTGCTTTTAACTGTCTCCATAGTAGCACTGTTACATATTTTGAGGATAAATGCAATGTTTTCAATCCCCAGAGTGTATTTTAGATACTTGTGGTATGTGGAACTCCATAAGCTGTGGTTGTTGAATTGTTTTCATATTCCCTTTGTTTTATGAAATCCAGCGGGGAGATGTTATGGTCTCTGTTGCATTGACAGTGGTTCCTTGCAGAATGACACGATTTTATATTCGCTAAAATAACTGGATCAAGAAATCATCTTCTGTTAGAGATACTATATCCAACTCCTTATTTAAATGGTGTCTCTACATGAAATGCTTATGTAGGCAGTCATGCCCACCACTGCACTTTTGGCCTTTAATGAAGTCTTCTGTAGCATTTAGATAATGATTTGTTAGATTAGTTATTTGGATTTGGCTTGATTGATGTCAGGTGGGGTGGAAAACAGGCCAGGCCATCTCGGTTCACCTGTCCAGGCTGCTTGGGGAAGTCAGCTCTGCCCTGGCCAGAACCAGGGCATTATGTCTTAAGGAAGGTATTTTTGTAGATGTGAGAAATACACTTAGAAAAACATTTTTAAGAAGATTTTTAATTTGTCCAGTGAACTGAGCCAAGTTCCTGTGTGGGTAGTTATGTTGGAAGCTCAGGGACTGAGAAACTGCTAGGGAAGAAGGATTTTTTCCTTTTTTTTGTGTGTGTTTTTTCTTTTTTTCTGGCCAGATGTGATACTGTTCACAATGTTTGACAGAAGCTTCTGATTTTTGTATTTTATTTTGTATTAAAGTTTTGAGGTGGCAACTTTTGCAAAACTAAAGAGATTCTGTATAGGAGAAACTATGCTGTCAATTATGTCACATGCTACATCCTTCCTAGTCCTCACTTTATTCACGTGTGAGTACTTGCACAGTTATGCTAAGCCTGGATTGTTCCAGCTACCATTTTGACTTATCTAAAATAAGGCAAGACATTTGTGCAAGGAATAAAAAGATCATAAGGCATTCTGTCAGTTTTATTGGTTTCTCCCATGAGTTTCACTGCTCTCCAGACCTCAGAAGCCCTTATTTATCCCAGAAACCTTGGAATTTACAGACTGACTTTGCTAAAGCACTGCTGAACTTTAGAATCCTCATAAGAATGCTGGAAATCTTCAGAAAAGCCTTCTATGATATCAGCAAATATCTCCCATGAGGAGCCTTCTAGCACACTGGAAAGCGTTCAGCAGTGATAAAAGAGTGTGTGATTCTCATTTAGAATTCTTGCTTGGAAAACATGAAGTCTATGAAACTTTTTTATTTGTCTTAGTGTGACACATACTATTGTTACATTTTCAGATCTAGCCAGACAAAACGTAGAGGTTTTGAGGGTTATTTTTAATATTGTGATAATTAATTCAATCATTAATGTTTTTAAACTGAGAGAGTAGACTTGGATTTACATATAAGGAAGAACATTTTTTAAATTATGAGCTATAGAAGCTGTGGCTGCCCCTGAATCCCTGGCTGGGTTCAAGGCCAGGTTGGATGGGGCTTTGGGCACCCTGGGCTAGTGGAGGGTGGCCCATGGCACGAGGTGGGTTTAACAACATACCACCCAAACTGTTCTGTGATTCTGTGATCTTTGAGACTCTGTGGTTTGTTGGAGCAAATCCCTTTTCTCTGGGGGGGAGGTGGGGAAGGACTAATTTTCTTCCTACCTATGGAAGGTTGCGGCAGCGCTGAGCTCAAACATCTGCCGAGGCATTTTTGTTAGGACTGTCTTCCCAGCCATGTTTGGATTCTACTACTTAGAAATAAGTGTGCTGGGCTTCCTGCCTTATTTACTTACTCTTCTGTTTTGTGCAATGCAGTCCTGCTAGAGCAGAAGTGCTAGATGACAAATAAAAGGCAGCTGTTACCATCAGTTTCAAGAAGGTGTAAAGGATATGATGGAAGGGAAGCAGACAGGCTGATTTAGTCTTGTCTCTAGCTGTAAATCAAGTTGAGAAAGGCAGATGTACGTACAAAGTCAGAGTGAGAAGTGGAAATTATTTTGTACTTAATTAAGCTTTTAATCGGTTAATATTTCTGTGTCTGTGAATGACAGTGGTGGCAAAGATTTTTTTATGTAAGTGGCATTGAAATGTGGCTTTCATTTATCCTATTAATTTTTCCCTTTTACCATGGTTTCACACATAGTTTTGGACAATTACCTTCCATAATAATTTTAATTCTAAAATCTCTCAATTTCATAAGTTAGCCCCTTGCCTTCTATGACATTTTTTCCTTGTTTTCCTTTTTCCTTCTGTTTTGTTCTTGTTTGTTTGGAGTTTTTTTTTTAATTCACCCCTACCCATGGCCCAAACAGATTCTGAATCACTTGCAGGAATTGAAGAGAGAGAAGAGCTGGAGATGAGAGGAACTGAGGGGGAAATTATCTGAGCCTGAGAAATGCTGCAGAGTAGGAATTAGCAAGTAATTAACCACTGGGGCCAATGCAGAGCATAGTTCAACCAGAAACATCTAGTCTTCTAAGAGAAATAGCTGATTCTGAACATCTCAAGTCAGAAGTGTACTTTCCAGCTCATTTTTAAATAAAACGAGGTAGAAACCACATTTGTTTGAGTGGGGCGAGTAGAAAGCAGCAATGAACAAAATACTGTAATAAAACAGCATTTCAGCAAGGCAAGGAGAAGGTAAACTTAACCTCTGAGCAAAAAATTATTCTGCCTAACAAAAGAGGTAACAGTTTTCGACCTAAATTGAGGCAACACTGCAGGGAAAATGAATTCACTTTACGATTTCATTTTTGGCCCGCCTACTGTTATTTTCCTGAAGTAAATACATTGAACAAGGAGGCAAATGGGAACTGAGGGAATGGTAGGTGAGGAACCCTTAATTTATGAAGTTTTCTTCTGAGAGTTTTGTCATTAATTATATTGGGAGAATACAAAGGCTTCAAAGTGATGCTTTCTATGTGATTAATTTCTTTGTTTATTTTATTGGAACAACACTTGTGCTTTCCACATACTGTAAAACTTAAATGATTGTGTATATTGCTGTGAAATAATACAGTCCCTCAGCTTTATTCTCCATGTTTATAAAGCCCAGTTTCAAATCCTTTCAGATTTCCCTTTAAATGAAATATCATGCTTCTAACTATTCATTCTATTTCAGCTTTATCAAATGTGCTTTTCTAAATCTTATTCATTCTTTCCATTTTCAGTAGTGCAGATCTAAAGGACACCATAACTTAAAAAACCCACTTACATTAAACAGACGTGAGCAATTTCTTAAAAACAGCTATTAATTTACATTTGTTGCAGAGGCAAGTGACACCTAAACCTATTTTTAGGATAAAAAGACAAAGATAATTTCAGAAAGAAATGAAGAAATGCGCTTGCTGCCATAATGACCACATAAAAGCAATCTTAATATTAGAAGTTAAGTTAAAGGGTTAGGACTCTTCCTTCCAGCATCTACTCTTGGCACAGTAGAGTTGTTTTCTAAAACCTACATTTATTTTTCCAAATCCTAAGTGATGGACTTTATTTTGGGGAAACTCATTCTACAGTTCAATGTGTGCTGTGTGGTATTCAGGGTGATCCGTTTTACATAGCTCTTTTTGGATTTAAATTTTCTGTTGACTATAATTACACTTCTCTAAGTTTCAGCTGCCTGGAAGACTTTTTGCATTAAATATAGAAGGGGAAAATAAAACCTACACTTTCTTTGTAGATCTGTTCCCTAAAACAGAATTTCAGATATAGTTTCTATTCCCTGATATTAGTCTTCTCTTCCATGGGATTATGTTGATATTGTAGGAGAGCAAAGCCAAAGACATTCCCCTGAGTGTAGAATTATTAAAAGGGGAAAGAAAAAAAAAAAAAGAAAAAAAAAAGAAAAAGAAAAGAAAACGAAAAGCAAGAAAGTTGTCACCTCACAGCTTGAAGCCGGGACCTGCCTGCAGTTCTCCATGGTAGCAGAGTTTTACCAGCTATTTTCACAAATACCTGTGCAATTGAACGGGGGCTCAGTTCTGCTCTGTTTAGCTCACAGAAACACTGCTGTCGAGGTAGTAACCCAAGAAGGAGCATACTGCTGCTGCTCCATTGCCATCCAGCTATATAAAATCACCTCGGGCCTCACTGCAGAGACGAATGCTGAGAAATTCTTTCTGCATTATGTAATGTTTGAAAATTATCCCAATGTTATTTTAACAGTTTCTCCTGCAGAAAGTGTATGAACAGAGTATGAATATAGCTTCCTAACTAAATTCTGTGTAATTACAGATTATAATATCCACATTTATTTGTCAGGTGTACAAAGCATTACTAAGTTTCCTAAAAATTTTAGACTTAAATGACATGGCCAAGACAAGGCTCAGTCCCTGAGGTGTGATCCATCACTCATGCTGTTGGCAAAGGCAGTAGTTGTGTTAGTGGGGGAACAGCGCCAATATGCTTTGGCTGAAGAGTATGTGCTTTCCACTACTACAGTTTAATAGGAAGAGTAAGGAGGCCCTTTCAGCCTTTTTTTTTTATTTTTTCTTTAACCAGTTCCCCATATAAAAGCACAGAATTGGACAATGTTAATGTATGATAACCACTCATACTATTTTTTTTTCTAGCCACAGTACGATAGTGCAACTTAGGGAAATTTTGGACCCTTTCTGGTCTCTTTAGTGATGTCAGTCAGCTCAATAAGTGGAGGTATTTAAAAGGAGCTGAAATATTCTCATGATGAAAACTTGAGATCCCATGAAGTAAAAATTTCCTACAGTGCTACCAAGAGTCAAAACAGGCCTTCTAATAATAATTTAAGAAATTCAGACAGTTTTATTTTCTAGCATCTCCAGAGCTAGAAAGGCAAGGTTGCATACGTTCAATACATATCTTCCTGCTGCTTTTTTGTCTTTTCCAAATTGGTAGGTTGATTTTGTCTTTTTTAAGCTAAACAAGATTTTCAAAGAGTCTGGTTCACTTTGCAGTGATAGGAAATAAACTAGTGGTAGTTAAAGAGGGTTTTAATGAACTGGAGGCAGTATGAACAGCACCTATTTAAAAGGACTGAGCACTGATGCAGTAAAAGGGTTGCCTTCTTCCACGACAAGGGTGTGTTGTAGGGGAACTGCTGAATAGAGTTTGGAAGTCTGATGACTTT
This sequence comes from Heliornis fulica, assembly GCA_013399135.1. Taxonomy (NCBI): domain Eukaryota; kingdom Metazoa; phylum Chordata; class Aves; order Gruiformes; family Heliornithidae; genus Heliornis; species Heliornis fulica. The sequence continues at coordinate 1,065,673 of VXBZ01005234.1, read as the reverse complement.
TTAGGTTGCTGACCATGTAGTATTACAAAGAACAGAAAAAGCTAGATAAAACAAAAACTTGATAGATGAAACAATAAAAGCAAAACGCGGGACAGATGGAGAGGGGGAGAGTTGTGTTATTTAGTATGGAATGAAAAAATCCCAAGGCTGTTGCAGACCTAGCCTGGAAAGTCGGTGGTGCAGCTGCACTCAAATGCACCTTATATCACCTCTGGAAATTTGCAAAGCAGTGGTTGCTTGCTATGAAGTGCATGAACCAGGAGCTTCAGTGAGCTGACAGAGGATGAGATTGGTTTTTTTGGAATTCATGGATGACTAAGATTAGACTGGAGTTCACTGTACTTGTGTACTCATCAAGAGTGTAAAATCTGAAATGCAGGTGATTTTGCAGAGATCTGCTTTCTCCTTACACTCTTTCTCCTACAGTCTCCAAAAGAATCAATTTTGAGCTGTAAAGATTTCTTCCTGGTCAATGACTGCTCTGTCATTTAACAGTGCAGAGATGACCCTCGCTTCTTGGTGTACCATTCTGCCATTTGTATTTTTGTGTCATGTAAATAATTAGTAACTGCAATTGCAGACCTGTGATAGAATACTGAAAAGAATATTTAGTGTTTGTGTGCTTGCAAGAGTGTATGCCAGTGAAGTAGAAATAGCTATTACTTTTTTGCAATGACTGACAGTATTGTGAGGGGTAGGCCTGGGAATCAGCTATATCACTAGATATCACTGTAGGCTTTGAGAACGTTTGTAATAGCTCAGCGAGTTACATGTGGAGGAACATGTGGCAACTGTTGAGTGTTAGGAGTTAAGAGGAGAAAGTTTCATAGTACTAGAGGGCTCACAATTAATATTATAGAACGAGCTGTGTCAAAGGAGTCTGCTGCTGTTAGTACGAGTCACTCTGCAAGAGGACTACTTGGGACATTAGGGGTGACTTTTAACATACAGAACTTGTTTCCATCTTGTATGTTAGATAATTACTGTTGATGCTTATGTTCCTTTCATGCTACTGCAAAGCAAGATTTGTGGATATGCATGTCTTCAGATTCCACAGTAGGAACAGAGGTTATTAGCTAATAGTGGTAGCTAGTTTACAGTCAAGTTGTTCATCTTGTTTATTTAAATTATGGTATGCAAGTGTTTTTAAATCATTTCATGAGTAGTGTTTTTTACCAGGAAACACTAGTTACCAAGTCAAAGCAATGAATTTTAAGGAGAGTTCTCAAAACATTTACAAATATTCATCCCACATGGGTCTATGTTCAGACGTTGACATGCCTAGAGAACTCTCCCAGCACGAATTTAATTGGTGCATGCTCTTGAGAAATTCATATTCACGTGTTTTTACATACACTAACAAATTTTGTCAGATACAGACTCTTAAAGAAACTTTGCTGTCTTCCAGGATAAGAAAAAGAGATTGATGGCTCATGTCCTGAAAGTACCATTTGAATCCTCATTCATCAGTAGCAAAAATTAGCTTTCTTAATTATGAGCAGGGAGAAAAGCTTGACCTGTGTTGACCCATTACACCAGTGTGAGATAAACCTTGTCTTTGGGGGAGTCTAGGAGGTTCTCAGAATCACCTTTTCCTCTGCTCTCTTCTTTATGATCCAGCAACATTAGACCCTATCTGATCTCATCCTCTCTTAATTAATGCTGCTGAACATGAAAAATGGCACCTCCTTTTTCTGGTTGCCTGTCTATACATTTCCAGCCTTTTGCAGAGCTCAGCCAATTTTCTTAGCTAATTGCTAAGGATTATTTAAAATCTGGAGAATTTCCTTCATTTTTTAAAACTAGGAAATTTATGGGGGTAAAAGGAAGAGGTTTACCTTATTTATTTCTGGAGTTGTCAGTCATTAATGCAAGCTGGGTTTGTTCATGTACATGCTTTTCATTTTATACAAGAGTTCTGGCTCTTATATTGGAAAAAATTAGTTATATCTAGATGTATTTAAATGAAGAAAAATCTGGAAAACCCTAAGATATATCTGTAATTCTGTAATACTGAATTGTAGAGGCTTGTTTTTAAAAGTAAGATTATATACCTCAAGTAGCCCAGACAATCTCAGTAGTGTAGAATTTCTCCATAGCCTGTTAAAACTTATGTAGATTTCCTGCTAATTGTCTTGTGGATCTTCCAAATATAGAGTCTTGCTATTTTATGACAACATTAATAGAATTTTAAAAGATGTCTCAAGTAATTAGAGGTACATCTGACCTTTACTTGATCACATTTAAAACTATTACTTTAAAATGAATACAGTAAGGAGTCTTCCAGTGATTCATAATAGATTAATGCTTTTTTTTTTTTTTTTTCCTTAACCCCATTCACAAGTAGCAACACATTCAAAGAAAGTCAGTGTGCAAAATTTCTTGCTCGGGTCAGTGTCTATAAATTCCTGAGCATTGGTTTTAGAATTAATCTGTGGCTCTCAGCTTATAGCTACAAACACTGGATTTAGCATATCTCTTAATTTTTGAAAATGAAATAAACTGGGTGGGTTTTTTTGTTCTGCTTCCCTTTCCCATATCTGAAATGAGGACATGCTGTAGATAGATTTATGGTCAGAAGTTAGAAGGTAAAAAAGAGGTGGCTGGAGTACTCCTATAGGTATGGTCCCTTTGGTAAGTTCGATTTTGTCAAAGTCAAACCTTAAGAACCTTGTCTCTCATGTCCTCAATATGAAAGTGATTTACTTTGTGAATTGAGACTTGTAAGTTTACACAGACCTAAAATAGTTTTTACTCTGTAGATTATTGCTTTTTAGCAGTATCTGAAAAAAGAAAACCCAAACTAATCACTAAATCTCTAACACATTACAAGGTTGTAAGAATACAAACGTCTATCTCTCCAGCTCTCCAAAGACTTCTGAAACTCTGGCAATACTATGGGAATTTAAATGTCAGCCCTGTCTGTGAGTTTGAGCTGGATTTCACCCCTGATTCAATTCCCAAAGTTTAATGGTATTTTAAGACCATCATATTTTGGATGATTTATAATTTGGTGTTCGTTTACTTCCACGCTTCTAAGTGTGTGGCAGTGTCAGTTACTGAAATGCTCTCTAAACACCTTCCCACAGTTGAAATTTTTTAGATGAGCCTCAAGCTGCAGATAAATCTGTGTTAAGAGTTTTCTGGCAGAGGCTGACCCAGGGAATACTGCAGGAATTTCCCCCAACTCTGCCCTTGCCACTTTCTCATTTTCACAGTTTGAACCATTTGTCGTTTGATTCTTACTTATGATGTATTAGACTATCTTTAACACCAAAATACCTTTTGTGATTAATGAAATGACAAGTTATGCTGATTGAGGAAAATTGTCATCATGCCTGTGAAGTTTCAACCGTGTGCATAGCTCCTGAGTAGCAGCTCTACCATTTGCTATTGAATTAGGGGTTTACCACAGGAGAAGTGCTAGAATTCCTTGAAAGTGAAGTTTCAACCGTGTGCATAGCTCCTGAGTAGCAGCTCTACCATTTGCTATTGAATTAGGGGTTTACCACAGGAGAAGTGCTAGAATTCCTTGAAAGTGAAGTTTCAACCGTGTGCATAGCTCCTGAGTAGCAGCTCTACCATTTGCTATTGAATTAGGGGTTTACCACAGGAGAAGTGCTAGAATTCCTTGAAAGTATACTGAATCCTATTCTTTGTTGTGGTGAGAGCTGTGTGCCTCAGGAAGTGACTGGTAACCATTATTTTTGGAGGAAAAGAGCATCTCTCACGTGTTCAGGTACACTGAATGCTCTAGGTCTTCTTTATTAAAGAATTTGAAAGCTGAATGGTGTCGGGGCACTGGGTTTTGGGGAGGAAGCAGCAAACTTCATGTTGCAGTTCAACATGTTGAGGTGGACTCTGCCTTTGTAAGTTAAGTCCTGCATATGCTAGGTCATGTTGGCTCATTGAGATGGTCTTTGTGCACCAGCATCAATCAGAAAAGAAATAGGTATTGAGTATTTACCCTCTTTAAAAACATCAAATCACCTTTCTGAAATACTTAATTTTTTATGTTTGAAACCTCAATAACTGAATTATGCTATTTAAAAACTTTCTTGTCAAATTTATTTAAAGAACACAAGACAAATGCATAACTTATGAACCAAGAAAAATCTACAATGATAGACGTTTGTCTTAGCATTTCTGCTCATTTTCCGAATGAGATGTCAAAATAGAAATACATCTATGTAGATTGCGAAACATAAATTGCATTTATGTTTTTGCTTTATCTAGTTATGCTAAGGGTGTTGGAGAATTTAAATTTTTCTAAGCTTCGATATTGCTCCATGAAATGCAGCAAGCTGATAACTAATCTGTTTTATTGTTCATTCTGGGTTAATCAAAAATGTAATTATGACTTTTAATTAGAGCAGAAAAAGTGTCTGCTACTAGCTCATAAAAAATTGCTTTTTTCTGCCTTGTCACCACAGGTTATGAAAGACAAAGAAAGCTTTCAAAGTAATAACAAGGAGACAATCTAGCCTCCAATTACTCATAATTGAACTTAATATTTGAAACTACATCTAAATATATTGGAAGCTGAAAGCTGTGAATTTATATTCTAATTTAATTTTAAAGCATGAAATTTAGTGGTACCTTGAAAAACACATATTTTCCCATCATCTTTTCAAGCTGTTTCATAGTTCTGGTTCTAAATTCTATGCTACTTTAAAAAACTTGTTGAAGACAAGTCAACAAGGCTTATGCACATCTAACAATCCATGCTTAGCTTAAGGAAAATACAGAAACTTATTTCATAATACCAGGGATTTGGATAAATGGGTATGATAAATATATACCTGCATACACCTACACACACACATACATGTATGTAAAATAAATACAGAGAAAGTGTTAATAATTTTAAGATGCAAAATTCTTACTTTAATGTGTTTATTTTATCCATTTCAAAATAACACATAAGGTAAAAAGAGGGAATGTAAACCAGTAGTGGGTGATTATAATAAATTGGCAGGGGAAACCAACTAGTACAGAGAGAGATCTATGGCTGTCACAGTGTAGGAAGAGCCTGAAATTTATTCTGAAATAAAATTCTGACAGTGTATTTTATCCATTGGGAGAATAACAATTGCCATTTTTCTGTAGTCATTTCTTCTCTGTATCTTGGAAGCACTTCAATGAATAAGAACATACTTTTCATTTCCGCAGTACTTCACAAAGATGCTAAACAAACTTGCACATTAGGAGTTTAAGAACAGTAGTTTTGATGGAGGTATATGGAAAAGTTTTGGAAGAGCTGAATTAGGATCTCTCTAGGCCAGTAGTGATAATTTTTAGCAAATCTGGAGGCATCAGCAATGACACCTTTCCAGTATTGTGTGAGCAGAATGATCCAGGTAACATTAAGGTTGTCAGCCTTGTACCGCTTGATGAAGGTGAAGTTGAAAAATGGATCTAGAAACATAATATTCTTTTTTTTGATGGATGTTCTCCTGCAATAAGATACTTTAAGACAAATTGATAATTAAAGATAGTGCATTGAGTTGAATTAGTATATTTCCAAAATGCCAGTGAGCTTTGGTTTGAGTATTATTAAATGTGAAAAAGTCAGAACATGCAAAACGACCACCCAAACACTAAATGAAATAAAAACTGATTAATTCATTAGTCCTTAGAGAGGATGTTTCCAGTAAGGTCCCTATAATGTTATTTCAAGAATGGATTTTTTTTATAATTTTGCTTAGTGACCTGGAAATATCAAAGAATTGTAACTGTAATTGTGCAGATGGTTTGAGTGAAAGAGAACAAAGGGAAGAGTCTTGATGTAGAGCTCTAGATAGTCTGGGCATAAGCAAACAGTGCATAGCTTGGCATGGCTGGGATATTACAGGAATTTGGGGCTGCAGCAAGTGGTGGGAGTGGGCTACCTGGAAGGGGCAACCCCTGACACTAACAGACACTGCCACTCTGAAAATCCTCCCATAAATCCTGTGCTGTCCTTGATTTCAAATATAAAGGCTTTTAGTTTTGAAGGTAATGTGATTTTATCATTTGGAAAGCACTGTCCCAAAGCAGTTTATTTGTAGTATCGTCTTTCTGTTATGTTTGATTACTTTTGCTTTTGATGTATCCGAGAACTTCCATGGGTAAGCTCTTCTATACTTTGTTGAAATACAGTATCTTGTGGATTTAAAATATACCAGTACAGCATTATTGAGAAACTAAAGAGGAACTGTGCTACTTTCACATATTCAAAATTAACTTTTAAAGAAGCAAAAGCCATTGATAGCGGTTGTCCCAAGGACGCATCAACAATTTCAGTAGTTGTAGAGTGTCAGGTAACTGCAGGAAAGTGTTGATTCAGATTTTATCCTCAATGTATAATCATGTCTGAGCTTGCTGTATCTTGATACCTGGTCTAATTATTTCTGTAAGTATTTAAAAAAATCCATTATAACACTAATTAGCGCGTTAGTACTTAATTAGCCTTTAGATAGTCAAATATTTATCTCTGTCTAAAAGTGTAGAGATGCCACTGTGGAGTAGCCTGACTTCATACTTCATAGATAAACTTCTGTTTTGTCCTCTGAGCTGATTGTAAAACCATTACAGATTTTGAGGAGCATTCCAGTAATGTCCAGGTTTAGCACAGCCTCTGAGGACTTGGCACTCACAATTTGTTGGTAAGGAGGCAAACTGCACAAGTCCATTGGGGAAGGGAATAAAAAACCCCCAAACAACCTGGGGAAAAAGAGTGTTTTTCAAGGCCTTGGAAGGTACACTCTCCTAGTGCTTGAGTGCAGCGTGAGTTCCTGCGTCTGAAAGGCCATCTCATGCGAGGTGCCTGGCGTTTGATTCTGTTGTGTTTACCGTGCTTGGTAATGATGTGAGTGATGGCATGGAGGCTCTATGTCTCCTCAAGACATGCATTTTTATTTACACTGGTGTTCACTATGAGAGGCAGGCCCAGTAGGTCAGTAACAGAGCTGTGATGGTTACCCAGAGTATCAGGGACCTTAGGGATGCACCGGCTGTTGTTTTCTCAATCCCAGTCTGTTCAGCCAGCCCTGATGTTCACAGTGAAGTGAGCTGGCCAGAAATGGCTGCCAACGGGGGCACCTTGGCCATACCCCATCCAGGGCTTGGATGGCCAAACTCTCCCAAAGTTAAGCCACAAGCCAGACAAAGGCACAGAGGAGAGAGGTTCAGTAACTCATAATTATCAATTAGCTGGAACTGTAGATGTTGGAGCAGCTTTTTGTGTCAGCCCCGCTGGGAGATACCTGCAAAAGTTCCCAGGTTGTGGAGCAAGTGTCCCTCTGCTGCATAACTTGAAACACTGGCATGGGAAAAGACAAGCCCCCAGTCTCATTCTTGGGCTGTCTCCAAGGAAGTGCTTACAGCTGGGTGAAACAAATTTGCCTGCAGTGTTTAGTGTCAGGTTCCCCAGATGAAGAGGAGATCAAAGCTGAGAGATTAGGACATGCTGGTTAGAGGGGAAAATTGCAGTTTAGTTGTGCTGCTATTTTTAAAAACTTGTCATATTTCCCTTCTGTCAGGTGAGCTGAACTCTTGATGTGTTGTGAAACACGGCTGCGTTAGAGCTCTCTGCATGGACTGGGCAGTATAATGCAGTAGAAGGAACGTGTGAAAAGGTTGTTCGAGAAACACCTTAGTCTCATTTCCTACTGGACCATGATTATTACAGGAAATCTAAAATTTTTGCAAAACTATCCATGGAAGAAATGCCACAGATAGAAAGTGGTGCTCGACTTATCTGTCTTTAATAGCAATCTTTCAACTGCACACACTTGCAGCTCTGTCAGAAGTACCACTGAGGACATTGCGACTTTCTCAGAGGGTTTCCAGTCCATGAAGGACTTCAGCTTGCTTTTCAAGCAGTAGCCCTGTCTCATTGTATCTCTAAGCCTTGGTCTTTATAGCACCTCTGCACCTGTTCTCCTTTCCTAATTGCTTCCAAACTTTGTCTTCATCTTTTACAACGTCAGGAAGTTTTGAATTTTGTTTGCTTCTTCAAAAGCAGTTAGAAAGCTGCTTTAAAAAAACCCTCAATCATCCATAAATATTGTGAATGTTTTAGAAATTTAAGAGTTGATTAATTTATTTAACAGGTATGCACTCATTAGTTAAGGTGTTTGTTGTTTGTCTGTGATTAGAAATTGGCCCATCAAAAGCAATGAAACCTGAAGGTGTCTTAGTTGTAAAAATCCCATTGCACAAGTTATTTTGTGAAACAACAAGGTAGTCTCATCCAGAACAATTTGGAAAATTTGGTATATTGTTTTATGGGATCAGCTTGTACGTATAAATCTTTCTAGTTTGAGTTTCAGAACATGTTTTCTTGTATGATTGGAATATTAATTTTCCACTCTGCATTTTGCATTCACTTTCTACAAAATGTAAATAGAAATAAGAGATACAAACATAGGCTGTTGGTAAATGATCAGTCCGGCACATATCTGCCATTGCCTAGCTGTTATTTTTATGTATGTCTGCATGGTTGGTTTTTTTATTAATTTAAAGTAAAATTTTATGTATTCCATAAAATGGAGAGGACAGTGGATATATTTAATCAGATCTTCATGTTTTCACATAAAACCTTTGGGGAAGAAAAGGGTAATCATATTTCTGAAAAGGGGAATAAGCTTGAGACAGGCCAAATTTTACATATCTGTAACTTTTGATTCCATTAGAGTTGAATCTGGTATAAAATTTGAGGTAAGAATCATAATGTCTGTATAGCTAATAAGCACATATATGTATACTGTGGATCCACATTCACGGCCCTTGACTACTTTTGCATATTTTCATCTGCCTGTACCAAAGGGTGGCGTGTGTCTCACAAGAAGTTCTCATTATTAAACCCAGAAGTATATTGCTGCTTAGAAAATTAATGTAAAATGTTCCTGATGGAAAATGCAAACCCTATTAATTAAATACCGCCATGTAGATTGGAATTTCTAGCAGAAAACTATATTTGGTATTGACAAATTATTGCCGTTCAGTTCCAAATAACAAAAATGAGCTGTGTGAAAGGGAAGCCTTGAGAAATCATTTCATTCTGTAAATTGGTTTAAGTCAGCATGGCTCTGATTGGAGGTAGAAACTCCTAACGTTAAATGCTCAAGAACGTATCTCACAATGCAAGCGATAAACCTGGAGTCCAGGTGTCTGAGAGCTTGGGTTCAGACTGGAAAACCAATAAAAGTTATTTATATATACTCTCGAGGTCTAATTAGGCTTCGTATTTCGCATGCACACGTATATTATCAAGCCGGATATTGTAATGTTTATGGAAATTGACACTTAACTTTAAATTGCTTCTATTTGCATATGCAGATTAGCAAAGCAATTCAACGTGAACCATTTTTAGAGACTTGCCAACAGTTGTTTATGGAGAAAGGCAAGGAAACCTGGAAACAGATCTTTGGGAATTAATGGCTTGCTTAGGCTAGGAAAGTTTGAAATATTCACGATCTGGGAAAGTTTCAGGTTCCCACCATCTATCAGCTGTAAATGCAGGCCAAGACTGGGTTTTAATCCTTCCCCTCCAACAGCTTTAGGGACAACAGGCACCTGTAAAATCAAGGGGGTTTCTAGTGGCCACGTGTCCTCCCTAAAACAAGCCACCAACCATGTGCTGGTGTGTTGCTGCCCTTGGCACACATAGTTTGAGAATCAGAACTCTGACAAGCACGGGATGGAGATGTCCTTGCAACAAATTACTGCTGGAGAGGATAAGGAGGCAGGGTTTAGAGAGGCTCGATGTGTGGTAGTAAGACATTAATTAAATGCTTCTGGGCTCCCTGCACAAACCAGAAAAAGCGTGGGTTTCATCCAGCCAAAGTGTTTTAGATTTACTTTTGTGCAGAGAGTCTCACATTCATTTTTGCATGAACTGCGACGCCGCAGCATAAATCAGCATTTGACAGAGCTGTTGTGGTTACTGCTCAGTCTCTGTTCTCTTTGTTAGAGAAGTTAACGAGAATAAGCTGTTCTAATTTGTGTCGGTATATTCCACTGCCATTGTTCTCTTCATGACAAAAGAAGAACAAAGGCATTGAAGAGTCAGGAATGATGAAGTGCGTAAGTTTAAGGGATGCTACAAAGAGATCGTTCCATAACAAAGCCATCAAAATCTTCTAATTGAGGTTGTTATAATTATATCAAGATCAAATGCTGAAGACAAAATAGTGCATGTTTTCTTGTCAGTATCTTAGGTGTGTGCAAGACAGTTTCAGGAGGAAGAGCAGAGATACATTAAAACTGAGCACTTGAGTGGGTTCTGAAATGGGCTTTGGGGAGACGGGACTCGCCATGCACTGAGAAACTTGGCAGTCACATCTCTGCGTGCAGAAGCCCTGGCATTTCTGTAGAATCATGGAATGTGTGAGGTTGGAAGGGACCTTTAAAGGTCATCTTGTCCAACCCCCCTGCAGTAAGCAGTGACACCTTTACCTAGATTAGGTTGCTCAGAGGCCCATCAAGCTTGACCTTGAATATCTCCGGGGACGAGGCCTCCTCCGCCACCTCCCTGTTCCAGTGGTGTCGTGGCCCCATTACTTTCCTACAAGAACACTGTGTAAAGCGTTGTTTGTATCCGTTAACAGGGGGTCGGTTTTCAAGGTTACAAGGAATGGATCTGAGGTGCTGTGGGACCCCCCCTCCCTGATCTGTTGATATGCATTACAGTGTGCCTGGTTCGTGCCTCTTGGCACTCAGCACTGTTTTTTAGGACACAGAACTCAAGCATGTGCCCTTTTGTGACCTGTGGGAAAGCAAATGGGGAAAAATGGGAATTTACACCCCATTTTTCATGTGTCTGCCATAGCCACATGAGGGTCAGAAACCATGTGGCACGTTATACTTGAAACAAATGACTTGTGATGATTTTTTTTTTTTTCAGATCTCACTTTCTCATGGTACAAGGTCACCTGTGCTAATATTTTCTTTGGCCTCTGGTACTTACAGTGTAAATAGGACAGTGCCAATTGGAAAACCAAAGCCTAGCACTAATAGCCAGTAAAGCTGCTCCTTGCAGCTGAGTAGCCTTGCTTTTTTGAAATTTTCAGACCCTACGGTTGCATGCTTTATGCTGCTGCAAGCTGTGGTGATTAGTATTACAGAGAACTCAGTAAAAAGACAGAAGATGCACGACTACCTAATGCCTTAATTCTGGGATTCAGGCTGGTTTATATAGCGTGTGGTAAGTTACTTTTATTTATAATGAGCACTGCTGAAGTTAAACGAAACACTAAGCAACTGTATTGTCTGAATTAATCTAAATCAGATTCCCGAGAGCTCAGTATACCTTAATCATTAATTCTGTTATCCACTGCTCTGGAATACTTAAAGAGGCAGTTTATTTTGTTTTTTAAAGGGAATTTGGCTTTTGCTGTTTTGTAGACTAGACACATCTGAATGAGTAAACACCCCCTCCCCATATGTATGTACACCTGTTTGTACATACGTGTATGCTTCCATGCCCATGTGGCATCACTCCAATATATGAATATTCGGGATAAGGTCTGCTAACACCCAGATCAACATTCAATATTTAGTCAAACTGCTGGTGTGGTTTCTGTCACAACAGTCCTGTGTTTAACACGAGAGGTCAGTTTTAAGACCACCTCTCTTGTTTTAACTTTTTGCCAAAAGAACATTTTGGCTTCAGTAAATCTCTCTGTATTTAAGCAAACCTGCTGTGTGGTTTTGGGTGCTGATCGGAGATTAAAGCCCATCTTTGATGGTAGAGCAGTTATCTGATTAGGAGAGACAAGCGACTGCACAACTGCTAGCGAGCTTGGTCCACCAACAAGATTAGTGGTGTATCCAATACTGTAGGACCTTATCTCTGAGTGAGCGAGTAATGATAGTACTGACAGCAGGGAAAATTAACAACTTCATTTTTTGCCTCAAAAATAATTTCAGCCATATTTACGGAGGTTTAGTACTTTGCACGGGATGTACTGTGAATCTGTTCAGCTCTCTGAAATGGCTGTTTGACGGCAGAGTGTGCAATACTTTCAGCTAAATCTTCTTTGAGATCTTATACCCATTAAAGCAGAGTGCAGCCTTTCCCCACCCTATCAAATCTGGTGGCCAGCATTTTATTGCCATGACAGTTTCTAGATTACATTGCACAATATTTTTTCTAGCATCAGTTTTATCCAAAATTATCTCTTCCTCCCCCTCCTCCCCCAAAGAGAGGAGGAGGATGGATAGGAACTGATAAACCACATTGTGGTATTTGTGCCAAACTTCCTGGAGGCAGTTATCTGCTAAGAAAAGAATATGTATCCTCCTTATCCTCCCCCGTCAATCTGAGACTGGCCAGAAGTTCATTGCGCATCCCGCCCTTTTCTCTACACCTGCTCCTTCCCCACAGGCACCTAGAACAGGATGGGGATCTTTGTAGAGCTCCATGGGCTTTCCTTCAGCCCACCTTCCTGCCTCTGCATCTGCAGAATGGGGCGGGGTTTGTTGCTAAGTGCAAGCTAATGTAAGAATAGAATGTTCTCCTGTGTGTGGAAGTCTTCGTTTCAGAACTCAGCAGTGTGTGTTAGAATTCAGAAGAGCAAATTTTATCTTATTTGCCTGGTCTTGATATTAGTCCCACGAGTCAGCTTGCCATGCCTAAACTGGGACCTTTTTAAATGTGTAGGTGAAGATACCACTTCTTGAGTGGAAAGCAGTTGCCAGCTTAAATTCATCCAGCTGAACACAGGCTGCATTGAAGAGGCTTGTCTGGGACTTTGGGGCGTGAATTTGAATTGGCAGCTTTTTCGTGCCTCCAGATGCTGTCTCCCTTCTCCAGGAGGTGCTGTGTAATTTGAAATAGGGCTCTTGTATTAAAAGCAGAACAGGAGTGAAGTGGGGAAAAAAAAAAATCATTAGGGCTGTGTAGTAGGAGGGGCAATCTAGTAGTTCTTTGGTTTTGAATTTTTCCTTCCTGAATAAAGAATATTGAACTGAATTCATCCAGTGATGTTGATCTGCATGAAAAGAAATGTAAATGGGATCCAGATGTGTTTTCTCCTCTAATAGTTTCATTCACTATGCTTTAGACACGAGAGAATGAAATGTATTCCATAATAGGTTGGGGGAGAATAGCCCAAAATTATAATTTTATAGTATTCCCTAGGAAATCATAGAGGCCTAACGAATTAACTAGGAAGCTCTGATGTCTAATGAACTCTGCATGGGGAAATATTTAATTTTATACTGACTGCCATAAGGCAACTGCATGGTGGGTTATTTAATCATCAGATGTAGAAATAAAACAGCAGTAGAAAACGGACCTGTCCCCAGCATTGTAGAGAAAGGTTTAACTGAGTTTCCCTTCAGTCTTTATTGGAAAGGTTGTAAGGTTCTCTTCTAGAGAGGCACGGAGCAGTTAGCAAGCACCCATCTGGACACTCTAAACATGAGTGCATACCTCTGTGTAACACCGGCGAGGGGGGAAGAAATGGCACATCTAAGGAAGCAGCCTTCCCATCTTTTGAAGTCACTGACTGCAGCTCTAGAATATTGCAATATATTATGTAATATATATTATATACACGTGCGTATATATGTATAATGCATAATACAGTGATGCAACTACTTGCATTAAGAGCATTGTGGAATTTTTGTTTGTGTTATGTAGTTGCTGCAAGTGCAATTTGCAGTCAGTGTAAACCAAAGTCACGGCCTCTCTTGCAGCGGTAGTGAAATACATAAACGTATTGATGTACTGTGGACTTTGTTCCATTCAGTGATAAGTATTTCTTTTGTACAGGATGGGACTTTCACTCTCTCCAACTTGGTTTTCTCCCTTCATGCTGCTCCTCCCAAGATGTGTACTGTGTAGGAGAGTGCACTCCCACGGGAACCAGTTTGCCCGAGCCCCCCGTAGCACAGCAGAGACTGTGTCAGTCTGTAAAGTCAACCTTCCTCTTGTTTAGACCGCGTTTATGCCTCTAGTGCATACATTCCTGAATTGTGGTCCCTAACAGAGTATTTTCTGGGCTTCTATGAACGAAATCTTGTTAGTAGACAAGATAAATGGCAAAAGGTTGCGACTTAAAAGGCAAAATCCACTTGGCAGTGCAGTGCTTACGTGTGAAGGCTTGGAGAAATGCAAGGTTTCATTGTGACAATCACATAAGCAAAAATGGCTTAATACACCATAATGCCTCTTTCATTTATGGCAATTTTCTCATAACTGTCAGTCCCTTCCAGAGCAGCATAACAGATATCCCTTCCTGCCCAGGCACTGCGCAGCGCGTCAGGCCTGGAGACACTCATCTCTTCTTAGAGGCAGAAAATTACCCTCCCACAAGCACAAATGTCTTCTGGACACCAGGTGATAGAAGAGGATGTCAGAATATCATCTGTGATCCTTCTTTCTTCTCCCAGGCTTCACCAGCCAAAATGCCAGGTTTCAGATGCTGAGAGTTCTTTGTCCCAACGCTTTTCTTCTCCATTTCCTGGTACTCAGTTTGGTACTGAGAAGCTTTGTTTCATTACTAGTGAAACTAGCTGTAAACCCTGTTATTTACCAGACCTAGAGTCAGTCTTATAAAATGGATTAAATGCCAATTGACCAAAAGAAAAGTTGATTCTGTGGCCCCACACCCTGAAGCCTGCTGCAAGGCAGATGTATGAAACCAGGCTCAGGCTCTTGCTTTATAGAGAGCAAGCTTAGGGTTGTCTCTCCTACCTTGCAGGTGATCACACAAATCACCGGACTCACTGTACAAAAAGAAGAGTTCAGGGTTTAGGGGTTTTTTAACACTTCTTCCCCAAACTCCATTTTTGCCGACACAAACGCAGTGGAAAAAAAAAAGTCTAAAAAATTCTCTTTGTTATTGCAGAGTACTTAAACTGTTAATATAGTTTGAAAAACAGGATTCTTACTTTCCAGGTAGCGTGTCCATTGAGCTACCCTGTCTGGCAGTAAATGCTGTCCAACACAGACTTGTACTCTGCTCCAAATGAGAGTCTTCCAGTACATTGAATTTTTGGTAATGTGTTTATTCACTCTATCCTCATTATAGAAATAATCAACAAAATAGGTCTGTGCTCATTCAAATCCCTGCAGAAGTCAGTCATCTCTCCAAACATATGGTCTGTTTACCTTCCCAAAAGCAAAATGTCTTCATAATATCCAAACCCAAAGACCCCTCTCTCTTCCAGTGCAACAGACCTGGAAATTCATTGAGTTTTTTGCTGCGCATTTTGATCCCCAACTGGTATTTGAGAGCAGAAGGCCGGCGCACTAACCAGGATACATTAGGCTGTTGAGCCACCATGCTACAGTGGTTCTGACATTATTTTTTAATGAGAGAAAAAGAACTGACCTTGTAGGGACTGGCACCCAAAAACCTATGGCTGTTGTCCAGCCAGAAGAGCACTTTAGGGGCAAGTGTGACACGCTTAGGGTTAGTGAGCAAGCCTGATGTTGCCTTACCGCTGCTACAGAGTCATCATGGGTTACTTCCTAGAGATTTCTGTTTTCACTGGGGATTGTTCTGTGCTTGGTTGCAACATTCAGCACCTATGGTAGGAGAACTGGGGCTGAAATACTTGAAAACAATCCCTCTTCTCCTCCAGACCCCATATTTCAACACATTGTTTCTCACAGGGGAGTGGGTTGCTGTCAGCACACTTTCTGGTGGTGCAGATGCAGTGCTGGCAGTCTTACCCGATGGGAAGGAAAGGGATTTTATGTCAATTTTTTCTCATCCAATCCCCCATCGTAGTTAGGTCTACAATGAAGGGAGTGAAATATCATCACCACATGTAAGAAATACTGGGGCAGTTATAATGAGGGAAAACACTTTTAAATTGCACCGAAAGATCTGATGGACGTTTTACCACAGCTTATGTAAGAACCTTGAAGAAGGAGCACTCTGCAGTGCAAATGGATCTCTGCAATACTATCAGAACCTGATAAAATTCTGTGTTAGCTGGTCTGTGATAATTAAAGTGATATCTTTCTTTCCTTACTGTGTTCCTCAGTACCACAACTTCAGAACAGCTCTGTTTGTTCTGGCAGCTTCTTTCTTTGCATGAGAGATGGGGCAGTGGTCATAAAACCACATCCATTCTGCATATGGTTAACTCTGAGGGGGTGTTTGTCTCTCAACCAGCTATTTGTGTTTTGTTTAGCAAGTCCTTTCAATCTCAGTGATGTGGGCTGCAAGCAAAATTGTACATATTCCCTGTGCCCAAATAATCAAGTGTGTAGGGATTCCAATGCTGGAGAGTCACAGAATAAAGCCGTTGTGATTCTGTATTTTGAGCAAGGCAATGACAAATGAAAGCACTGAGTACTGCTGTTATTTGAAAATAAGTTCAGTACTTATTAAAATCTTGCAGAGTTTATAAAGTTATTGTGTTACTAACCTTCCAGTATAGATTGCTTTTCTAAAAATAACCTCCTTTTCTGCTTGAAGGCCTATTCTTTCTTTCTTTGGTTAAATTAACCTCATAATGTAATTCAGCTCCTAATAAACTTTTAAAAGTGTAATTTCTCCCAGTTTTCATATTCTTTTTTTTTTTTTCCCCATAATACTACTAAAAGGAACTAACGTTGTCAAGTATTTATTTAATATTTTTTGCGGCCCACACACACACATATACCCCATGAAACTGTACCTACAGTACTGACAATCAAACTGACAACATAATCAGTCAAATTTTACCCAGTGACTGTTTCTTAGGAAACCAGAGTCGTGGAAATGAATTGCACAATACAGAAATAAAACCTGAATTTATGTGTGGCACTTCCATTATTTTTTTTACAAAATCTGAAAAAGTTATGAGGGTTCAGTGCAAAGGTGGAGCGTATCTGCTGCACAGATTGTGACTACACTTCTTGTGGTGGGAGGGAAACCCAACCTGAAGCCAACAGAAGGTCTGATGCCAATCCCTAAAATAGGACTCTTGTCATTTGAGGTGTAGGTGATGTGTAAGCCCTGTGTCAAAGCTTTGTAGTGGGACTGTAGGGAGATAGGGGCAGAAGGAACATATCCCTGTTGAAGCTTTGTTTCTTCCTGTTGGTTTTTTTGCTCATTCCTACTCTGATTCTAAACCATTTTCCTAAGCAATAAATCTGTCTGAAGTAAAGCTTTAGGAGACAAGGAAAAATAAGTGAGACCTTGGTTAACACAGTGAATAGAGTCTCTTCAAAGGGTCTGTTCAGAAACCCTTCTAGACCAAAGGGCATTTTTAATTTCTCTCATATTTTTTAGTTTCCTTGTGAGAGGTGTTTGCTGGTATAACTAACTTTCCTCTGAGGTGGACCTTCCTCTCCCAGAGCTCTATATGCTTGTGGTCACCACTGAAATGAGCGGGGGGGAGGGGGGAAGGGAATGTCAATCATCTTCATGAATAAGACTATGTCATCAGTGCTGTGTTTCATCGCTGTAGTTTGTTGAAGTGTAGATAATTATTTTGCAACTGCCCTAATAGAGTAGATGACTTATTTTACAGTTTGGGGTTTAAACCTGATAGTACTGCTTCAGGCTCAATATGCTGCCTACAGCCAAAATACAGATGGTGTTTGTCAAGATATTGGTCTGGGGGTCAACTAAGTTTTGCTGCTGGCCACAGATGAAATGGCATTTATGCTAAATTACAGACAAGCAAATAAAATATATGTTTCAACCCAATTAGTTATTTGCCTAAGGGTATATGCAAATTAGTAGTAAGTATTTTAATGGACAGGAGCCTTTTTGGCAGTGGAGGCCTACCAGGAAGGTGGTCTGGGTGGCTGCTTATGGAGATTCAATAAAATGGCCTGGATGGAGGGGTAGGGGTGTGAGAAGGCGTGTTTGGACAGCAAGGGATAAAGTTGGCAGCATCTGAGATTGCCAGTGTCTCTATTGTGTCACTTGGGGAAGATAGGGAAGAACAGAGGACCTCAGAGGGACATAGGGGCAGAAAGCAGGCAGGGAGGGGAACTGAGTTACCCTCCCTGCCTGCTACCTGGGATGTGGTAGCTTGGTTTCCCCTCTTTTTTTTCGATGTCTGGCTTGATACAGGCTCTAGCTGCCTGTGCTGCCTTGAGCCCTACTGACTGCAGAAGAAAGACCTGGAGGAGCTGTGACACACACCTGCTTTTCCCTTAGCAGTCTGGAAAAGCATAGTAGCTGATGCTGTGTTGCCCTACCAAAAAGGAGAGTATGTGTGTGTATGCAGGCTCCTGCACGTGCAGAATCATTCTGGAGAGGGAATGTTACCAACTGGAATGAAATATTCTGCTATTGCTGAGATTTTATAGCTTCATTTCCTTCTGTTTATTTTCACTTTGAGAGACTCTCACTTTTCTTTCTCTCATCTTAGCTCAATATTCAGAGCTGACCACAAGGAATTCTGATTGCTGCTTTTTATTCAACCAAAACTGTTTTTTTTTTTTTATTATTATTTTTGGCATTTAATTCTCCCCCAGCTGGACTTCCTGACCTATCTTTTTATTTTCCATATTGATGGTTATATTTATAAATAAGTTCAGTTTGCCCTGAACTGGGCTGTGAGCGTTCAGCTTGACTGATGCCCAAATTGAAGCACTCACAGCAAAAATATAGAAGTGCTATAAACATTTTAAATTGCTTTTGCTATGAAAAGTGTTCTGAAATTATTTCACTGCCTCAACCCTTTTATGTGTACTTTATTCTGAACCTTCTTAGAGAGAGCCTTGGACTGTTACATACAGATTTCCATAAGACGGCTTCTGTGACTCTGTAAACTCTTTAGCTAGCTTTACTTTCCAGATAGTAATGAAAATCATATAGAATGTTCATATGTTAAAAATAACTTGGTTTCAGAGCAAGGCAAAGGGATAGCTTCTGTCACATTATCAGTGTAATATCCTGACAGGAGATCAACATCTTGGTCCAGAAGCACTGCAAAATGATTCTTTGAAATAATCAAGTGATACCAGTGGAAAAACATTCTTTTCTGTTGGAAACCCCAGAGGGCTCAGCATTGGCACTAACCTTTCCCTTGCTAAGACAAAGGTTTGTGTTAATAGACTGCCAGAAATTACGTGAAGGCACTAGTTTTGCCACTAGTTTGATTTTAATTCGCTAAATATCAGACAGAAATAATGCCTTTAAATATAAGTTGCCCCTAACTTCCTGAGGTCTGTATCATTGTTGTGTTATCTGGAAAAGCTCTTGTGGACCAGTTGGCCAAGAAACTGAAACAAATAAATACTATTGCATGACAATCAGTGAATCTAAAGGCTGTAATGAGGAATCAAAAAAGAATAGGAAAACAAAGAGCAGCACACATGTAATTCGCCATCACAGGCGGCTTCCCAGAAATCGCCGCTTTACCTTGGCTTCTGCTGCGAGTTAGATTGGCAGAGGAAGAGCTTTGTGCAAGTGAGAGACTCAGTCTGAAATGTGTGTATGAGAGGTGCAAATTTGAATTTAAACTGAAACACATTTGGGACATTTTTTGTCAGAAGATTTACTTCTCTAACTGGCAAAGGAAAAGGCAGGATAAGTGCCATGTAGAGGCTAATTAAACTGTGTACTCCCTGGGAAAATGGTTTCCTGTCATGTACCAGGTGGTTAGGATAGTTCTTATCTTGAAAGAGCAAAAGAAGAGAATGTTGGGTGGAAAAGGCAGTGGAAAACGTGTTGCTTGCTCATGCAGTGAGGCCAGGGATCTGTACCAGGGTGTGCTGTGCCATTTTAGAAAGACTTTGTCCTTGTGTGTTTTGCTGTTACAGTGTACCTTGGCCACTAGCTTAGCTTAAATGGACTCTCTAATACGTCTCTCGTGTAAAGTGTGTGTATTTCTCCTTCTGGACCTTATTTCTTAATCTATAGTCCTCTCCTCCGCTTTCTGATCATCACAGTAGAGACTTGAGGTGGGAAGGAGAGGAATTGATGAGAGTGCTGGGAAAAACTCTGTTGTTGCAATGTGATGAGTAGGAACCTGCCAAAAATCTGTGGCTACAACAAACATACACCACGTTACCTCATCAGATATGCTACGTATTTTAGATATGTGCATGTTTTATGTGACTCAAGAAATACTTTATAGTAGGAGACCGTGCCCAAGGAATCTCAGAGAGAGATCTTAGTTTGCTCCTAACTAGTCTTGAAGCACTGTAAAGAAAAATCCATTTTCCTGACAGTTGGCAAAAGCATGAGATAGGAAAACAAAGAGTCGCATGTCTAATATAATGTTTTCGTCTCATTTTGATCGAAGGAACAGACACTGCACCAGAATGCACTGCCATCTCAGAAATGAGTGACCCACGAGTGAAAAGCAGTGTTGCTTTTACAATGGGTGAATAAAAGCCTTGATCCAGTGAGTGAGTGAATGCATTTATAATTCAGATCCGGAGCTGCATGTGGATCTGGAGATCTGTTGCTGTTCCTGCCCACTGTAAGTGCACGAGTAAATGGCACTTGGCTATAAAAACAGATGTTTGCTTCAAAGTTATAGACCAAGGTTGCCCTTTTTGTGATAATTTATCCAATCTAATAATATAACTTATGTTCTGAGACAGGAATTGCAATGGGAACAGACCTACCACATTCTCATTGCAGTCTTACGGCGTAGAGAACACAGGTTAAAATGCCGTCTGTGCTCAAAGAGTTTCCAAGTAAATCGGGACAGATTTACCATATCTTCCATTTAAAATGAAAAGAAAAATGTCTTGAAATTCTTTGACATAAAAATTAAGTGTAATGCTTCAGAAAAATTGTAAGGCAAAAATGTGCTGTGCCAAAACGAAGCAGTTAATTTAGGCAGAAACAGCACTTAAGCAAGTATAGCCTTCCTTTTTTTGGATGGTCCTAATTGGATGGTTTTATAAAGACAGATAAAAACCACTGTGAAAGTAAAACACAAATGATGTTTTATAACCTACTTAGGATTTCAGCAAAAGATTTTCTCTGTGCCAGCCAATGAATCATAGGCTGCCACACACAGAAAGTAGCAATAACTTTAAGATGCAGTGACATTATCATAGTTGGTACTTTCAAATTAATATGGGGTGCCGGAAAACATTTCAGGTGTTACTAAACATTATTGCTTGGGCTAATTGTTTATGTTCTCTTTATGAATTGAACAAGGGGTTGTAAGAAGGAAAGAAACGCTGTGAGAAAGGAACACGCGACACCGGAATGCATTTGCAGAAAGCCAGGTCGTAATAGAGATGTGCAGAGAGAGCCGGTAATCTGCACTGGTGGTTGAACACCTGGCAGTAGTTAATGTGAAAAATTGGACTGATCTGGAGTGACCCATTCCTTGCTTAGGTCTTTTTTTTTTTTTTTCTACAATTCACGTAGCTAACTGTAGTTTCTAAACACTGTTTCAAAACAAGACAACAGAAATTCTCTCTTTTAAAATGTTAAAAATTTTGGAGTTCTCTTATCCTATTTCTTTTCCACAGTAAAAATTCTGCCAAAGTTAAGCTGCTTTCACAGAGTGCTAGACATCCTTTATTTTCTCAGCAAATGAATTATTCATCGTAAAAAAATTCATCCATCTACTAATACAAATGACCAGAACAGACCACTTGCATTAGGGCTTCTAACTAGGAGTTACATTTCTCCTTGTGCTTCTAACTATAGAATAAGGAGCTATCCTATCCCCTGATTTCAGAGGAATGAGGAATTAATTCCTTTTGTGACAGATTGCATGGTTTAACAACAAAATCTTGCTGTAGTTCCAGGCCTCTCCAGAGCTTACTGGAATTCAGATGCAGTGGGTTAGTGTGAGATACCACATACAAGTCCCTCTCTAGCTATTCCACTCTACTGGGGGCCTTGGTTTCACCCCATTTCTCTCAGGACAAGCATCCGTGGAGAAATGGGAGTCTGACACTGTACCATTGCCACATGAAATAATACACTCTGGTCTGGGTGGCAGGTGGAAAGGTGAGGGTTTCTCTGGATTGCATTTGCTACCAACATGCTGCTCTGAAGCTAAGGGTGGGACAGGCACACGGCATTTAAACCTGTACCTGTCACACGTATTGCTTTCAACTGTGTTAGAGATTTTCTTCTAGCCATATAAGAGGAAAGCCCTGCATTCATCCTCACAGG
Organism: Heliornis fulica; assembly: GCA_013399135.1. NCBI lineage: Eukaryota > Metazoa > Chordata > Aves > Gruiformes > Heliornithidae > Heliornis > Heliornis fulica. The sequence continues at coordinate 1,043,627 of VXBZ01005234.1, read as the reverse complement.
CATTGCCGGTTTCAAGCCTGCTTTCCACCAGTCCAGCAGGAGAAAGTGGCTGGAAGACATCCAAAATTCTGAACAGTTGTTTCCATAGAAGGTTTGTAATATCCAGCTGCTTTTGACTGTGAATTTAATGACATATTTGTATTTGGGGAAAAAAATCAATAAAGTTGATGAACTGAAAAGAGCGATCCACTGCAACAGGTTCTGTCACTTTTAAGGACACCTTATGCAGTTCTTCATGACGCAGAAACCAGGCTATAGAAGTCATCCTACGCGTTCCTGCAAAACAAGATTTAGCATTCTAAACCTCACTGGTGCAGCTCAAGGAGAGGTACAATGATAGAGAACAAAGGGGAGGTGTGAGAAACAACCTACCACTAATCAGCCTAGAAGGCCAATAAGATCTGATAGGTTTCTGCAATAAAGCTGCCCTAAACCTCCCAGTGGATTTTCATACAATAGAAATCAAAAGGGCACATTAGTCATACAGCAAGAGAGACACCAAGGGAAAACATCCTGCTCTCACTTTAAACAGCTTTCTTCTTCAGATAAAATAGCCATCATGCAAGGTTCATAAAGAATAAAACTTTTCACTCTTTGCTGAGGGCCAGTCCAAGGTCTGTGAAACATTTAAGTCACACTATTATGAGGCCATAAATAGGGCAGTAGTTGTAAATTATTTCTTACTGCTATTATTACTTTCAAGACACTGTAATACATAATGATCTATATCACCCATGTGTGTAAAATGTTTCTACTGGAATATGCAGACCTTGGTATCTTTTCAGGATATTCCTGCTGACTTCAGGTGTGTCTGTAGTTACATCAGAGATTCATTTTGCTTTTCCCTCCACATTTCTGTCCTGTATTAGATTATCTGGAACCTCTCTGATCATAGTGGGGGAAAGGTATGGTGGGAAACAGATGGAGCCATTCCTTTTTTGCCTGTGGCTGTTGATGCTGTATTCCAAACAGCTTAAGTACGTTGGTTAAGGAGGTGTCACCGGTGTAAGGCCTTTGCTGGAACATGCAGTCACGTCAGGACGTTCATTAGAAACCTTTGTGAAGCTCAGGCTGCGTGACAGATGTTCAACATGACCTTATGGATTCTACCATTCTAAAAAGCAAAGCCAGTGATACTTCTTCCACATGAACATCTGTCCCTCGTGGGTCAGTAAAGGCTCTTCTTCCTAATATAATGGGCTGTCAGCAACCTGTCCTTTAGGTCATCCTGTCCTGCTTCCCAGGAAGTGGCAGTGCAGGATGCTGTGGAGCTGCACATGTCTAATCCTTGGGTCTGATTTCTTTTCCTTTCAGTTACCTTGTTTCTCTCTTTCAATATTGCATCTAGCAAGTTGTGTATAATGTAGTCACATAACAGTGTACAAAATGTAGGTGCAGCCATATGAAGTGGTATCAAGGGTACGTAAGCTCTTGTTAGGTGCATGCAGAGTATTACTCGTTCCTTGAAGAAACAATGTCCTATCTCCTGAATCGTTCTGAGCAAGTCCTGTGATTACTTGAATCCTGTCTTAATTGGAAATTCAGAATTTCTCAAATATCTGCTAGGTATAAAACTACAGAAAATCTTTTATTTGACATGGATATGGAAAGCATCAAAATTTGTGTAAGGACTGCTCTGATGTTGAGCAAAATTTTAATTCTGTAGAACTAAATGCAGTGTGACATATTTAACATCGTAACAGCTGTCCTCAAAAGTTCCAACAGCCTATTTTTACAGTTAGCTCCATTAAAGGAAAAAAAAAATCTAATCTTTTGCCTGCTGAAATGACTAATTTTTTTCTCAGTGCTTTTTATGATGATAAAACATAATCTGTTTTGTTCAGATGATAATAAACTGGCACTAAATATCTGTAGAAATGGGATTGTATCTTTGTGTCCATTAATGGTATATTATAGTTGGTTCTTTTTATTTGGTACAGGACTGTAAGTACTAAAGATGGTGCTGAATCACGGTAGTTATTTAGAAATGTTGCCTTTTTTCGTAAATACAAGCAATTAAAGTCTGTCTCCACCAAGTAACCTTGACTTCTGAGACATTGCAGGCATACTCCCTCTATATATGTTTAATTGCATATTTATATATTCCATTTAAGGACCCTCATGGCATTTATAAAGAATAATTTCTAGCAACTGCAAAAATACCTGAAGAGGCAATTAATGATTAACAGTGAGTGACCCTTACCTAGAAATTTCTCAACAAGAAAAAGTTTAATTTACTGTCTGCAGCATGACCAAGTCTGTGCCTCAAAGTGAGAGTTTCTTTCATGAGCAGTGAAGAGTGGACAGGAAAATCATCTCCAGACTTGGCAGCTGTTTTCTCTACTGGGGTGACTGGAAAAAAAGTGGGTGAGCTTTCAAGTACAGTGGACTCTTCTGAAATAGGAGCAGCAAACTTTAAATAGAAGTTGAGAACAAAGTGTATGTAATTTTAAGTGGATATGTTAGAAAAAAAGGCTGCTAAATGAATAATTAAGTAATGGAAAAGAGGGTGAGGTTGCTGGGAAGCAATTATTTATATGGGAGAGAGAAACAAGTAAGTTATCTCTTAAGAAACACTGAAGGGATTGTGGAGAAAGGACCAAGATAGAGGAGATTATAAATTTCCATAAGAATGGTATCTCTCAGGTTTTGGTATCCAACAGAGGCTGAAAAATTCTTACTGACAACTTGTCTGTTCTTCAGTTACATTAGTTGATCTAAGAGAAGATATTCCCTCCCCCTGCAAACTTTGGCTCAATCCTATCCTGAGGCTGTGATGGCTGCAAGAACTTGTCACTGTGAGCAGACATATCGTTCTGCCCAGCTGGAAGGTTGTCACATTCTTGTGTCCTTCCTGAGATGCTGGCCATGCAGCACCAGCTTGGGCTGAGATAGCCTTAGTGCTGTGTGTTTTCCCACGGGAGCCCTCTGTAATAGTGCCCAGTCCTAAGGATGGTGGGTTGTTACCCATCCAACTGCGGTGTCCAGTGCCATGTAGTGCTAAAGGGGGGTGTGTTCCCCGCAACTACGTGTTGGGAGACAGACACACCAGCCAACAGGCTCTCCTGCAGGCCTGTTTATGAGCTATTAGCCTTTAAAAAAAGACCACCCCCCCCCAACAACCTAATGAAAAAAGCCCCAACATGTTGACTTCAGTGCATATTTTCCTCCTAGGGAAGAGCTTAGTCTGTTTTATAAGTACTTTTCCATCTTACTCCTTATTGCGCATAAAATTGGAAATGTATATTTTTCAATCAGTCCTTCACAACATGTCATTAATTGTTTGAAGTAAAGCAGCATTTTCTTTTGTGGAGTGAAGAAGGCAAATGTCATTTACCCCCAGGATGCTTGTGCTAAGTGCAAGATGTAAATCAAAAATGTGATCTCCGCTGCCAGGAGCTTGCAGCGAAGTGTTGTATTTTCAAAAATTGTGTCTTGCTGATACAGATATCATGTGAATATCACTGCACACATGTGAGACCAGGTAGAATAAGGTAAGGCTGTCCTGGCCATACCTGTGTCTTAGCTTTAAAAATAAATTTATTGTATTGATCTGCTCCCACAGGACAAACGTACATCATGTTGGAAGTGTTCCTAATGAATACTCTATAAATTTTATTCTTTTGTTCTTTCTGTCTGCCCTTAGGCAGACAGAGAAATCAATGGTTTTCATCATTCCAATGTTGTATAATTTAATAATTCATGATGTATGATTTATTCAAATATACATGTAACTTTTGTTTATCAGCTGGAATGTAAACAAAACTAATTACTCCTGTCACTTTTCTCTTCATTGTAAACTGGTTGAGCCTACAATAGAAAATCATTTAGAAATAGAGCTAGCGTTGTTAGTCTGCTGAATCCTATGTTAGATGTACTGAGTCATAAATTAATTGTCCCATGCCATACAGGCCTGTTGTAGCGGTCCCTCTGGAGCAGAGATCCCCGTGTGTACTGAGTGTTCACCTCTCTGCAGAGTTCTGACCAAGTGATGGTGTTGGTGCGCCTGTGCTTTGTGTGGTGTTGGATCCGCAAAAGGGGAAGGCAGGCATTTCGGTTTGGGTTTTCTTGGTTTGTTTTGTTGGGTTTTTTTAGGATACAAGTTCTGGTTGAAGGAGTTCAGGTCATTTTTGCATCTCAGAATAGTTAAAGCACTTGACCACCAAATATTTTAAAATGGGTCTCACAACTGATGTACTTGATCCCATGGAACAACCTCAGTGTGAGTAATATGGTGCTGTAGTCAACAAGTTTGGGGCTGGGCATTAGTTCACCCTGCCTCTAAAATGCAAAGAGCCCTGCTGTCTAGTTGGAATTTGGAAGTCTCATTTACATTTGTAAGCAGAACTAAAGCAAACTGTCATGTTCCTATTCTTTACTCTCTCAGAACCTCCTCTGTAGAATCTGTTTTCCTTCTAGCATTAGCAGCATCTTGCTAAACATCACATGCACATGCTTCAAACGCCTGTGGATATAATCGATAAAGTAGTTTCTACCTAGTAATCACTATATCCTTTACTGGTTTACTGTGGTATATTGACCTTTAATATCTGTCATAGACACAGATAAGCAACTATATGTAATTTGGCACCTTAAGGTTTTTTTATAAGGTATTTTACTTAGTCGGTTAATTGCCAGTTTTTGTCCAGTTTTTAATTTTATTTGCATCCAAAGTTGGTTTAGACAGGTGTAGTCATAATGTTAATAAAAACAGCTTAGGTGGCTGTTTAATGCTGCCAAAGGTGAGGCAACTTGCATTCCTCAGATAAGAAATCAGGTCAAGGTTATTCATTAATATATAAAATTATTAATGAGAAAAAAGTCATTCATATATCTGCACACTACTTATATTTTAATTGCCGTGTTCTGTCATCACTTCAGAGTGTCTTTATCTGCCAGCCCTCTCTCCCCTGCTTCCTGCTCAGCTTTGCCCATGACAGCATGGTTGCAATTCTACTGGACTCTTCAGTTCCTGTCACAGCATTGGATTTTTGAAATGTGAAGTATTTGTGCTCCTTGGATGAACTGCAACAAAAAACATTGCCTTGTAGGATACAGTCTTTGACTGGCAACAGTTTCCTCCAGGCTTAAAATTTAACTGAACATTTGGTAAAATTAAATCAATCTCTGAGAGAGAATAGTATTATAACTAATGCAAACATTGTACCAATTTTTCCACAAACAGATAGAAATATTTTATTGCTACAGCTAGAGAAAATATATTTGCTCTGTGTGGTTTCAAATCCTTGGCAAAATGGAAACAGTAACAGAAGATAAAACTGGGAATGAACTGGTGCTGTGTGCTGCCCTTAGTCAGCTTAAAATCAATTTCATGATGTCTTTCAGTTTGTAACCACCACTGCTGCTATTGAAATGAATGAGAGTTGTGTCTGTGTCCGTGGTACCGAAGCTGTGACAGGAACAGAGATGAAGCCTGATTTTGTGACTTGACTATAATGTCCGAATGATAATGCTCAGACCATTTAGATGTAATAATAATTTTAGTTTTAAAGACATTTCCAATTAGGGGCAAAATTTGTAGCCAGTGGAATCCCATCAAATACTTCTCCAGGTCTTTGCGTGAGAGCTTGGCTATACAGCATTTACAGCAGCAGAATAGTAGATGTACTACTCAGTGGTACCACACTGCCCTTGCTCTGTGCAACTGTTTTTTTTTTATTTCCTCTTCCATACTTACCTATAGCAGAGGGCTTCCTCCTATGTGCTAGTGAATACTGAGTAATCAATACCTTACTAGGTATAAACTTTAAATAGGAAGTAGTTTTATAGTAAGAGATTTATTTTTCTTTTCAGCTTCAGGATACAGAAAGGTTTACTAAGGAGCATTTAAAGTCCTCGGGCAAACTGAAAGGAAAATTTTCTGTTTGAAAATGTTATGGCATTGTAGAATATTTGAGGGTTTTTTACTAGCACGGGCTATAGTGAGTATTTGTCTAGGTTTTCACTTCCACTGTACCCGATATATTGCTATTTATATATGCTGTTGGTTTGTGTGTGTGTTTATATAAATGTACGTACATTGTATTATTAACATCAGATCTGGAGGGATCTAGAAAGCTGTTTGAAAGGAAAAAAATCATATCCTCGACATTTTTTTTGAGAAGGCAGAAGTGGGCTGATAGGGCTGTCACTGGGTGGAAGGTTAGGAGAGAGAACCAAGTGGTCATACAGTGTTGTGGTAATAAAGTTGGTGTATGGGTGGCTCAGGATAAGCGGGAGGTGGTGAATGGAGCAATAGCCAGTGCAGCTGATGTACAAATGCTGAGCACTTCTTTGTCTGGACCAAGGTCACTCTTGGACTCCCTGTTGGCACGGCCCTGGAAAGGAGCATATCCTTGTGTCCAGACCTGGGGAGACCATCTGCACCTCTCCTTCACCTGACACAACCCTGCCTTGTGCCCCAGCTTCTCCCAGGGCTGCCTGGCTGACAGGGTTTATCATGCTCTGTGGCTATAGGAGAAGCCTGTCCGCCCTAGCTACTGTCCCTACACTGTGAAGTCAGTCTGAGTTCGGTCATTCAGTTAAGTGGAAGAAGAACCACGGCTGTTCAGGAGATGGGTTAATGCACAGGAACTGAAACCAGAGCTCTTGAATTACCGTAAGACGTAAGTCTGGGCTTCAGAAGGTTTGGTTTCAGCACGTGTATCTTCATGTGTTGCCTTAGGCAATTCATTTCATTGCTTGGCATCCTGTCTCCCACTTTTGTCAGATGGAAGTAACACATCTTTTCATGTTTGCATCTCAGCCTTTGCTTTGTCATAATAGTCTTGGTGCTTTCTCATCCTATATTAAAGAGTAATCTCTGCAGCGTAATGTGATTGTCATCTTTGTGTTCAGACCATGATAATTGTTGCAGTAAAAAATTTGTATTTGCATATGACTCCTGTAACTTAACACTCCTTATAAAACTCCGTAAGTAAATATTATAACAGGATTAACTCTGTAAGGCAAATGTGTAATGGAGTTTTGGAAGTCTAAACAGATTGGATGTTGTGACTCTGAATTGTAACATTAGCAACTCTTTTTTTGCCTATTTAATTTTATTTTTTTCCTATATGTACTGTGTTCACTGGGCATTTGTTTTTTACTACTGTTTTCCAAAATGTAATGGATTCTAGTGCTACATTAAAATTGTTTAATGGGATTGCTGTGTCCTGTATACTGAGGACTTTGATATAACTGATGGGAGCAAGGCAGTCAGGGATCGGAAAGGTGTGATGCTCAAGGATAACCTTGTTCTAAGAACTGAAGTGAGTCTTCAACCAACTAACAGGACTGTGTACAGAAGGCAGAGCCAGGCTCTTCCCAGAAATGCTCGATGATAGGTAAAAAAGGAAGTGGATGTGAGAAATTCTGATTAGAATTAAGAAAAATATTTTCAGTGTAAGGGTGATCATGTACCGAAGGAGTTTTCCCAGAGAGGTGGTGGAATTTCCATCTGTTCTGGTTTCAGATGGGATTGAGTTAATTTTCTTCCTAGCAGCTGGTAAGAGCTGTGGTTTGGATTTAGGATGATAATCATATTGATAACACACTGATGTTTCTAGTTGCTGCCAAGCAGTCAAGGACTTTCCAGCTTCTCATCCTGCCCTGCAGGAAGATGGGGGATGTCCGGAGGTCTGGGAGTGGGCTCAGGCAGGATATGTGACTCCAGCTGGCCAAAGGGACCTTCCACACCATGTGATGTCATGTTCAGTATATAACTGGGGGAGTTGGCCAGGAGGCAGCACAACGTTGGAACTAGTTGACCATTGCTTTTTGGTGGTGAACAATTGTGCTGTGCATCACCTATTTCATGTATATATTTGTATTTATTATCTTCCTTCTCTGTCCTATTAAACTGTCTTTAGTTCAGCACAGGGAAGGTGTTGGTTATGTGTGTTAGGTAGTTCATAGAATCAGAGTTAATTATGAATCAAAGGAGAGTTTATCTGAAATATCGGAGAATTTATCTGAAATATCTCCAATGCTCCCTGGGACTCCAAACATCGTACTCATCGTGTGCAGAACAACTGGTTAATCATGACGCATACTTGGGCACTTCCAACCTGTATTAAGCACACAGTTTTGAAAGCCTCAGAGATTGATGTTCATTGTTTAAATTATTTTCCTGGCAGTCTCATCTTTCTTCTGTAGAAAGCTGTTTCTTGAATATGCAAAGCTGTCTTTAGTACAGTGTTATGGTGGAGGACTGTCAGCTGGAAAATATCAGAGCTCTCCATTTATTCTTCAGAATGTCATAGCCATTGTATGTTCAAAATATTCTTTTATCAGCTACCTGTGTAATGGTATTAGTTATCTGTAGAGTGATAGATGGATGTGCAAATCTGTTACTGTAAGTATCCTTGTGAAATCTAATTTTGAGAAAAGTATTTGTAGAATAGTCAACATAGAAGTAATGTTATTTTAAGAAGATAAATGCACGAAAGCGGTAGTATTTGATACTGGTGAAACTGCATCCTAATATGCTTTACAATAACCCAATTTTAATTCTTTCAATATTTTTGCCTTTTTTTTTTAATATAAAATATAAACTGGAAACTTGAACAGATTTTATAGACCAATTCCGTGATTTAAATGGCTGTGGGCTGTGACGTTGAAAGCTACAATTCTGTCTGGAATCAAATTGTGATGACTTATAATTCCCTAATGGAAACACTGACTAATCTCAGAGTATATAGATGCTAATGGTACCGTGTAATGCATTAGCCAACACGTTACTCAGGAATGAAATATCACTGGGCAGTATCAAAGATCACCTCAGAAAAGATCTCAATATTAAAGTGTCACGGAAAGAACTAATTGGGTTTTTCCTGTTGCAAAAGGCTGAGCAGTGGCAAGCCTGTCATACCGGGGGAGAAGGGAAGGACTGGGAGGGTTTTACTTATGAAGAAACAGCCAAACAAGGTCTCTGTGTGCAAGTTCGGAAATCCGTACCAAGCCAGTGGCGCAGGGGAATCGTCTGCCTCTGTTATTTCCACTGGTGTGTTAGCTGAGGGCAGCTTTTTTCCTTCACCTCTGAGTCTGGCTTGCTGGTCACCCTGAGGACTGTGGCAGGCTGAGGGTGTTTCAGGCTGCATCTGCAGACTCCCGCTGTTCTGCAGGGACGTTTGTAGGAGACAAATCCATCCGCACCTACGCTGTCCCACTGCCAGGCAGCACCAGGCTCTCTCTCCATGCACTTTCCAAGGCAGACTTCCCTAACTGTATAATCTGTGCAAGCAAAAATGCAAATGTCGTTGTGCCTCTCACTGAAAAATGCAATTATAATGACAGCTCTCGTACTACCTACACATACAAATGGCATAAACATCGCTGCTGACGCACAACAAACAGATGACTGAGCTGGGAAAAAGTGCTTCCTCACAAAACACATCTCTTCATAGGACATGGCATGCTGTGGGAAAAGCACAGTGCCTTGCCATGGGTTTAGACTTAATTCTCTTCAATATTCCACTTAAGTTTGGTTGGTTTTTTTTAAAATCTGTATTCTAATGGATTTTAAGATTGTGAAATATGAACACATTTTATGGCTACATGAGTGGCTTTTGGGAAATAATCTGCTTGGAAGTGAAATACTGTTACAGTGAAACTTGTATGATTGTATATCAAGTTTTTATTTATTTGTGGCTGAGACACAGCCATTCTTAAGTTTAGAATAAATAGCAATGGCCGGTATTTATTGTGATTTAGAAAAAGATTGTGCCTGGGAAGAAATATAAGCTACATGTGCCTAAAAAAGAAAAGCAAAGCTTTAAACCAGGGTATTTGTATGAAGTGCGAGAAATTTAGAGATGCATTTTGCAGCTGAGTTGCGTTATGGCCCTGGGGGAGTTCAGAGCTGACTTAACCTTGGGTCTCACCGGTGGATGGGCCAGGATCCATGGTGGAGGGTGGATCCATGGTGGATCGGCCAGGTACACAGGCACACAGGTAGGAACCTCTCCCCAGGGCAGGGATGTTCTGTGGCATTGGTAAAAGCTGCTGAAGTCAAGATTAAATTATTTAACTGAGATGCTGTGTGCTCCTGGCTGATTATTACTTGAGATTCAGTTCTTTCCTTTTCTGATTGAATTTTTGATACCCGTGTCCTGAAAAATAGGAACTGTTCAGTTTTCTTGGGAGTGTCAGCCACTTGGTCTCATGAAAACAACCTTCTTCACTTGCCTTTTCCAAACTCCTCAAACCTTTTAAAGCTTTTAGCCAAGGGAGAGTTTTGCAGGTTAGTGAGTAAAGATACTCTTTGAGAACTAGATGTGGCAGATCCTCTTTAAAGTCGCTGTTCTGCAGCAGAGCTGACCCAGAAATTACTTGGTGAAGTTAATGCCAAGCACATTCATTGTTCTTGTTACAATTATGTATATGATATGTCACTGCTGACATTTACTAGAAATTTTCATGTCTTTCTGTGTACAAGCCAGTTTCAGTTCTAGTGAAGGAATTTCAATTTGGTTTAGAGATAAAATATTGAGCCTAAAAATTTCATTCTCTTCAGTATCTTTTCGTGGTAGGTTAAAGACCTGTATTTGATGAGCCCTGCAAAGAGTTCTTGTGAGCACCCAGATATTCAACTGCTCTGCCAGCATGGAGGTGGAGCATTAGATTGAACAGAAGGAAGAGAGTTGTGGAGTTCTTTTGGGGTTTGGTTTTTTTTGTTTGTTTTTAAAATCTGAGACCATTGTATAAGTGCTTCCCTGGAAGTTTGACAGTATCCAGCAGGTATAGTATTAATATACACCTGTATTAGCTATAAGTAGTGACAAACATCCTCACATAGAGTAGATCTGTATGTTACTACCACCCATGTGCCTGTTGTTTTACTTACAGCTGCTTGAGATGGTTGTAAATAAATGAAGTTTTCAGCTCATTTTTCCAGATAAAATAATCTGTTCTCTCAGTTTCACGGTAGTCTTTCTACAGTTGAACCTGTTTGCATCCTCCTCTTCAAAGCATGATACAATGATAATGGGCAAGGAAGATGGCATGGTGGCATTTGGGAGAAGCTGTTCCCAGAACCCAGTGATAGGTAAAGCCATGAGGGCATGTTGTATCCTCAAGAAAATGCCTGGAAGATTGACCTGACCCTGCAGGCAGGAGGATCATGAGCCCACCCTTAATCTTGGTGCAGCCTACAACAGGCTTGCATTTGCCTCTCTTCTCTTCCGTACTTTCTACTTATTCCATTTTTTGCTCTTTGCACTTTCCAGCAATAGGAGAATAAATCAGTAGTAACATCTAAGTCTTACTTTTAATAACAGTAGTAGTTCTGGTTTTGACTTTCCTTGACTTTCCTGAGCATTGCTCAGCCGAGAAGAAGTAAAAGACAAATTGTGCTCCTCAGGTGCTGAAAATATTGAAAATAGGAAGAAAAAGATAAATCAAGGGCTGGCAACAAAAAAAAAGGAAGAGCTGTGCCTGTTAATCTGCATCAGTTCTGATGGGCGGATGTAAAAGGAACATGAAAGTTAGAGAAATCTAGGCTACCCAAGTAAATCATAAATTTGAGGATTTATTTTCAAAATCAGTGTTGGTAGGACTTTAAAGGTCAGTTCTAGACTTGCAAGTGATTGCACCGTTCAAGAGAGATGAATAGAGAAGATTGTTAGTTTTTCAGACTAAATGTTAATAAGAGTTTGAACAGAGGAGCATGTGTGTGGTGGCAGGTAAGAGGGAGCCTTAATTGTAATGAGGGCTGACAGCAGGATTAATCTGGGCTGTTCCAAAAGAAAAAGGACAAAGATGAGAAAAGGGAGAATCAATGCAAAGTGCAGGAAGCCAACAAAAGCAGAGCACTTTCTCACGCTTGCTTTAGCGGCATGAGAGGAGCAGCAGGAGGAAAGTAAGACCTTGGGATGCGATGGTGCCGTGATGTCAGTAACAGAAAGGACGGGCTGTCAGAGGTGATGGGAGAAACTGCATCGTTTTAGAAAGGGAAAGGATTGTGGAAGATGGCTGTGAAGAGCATCTGACAGGGCAGGGTGAAGAGAAAGCTAGTGAAGCTGAATTAAAATAGGTGATGTGTAAAGAGAAATCATTCAAAGAAGGAAAGGGATTTGGAGGTGTCCATAGCAAGAGGCCAGTGGGGTGCTGAACAGATGGAAATGTTGAAGTTCTAAAAGAGCTGTAAAAGTGAGCTCAGAGTCACTGACATTCCAGGGTCACTATAGAAAAGGAAGGCTTCTAGTAAGAATAGAAGCACAGGGGTCTGCAAGGGGTGAGAGACGCCAGAAGCTATCAAGTGATCAGGGAAGAAAACACCCCTATGGAGGGAAGCCAGGAGGAAAGGGTGGCATGGAACTGGCTTAAAGCTTCCCAAACACAGGGGTCCTGCAGTGGATGGAGGGAGCCAGCTGGTGCAGATGGCTGGAGGTGAAACGTGCCTGTGGCTTTGGAGGCTGGCTGTCTTCACCAGGCATCACGTACAAACCTGAATTGGATCTAGAAATGTGTTTCCAGAAAGATGTTCCATAGATTGTAGAGCAAAAATGGAGTACAACTGGTATTATTTACATCCACTGAAGATTGCTAGTAGTCTTCCTCTAAGCTGTGGTAGGTGTTTTCCAGTTATTTCCATAAGAATTTCCTCGTACTGGTTTTGGGTTGTATACTTGACACCCAATCATAGGGAGAAATTAGTTTAAAAATGTGACTTTCTCTATGCATAGAATATTCTCGGCTAATAAACACTCCCTTAAATTTCTTCCGTTTTGCTTCTTTCTGCAGTTCATTTTAAGTGTCACTCCTTTACTACATCTTGACATTTAATATGAAGCATTTCATCTACCAGAAATACATCTGAGTCTTCAGCTCAAGAGTCCAATTAAGAAAATGCTCCCATGTGCATGCATTTTCCTTTATTGAACTTCAAGTTATCTGCAATGTCATATACAAGTTTAAAATCAAAGCTTTTGTGGAAAAAATAGTTCTAATATAAAATACCACCTTGCCTCTCTGCTGTGCTGCCCCACCCTCAAAAAAACCCAGATGAAACAAGCTGTCTTTCACTTTATTGTCCAGTTTTTCCTTATTACCTTTTTTAAACAGATATTTGCATAGGCATCACAAATGCCTATATGTTGATAAAGGTGTTGCTATTCTCCTCCTTTAATGCTTAAGAGATTAAACAAAGTAATGGCAATTAAAAATGTATGCAGCTTAATGCATTTGTAAATAAATATTTTTTCTTTCACTGACTTAAATGAATTTGATATCGGTGTAAATGACTGATGCTGAGTGTTCCTGAACAAAGGTCAGGCTTTCTCCTCTAGATGCTGTAACAAAAATTAAAGATAGAGTGCAAAAAAAGAAATAATCTAAGCTGAGCAAATGCCCATGTCACAAACTATTGGTTCCTTTAAAGCTGCTCAGGTCTTCTCTCAGGAGCTGGTGGGTCCCCTTTGTAGTGCTCTGCTTGAGATAAGGTGGCTTTGTGCTAGGTGACTTTTCAGTGTGAAGTCATGAGGACTGAGAATGAGAATGCTCAGATTTCTTAGTCTTGGGAGGTCCCATTATAAAGACATTGCTTACTGTATTTGTGTGTAGGAAGCAGGGGAAGCAGCTCTATTGCAGCAGGGGACGAGGGGGTTTCAGTTCCCTTGCCATCTCGTATCATTCAAGCAGGACAACTCCGTGCTGACATAGAAGTCACCCTGCCAAGTTGTTTCACTGTGGACATGTCAGCACTGCCTGTGACACAGGACATGTGACACTGACTGAACAGTACAGTGGAAAGCAGTAAGGAGTCCCATCTCTTGTAAAATCTTTCTGTTAAAACGCTTCCACATCAGGAGAGCTTTTACTTAGTCTAGCATTTTAACGACTACCTAATGTGATTTGTAGACTGTTCCTCTGTTTGGACTATTATGTGTTATATTGATCAAATACAAGTGTGTGTGGTGTGTTATGTGTGTTTTGAATGCAAAATTTTGTCACTAGAGGAACCTCTGTTTTCAGATGATAAGCCAGGAAGCATATGGTAGTCTCGTCGATGTTCCCCTGCCCCGAGTGAGGTGTATAGAAGAGAAACAGTGACAGGTGAGCCTTCCTTTCCAGAGAGGCTGTGGAGGTTTTGTAGTATCTTGGACTTTCTAAAGCCTTTCTAGTGGTTGCTAGTCGTTTAGCAATTTGGCTTAAAGTAAACAACTTCACAGAACCAGAAGTTGAGAGCCTGTTAGAACAGTCTGGAAAAGCAGTGATGGAGATAACAGAACAACATAGGGACCACTTAGGGGATTCAAACCCAGACAGAAATCAGTGCCAAATGAATCAGGATGGGATTTGATTTTACTTACTACTCTGTGAGTGATCATGTAGCTAAATAAAACACAGTTTTCCTTCCACAGGCCAACTCCAATTAGTATACCTGCGCTGGATAGATTTTCACATACCCAACTCAGCGGCCACTCGGTTGCAAGTATGTAATTGGAAGGACACTTTGACTTTCCTCTGCCGTTCGCTGTGATCGGGGTGCGTGCTTTGCTGCCTGCTGGGCCACTTCATGTGAAGCTTCTGTTCAGGAATAGTATTAACAGTTGTTCCAACCATAATGATTAATTGGACTTGCAGGAACCCTGCTTACAGCACTCTCCCTGTTTTATTTAGCAGTGAGGAAAGCATCTGATCCGGTATATTGGCTGCCTCATATAGCTGTGCTCAGTCGCTTTCCCGCTGGCTTTTGCCTGGATTCAGCTCACCGTGCAGCTCTTGGGAGACTCTGGGGCTCTGCTCTCCCAAGTGAACTGGAACGTTTCCACCCATGGTTGGTATCTTGAATTTTCATTAGGGTGGGAGATCGCTTTACTTTCCGAGTATCAGTTTGCTTGTAAGTCTGTCTGCTTAGTCTGTAGACCAGGATGCCTTTTATCACAATTACTACAGAGCTGTGAAAACAGTGTATGGAGGAGAGAGGAGAAGTGAAGTAAGTGTAAGTAAAGTGTATGGTACATTTGGGAGCCTTAGCTGATGTCTGTGCAAACATAAAGTAAGGAAGCAGGTGAGTGTGAATTCCTGAGACCAAGCCCTCTCTCCCTCTCTGAAAGGGACTGGAGACAGAGAGGAGCTGGGGTTTCTCTGGGTACAGTCTAGCACAAGCATCCACCGCTTCATTCTCATGGTGAGCCTGTGGGGATCAGCATCCTTTGAGACACACTGCTTAAGGCTGTAGAGCTGTGGTTGGGTTTTGAGGCTTCTCCTTGCTTCTACATGGATGTAACTATGTCAAACAAGTCTTCCTTTGATCCCACGCATCTATGTTAGTATTTATTTGCAATATTGTAGTTATACTAAACCGTTCCTCTTAATGAAATGAATGTAAGGTGGGAATATTGCAGCATTAAGGTTAATTGGTACTTCAAGCTACCTGTCTTACTGGTGTTAGTGGTGTCACTAAGATGAAAGTCAAGCAGAAATTCCTAACGTTAGGTGTGTGGCCCCACTATTTTTGTTGGTCCCATCATATTGTTTCCATGTATGTGGACTACCGAATATCTCGATTTAATGCTCACACGCTAAAAATACCAAAACACCGAGACATGGTTTCTTACATTCCTTCTAGCATGCCATGAAAGGTTGCTGATGGTAATTAGCTATTGTTAATGTACAGCATAACTCCTTAAATACATAAAAGAAAGAAACATAGATGAAAAAGATCTACAGGGAAAACATACATGAGCGATTCTAACTTGGCAACAATGCAGGGATTGATAACGTGTCTTGCTTCTCCTCCCTGCAGCTGTTTCTTTCTCTTCCTTCAGCGATACATTGAGTAGTGGGCATCAATTGACAAAATAGATGATGTTCACTTCTGATTAATTTGAATCAGATTTACATTTGAAAGACACCAAAATCTTACTGAAAACTGGATGAAAGCCTCAAGATCTAGACAGGCTTAAACTTAAAATAGAAGGAAAAAAGTAAATCTGTAAGTACTGGAAATTTGTCACTATTAAAAGCCAGCAATAAACTCCCATTGTATGTAAGAAGAGAGATTTAAATATTCAGCAGAACTGCTTAAATTACTTTTTCTGTGAGTTTCGTAAGACCTACCCTTGTCATACTTTTTTAATTGACTTTCAGTGAATTACCCAAACTGCAGTCCTGACCTGTTAAATTTCTTGGGAATTTTGTTGGTTTCTGTGGCTCAGGATTGTAGGGCACAATTTGTGATTTTGGTTTAAAGATAAAACAATTGGAGAAAAGTCACTGTTTTCATTTTTTGTCTCTTTAAAATCCCACATTGGTTTTAATAGCTCCCATCCATCTGTTGGCTTATATAAATTGTTTCTAAAGTAAACTTATTTGCCTTGGAGCTTCTCTCAGTTCTTTCCAACTTCCATTTGAACAATTTATTTACCTTGACCTATGGTACCTGTCATTTCTGCAAGACTCTGCTCTTGATACATCAGAGAAAGGACTCTAGTAAATCTGTAAGAAAAGAATTGTTTTTTTCAAGTTTCATTTTCAAGTAAATACATAAAGTTGAAATATATTTCTGCCCAGGCGTTCCCTTTCCCCGAGCACAGTGCAATGCAGGGATTTCTCCCTGACCAGAATGCACTTGCCTTTGCATAAATTTAATTCCCATTTCGATGTTGAAGTTTCTAATATGAAAATTTTGCTTTTTTGTAGCTGTATACAAATATATTGTATTAAACCTAAAAAGCCAAATACTGTCCTCATTCACTTTTGAGAGATCTGTCTGATGTCAGCTGACTGAGACTAGCTAACTTGTGAAAGAACTGGCTCATTGTGAAAGATAAAATATACATACAGTATTGCTTTTCAGTTCTTAATGGAGCTACCGGACATGCCAGAAATTGTGTTACAGTAAATCTACTCTGCTGTAGCCATCCTGAGGTACCATTACCACTTGAGTTCAGGAACCCCCCTCCCAGAGAAGATTCTAAAAAAATTCAAACCAGAGAGTTGAAAGCCCTTCCATGGTGAGGTTGGTGTGCAGGACTTGCCTTTCTGCAGAGCTTTCCCCGGTAACTGGAGCAGAAGAATAACCCTGCAGGGTGCCCAGGGCTAAAGGCAGACAACTAAACCACAGAGTAAGACAGAGATTTGATTGTCCTTCTTGGATAGATTGTCCATATCGGGCTGTAACAGCAACTGTATTCAACAGCCTTAGGAGATAAGGGTATTGATAATGAAATGGTGAAAGAGATTGTAAAAGTGTGCAGGCATTTAACATTGCTGTCATTACATGCAGAAATATCAAATGACCTACATAAAGCACAGGTTTAACACCCAAGAAATTATTGCTGTGATTTTTTTGAAAAGTGATTTAAGAGATGTACCATCTATAAGCTCCAGTTCTCACAACATTAACATTGTAAAAGAACTTCTGTGACAAATCTAGGGAAATAGCCTCTTTGGTATTGCTGGAAATATTTGAAAATCCTCATATGCCAAGTTCAAAATGGGCTGTCATTTTGATGTAAACAGGCTAATTAACCTGTATTTCTCGTGAGATTTACTTTCAGAGTAAAGTTTTCAAGCACTGTCTGTGTACCTTTATGTTATTTTGTAGTTGCTCAAAGTCACGTAGCTTGAAATCCAAATGGTTCCCTGAAATCCAAATGGCTTTTTTTTTGTTTGTTTTCTAAGGAGAGTGGATAAGATGGCTGCAAGACCAATACAGGACAGTAATGCTGTTACGGGAAATGGGCGGTTATTGCTAAGTATAGGACTCTGGTTGGGAATAACTCGAAGGTGCGTATCCTCAGTGTTATCTTCTTTTCTACTGCTGTTGTGAAGTCACATCAAAGAATGACCTTTTTACTTTTATCTGATGTACATTTGGGAAAAAGCCATCTCTCGTGCTGCTGTAAAGCAGGGAAGCTCACGATCCTGAGAGATACACAAAGGTAAATGTGCACGGTTCCTCTCAAGCCCTATCCATACCCCGCTGCTTTCCAGTGGATGTCATTGCAACACAAAATGTATCATCTGGGTCAAAAATAAAGCCGCAAGAAGCCAGTGGTGCCAGAGCACAGCTTCTGAGGTGTTCATTTCTGCTGAAGCTGTTCAATAAACTGACAGGCTGGATCAGTTGCTTTGCAGATCACCAGCACAGCTCCAGCAGGACCAACAGCACTCCGACTACAAAGCAACTTCCTCCAAATCAAAATAATACCAAAAATAATGTTAGTGATACACGTAGAGAGGATCATGCCCCTGGGAAAGAACGTTAATGAACAGTAAGCCCAAATGTGATGCCAGCCAGCATGGTCAGAGCTCTGAGCAGCAGTGGTGATTCCCACCCCTCTGTTTGCCAGGAGCGTTTTGAGCAGTTCGAGGAGGTTTGCTAAAAACCCGCCTCTGTACAGAGCTTCAGCACAGCGCTCTGACCATCGCAGGACAGCAGGTCCTGCGCTGTCTCACTCTGCTCGTGACAGACATTGCAAGGCCAACTCACTTTTTATATCTCATATCTAGGATGTAAAGAGATACAGACCTTGCACTGGCCATCTGGTATGAAGAGCAATTCCCTTCATCAGCTGTGGTCTGGTTTAGTTCTGCCTCTAAAGTTCTGAGCATGGTAATATGTTTATTTTATTATTATTTTTGGGGGATAATTTTGAAGAAAGGTCTGTCTTCTCGTCTTCAGAAATTTATTTTTGTTTTAAAATTTCACCTTCAACTCTGCTGTTTCTTCCTTTGAGGTCACTATGCTCAGACCTTTCTCATCTAGCCTTTTTCCATCTGGTAACTTTTTATGTTTCACTGAAGTTTTTTTTTTATAGCTGTTTGATGAATTTTGCGCATTCTCAGACGTATGTGGAAGAACACATTCCTCATAATGTACATTCTGAAGCATTCAATATGATCCAGCTTTGCATCTTCTTCCTTCAGTCCTTTCCTTTAAGCTAGCTGTGGATTTATTATCCACATACATTTATAAAGGTCTCTCGCTCCAGCACTGAGTTCTTTTTCCTCACCATGGAAGTCCTGATACAGGCTACAATGAGAGTCCCTTGTTGAATTAACATGTTCACATCTAGTTTAGCCAAAATAATTGCCATGACAGTTAAAAACTCATGTAGGAAGTGTCTCTTTAGAGTGAAACATAATCAAAAGGCCATATAGCATGCAAGGAGCAGCTCCTGCAGTTCCTACCCTGGATTTATTCAGGGATTTAGAAGATGATGAAAATGGCAACCATCTAACTAAGCAGCAGGCAGTTTCCTCCCTGTTTGGGTATGGTTTTGCTGAACAATGAGAAGAGCCTTTGAAACATATTGTATTGTAACAGGAGTTTCCCTCTGTCCTTGAAGCAATAAAGCTTCTAATAAAGTGAAACATGCATCCATGGACGGTAAATTTTTCTTCCCATTAAAGTATTTAGGACCTTGTATTAATAACACTATCCATTTCTCACGCTATTTCATGCACTGACACCCAGGTGCACTCTATTTCCTTCCCTGAAAGCTATCTCAAAGGTGTAGTCATAGCTGTCATTTCGGATATAAATTTTCTGTGTCGAGAGACACAGAACTTTTACGCCTGGCTTCAAAATTTCCCAGCAGGGAGGGGCTTTCTCGCGGCAGCCATGCACTAGTATTCAACAGCAAGAGGAATTTCTGAGTGTGGCACCCTACTGAATAAAGGTGTTTCTGCACTCAGCACACTTGTCATCAATCACTTCCACAATCTACAGATTATGTATTTTCATGCCCTGCTTCTTTTTTTTTTTTTTTGTTACTTGAGAATAGCTAAGTATTTAGCAAAAAGAAAACGACTGGATTCTCCTCTTTGTCCCTTGCCAGAAAGAAGTGTTGCTGTAACTTGATTCATAAGGATAAAGCCAAACAGAAGGTTGCAAAACCTACTCACAGAACGCTCAGAACTAATTTTCCCTGGAGGAGCCACACCTAAGGATATAAGTGGCTTTTTTTCTTCCTTCCCTAGACTTTTTTTGAATAGCAATTTGACAGCTATATTCTCTTTAAACTATAATAGCTATTACCATTATGGAATGTATCATAGTCTGAAATAAAGTGAAAACCATCACTCAGAGTCAGGGCAGCTCTAGAAAAAAACAAACCACCACAGGCAGTTCTTTGTATGGGCAGGGTATAGATACAGAATGTTGAATCTAAAGCGTGCCATAAGGATGCTTGGATGGACCCTGGAGTTTGAGAATCCTTCCATTTCATTGTGGTCTATCTGTTAGTGATGCAGTTGGTTTCTGCACACCTTAGCGATTTCTGTTTTCCTTTATACACTTCATAACTTATTCCACCCAAATCTGCTGCACTTTTCTTCCAGTGAGCGCCAGAATATATTTAGTTCCATTTCCACAAGTCCTTTCATTTAAACCTAAAAATGGTATTTAATTCTTCCAGCCATCAGTGGCATATTCAGGGATGTCTTTCTACCCCGTGTGTGGCTGAGAGTTCTGCAGACAGTTGTGTTTATAATGCTCGAAATATCATAAATTAATTTGCCCTTTCTTATTGACATGCTGTGTTACATCAGCTGCAGGTCCTTATCTTGCTGCTGTCTGCTAAGAAAAAGCCCCTGCATACCTTTCATACCTATTACTCTTGTTTGAATGCACAATCTGTGTTCAGATAAACCACCCTATTGGAGTATTTTCTGTTTATTTGCTTTCCCATCAGCCTTACAAAAGCTGGCGGTGTTTTCAGTATCAAAACAGCGCTTCCTTCCATGTCTCCTTCCTTGGGTGTAACGCTGTAAAGCAAGCAGGTACAGCCCACAAGTGTCATTTCTGTCAGGCTCCAGCCAAATGAGACACAGCAGCAGCTCCCAGATGATCAGGAAATTAGCCTGCACATTCAGGCTTTACTCTTCATTTAACAATTAAACAAATTGTTCATGTTATCTGTTCAGGATAACTTGAGGAGCATGTCTGATCAAAATGTGCTTTTGTGTTAAATATGTAGTCACTGAAAATAGCTTAGGTTGTATGACGAATTGTTACTACTTAGATATTGTATTTTTAGAGTATTATTGATTTGATTCAGTGAAGGTAATTAATTAAATATGCTTCTGCACTTCTGTAAAGTCCTTTTAGATTCCTGTGTACCATCAACAGGAACAGTGAGTAACTTCAAGTTATTAGCTAAGAGTTGGGCAGGAGAGATTTAAAAATCTTTCTTCCCCTTCATAAGAAAGATGGAAGTAATGCAAAATAGGAACAAGTGGTATTTTCTACTAAATATTTTGAAGTAATTTCACCTTTATTTCAGTCAGAGTTTGCCTACACAAAACAGGAAGAGAACATTTAAACAGTTTCAGGGCTTGGCCATTACTGTGTCTGTAGCAGCCTATAGCTTAGAGACACAGAAGTGCTTCATAATAATGCAAGACACCTACTTCTAGCATATCTGTGTCTAATATATGTGATTCTATATGATAAGTATTCCTCAGAAAGGAAATAAATGTGGATTTAATTGCAGGAATTATAAGCCTAATTAAAAACACAAATCCCAGAAGAGTATGGAGTTCCTCTAGTCTTTGACTTTCCCTTGAAAATGAATTCTAATTCATTTCTTCTTACTTTCATATAAAAAACATTGGTCTTAAAACAAAAGCCAACAACACAAAGTTAGTTTAAGAATTTAATAATGCTAGTAATAGGTTTGTTGACCCAAACAAAGAGTGGGTTTTTGATACAATTGATTTTGCTCCACGAAGTCTTGTTATTTATACTTTAGTGTCAGGAACAGGAATTAAAGGCTTTTTCCTTCTGGTGTGAAAGCTGAATACATTTCTTGTGTGTGTTTATATTTGGAGATAGCCTACACAGTTTAAGGCTTGTCAGGGACCCAGCTACTGCGGTGATCACAATGTTAACAGACATACATTAGTGAAACACTAACATGGAAGATGAAGTCACCAGCCAGGGAACTCATATGCTTGAAAGGCGTTGCAGTGGTAAATATATATGTGTGTGGAAAAGGGAAGTCAGAGCAGCAGTGAGTCAATGGATCTGGTATACTCTCTGCTATTAGACGTTGGGACAGTAATGCCAGTAACGTTGGGTACGTGTCAGCAGGAAGAAGAAATATGTAGAGCTGGTTTTGATGATCATAAATGGCCAAAAGAGGAGCTTGTGACACTAAAACTGACCAAACTCTTTTTGTCTTGGTGAAGAAAGTTGTTTGAGTTCAATCTGTCTTATAATATGTCACAAAACCATAGAAAAGGAATAGGGAAGTAGTGAAGCACTTCTTGCCGCTTCACAAAGAATTTTTTTTGTAAAAGATATTTTTACTCTCAGGCAAATACGCTTCTTTCTGTGGAGTTTTTCTGGCTAGCCTCAAAACTCTTTGATGAGACTCCTTTATTGCTATTTGGAAGGAGAATCTTCTGGGATCTTTTTAATTTCCTCCCTAATAAGATCTATCCATCCCCTAAACAGTGACCATCTCCGGCAACTCTCATTTAGAGTCGATGGGAGCTGTGAAGTACGCCCTCTCTTTCCATGCCTTTGGCAGTTCTGAGCACTTCCTTTAGGAACCGTCTCAATCAGTGAAATTGTTGTAATACCTGTTTTTTTGGGACAGGGCTTCAGGTATTTATATTACTTGTTGTGGCTACTAATGATACCATCAGAGCAAACTACATTTTGGAACTCTTGAAGTAGTATTTTAACTTAATACTCATTAATTCTTTTCAAGATGAGAGGAAAAAATTAGAAGTGCAGTGAGTAGCTGACCTGCGTCAAGTTTATCTGTGTGAAATGATCTACATATAAATAGAATGAATTCCTTTGGCTGCCTTTCCATGAAGAAGCGCTATGTGGCTCAGTGGGGTGAAATTTAATGCAATAGTAGTCATGCTTAGAAGAGTTCTTGTGTTATGACAGCTGGGGAAAAAAGAAAGCCAACCACTGATGAAGAAAATGAATTTATCGATTATTCAGTAGTGCAACAGGGAGAATATTTTTAAATCAGGTGACAGAAAGCAGTACAGACTGCTAAATCAGACATATTTTTTATGTCGCTCTTTCAAACACCCAGGGAGATGTGCTCAATGTTTACTTTCCTGATTTTATTTCTATCTTGAAGCATTCTCCTAATCATTTATTGATGGCATTTTTTCCACAACTTCATGTCTTCTCATAAACTGCCAGCAGTATCTTAATTATAAACACCTTCATTTTAATACTCAATAAAAAGAGGCATAGTGGGTGCACGAGTATGAATGCTGGAATGAGAGGGGCAAGATCACAAAAGTGGACCCACTGTGCTCCACTTTACAAACCCATAAAAGAAAAAAGGGTTTTCCCTGTTCAAGAAGAGCATAAAGTCTAGTGTTAATAGCAATAATATTTTCTTCTCACTGGACATATTGTGTATGTGTGGTTTTTTTCCAGTGAACAGGGATAGCTAGTTTGAAGTCTGTAACTCCTTTGGAAGTAGGTCAATACATAATTTATTTTGAACACTTTTCTCTATATTGTGTTTGTATTCCCTTGTATTGTGGAAAATTTTAGCTAAGACGACTCAAAGCATCGGTTCCATTTAAATGGCTGTAAAGTCCAACTACCTGCCATTTAAGTGGTTGGTATTTAGAAGTTGAGTATTCTTGTTTGGTCTAAGGACAAGGCTATAGATCAATCATTTTTTCAACTATTTATAATGAGGATGAAGGCAAAGTGATATTTTTTGTGTCAGAAGGACAACATTTGTCCTTATTTCTACCATCTGAGAACCCTGTTGCTATTGCCTTGAAAAGATGCAAGAAAACTTTTTTAAAGAATTGGTGGTTAAAGTGTATCAAGTATTTTAATATTCTAGAGAGATAATCCACTAGTGTACTAAATACAGAGTTGCATAGCTTGTCCCATAAATGTAAACATATTTCAAAGCCAGCAAATAGATTAATTGATGCAGTAAATGAGCATGTTTCCAGAGACATGGGGAGCACAGCATGTTGGTGTGGAAGGATATTCATTCTGTTGTTCTATCTTTGACAATTATTTTAAGAACTGACAGTTTCTTACTACCAGATTTAATATATTTGGACTCCAAGAGATGAAATCTCTTACTGGAATGCTCACCACCAGTGTTGCCCTCCATGGTTGATTTGTCCTTTGTGTGTCTTTGAAGTAGGATGTTAATTATGGTACCACAAGAATATAGAGGCTTAAAATTGACTTATCGGGAGATATAAAGTTCAGAAATTATATCTCCTCTTTAATAACTTATTTTTTAGTAAAATTCTTCATAAGAAGGTTGTTACAGGAAGCCTTCAAGTCTTGCATTTGAGAAATGATAATTGCTTGTGGCACAGGTAAAAAAAATGAAAAAGAGAGAAACCCTCTATCACAGCTAAATTAGTAGAGCTGGAAACAGATCAGAGAAGAGGGAGAAAATGAAAGCACAAAGTTAATGAATGGGCAGCTAAACTTAAAAAAAAACAAACCCAAAACTAAAAGAAGCTATGTAAATCTAAGGCATGAGAAAATCTATGAAAGCAAAATGCTGCCTTAAACCAAAGTAAATCTATGATGCATAAGCAGACAGACCAGAGAGATGACAGTCTCAAACTGCTTCTTTTGGGGGGAGGAGAAGTAATATTTCTAATCGCTCTGTATGCTCAAAATGAGATTTAACTTATGGAGCAGATGGAAGCTGTGTCTATAAAATATAAAAAGGAGAAAGTACCGAGGGTCTGGAGCAGAAACAATTATCCCACTGGGAGAAAGATAAGTGTGTGCATAGTCATTATATGTCACTTCCATAGAGATCTCTCATCCATTACCTCTGGGGAGAATGAGCATCCATGTAGACGACTGATAACATTTATTTTACTTTCCATTTCAACAAATAGGGGAGAGAGTAACATTGTTCTTTCTGCTAGAAGCATTGCATTGGTTTCTTAACATTTGCTTGATTTTGATGCATGTTTCAAATTGCAAGGGGCTGCAGATGTTTCTGTTGGAGACCATGCTTATCCAAATCAACAGTCAAAGGAGTTGTTTCCAGAGAGAAGAGGTTAAGCTGCCCTCTGTGACCAACACAGAGGAGTGTGTAAAAAGTTGTGTGCTCCTCATTGCATTTCATTTTCACTGGGAGTGAAGTGACTTGCAGCTTAGTATGAGACCATGTGCTGGAAATGACTGTTCCATCTTGGATGCTCCTGAGGTACCATCACATTACAAAAGTGAATAGAAAATTCACTCAAAAGAAAATTTGTGTGCTTCTTTGGCAATAACTCCTTCTATTTATCATTGTTAGTTTTATTAACGATTGAGTTACATATTCAAACTTGTCATATTGTTAGTTCAGTGTTGCTTTGGCACTTTCCATAGATGATTCCCTTCTGAACTGATACTAACATGCCCTTTGGGTATATTCTTGCTCATCTATTGTTATTATAATTAAAATAAACGCCTCACTTTTTAAAAAGTGTGACCTTTTGTCAGTGCGGTAAATAAAGGGTTAAGAATTTTTCTTGGATTGTTTGAAATATCCTGATTGACTGGTGAGGTTAAAGGGATCTATGAATCTGCATGAAACATGCTGCTTAGCTGAAACTGCAGTTTGAAATTTAAAACTCCAGAGCAAAATACACTTTTCCTCTCAACAGTAATGAACCCTGAGCCTTATGGTGTCCCAGGGGTGTGATTATCTCAGAAAAACTGTTTCCCCAGTTACGTCTTGTTACATAAATAATCATCTCTTTGATGCAAAGGATAACTGTGGGAATGATGTAAGTTAAATATGTTCTCCAGCAGTCTGACTTGCAAGGGAATAAACAATTTGTTGATACTTAGAGTGCTTAAACCACTTCCTCTGGTTTTCAGGAAGCTTTAAGCATTCTAGCCATAGCAAAATGATCTAAATTTCATCAATAAGAAATAAGCTATCATTTTTCATGTTAATGTTTCTTAGGTATTTTTTGACTAGATGTGTGCAGCAAGAGCCAAGTGCTAGTTAACACTGTCGCTGCATAAAGCTCCATAACTTTAGTTTAGCTATCACAGTACTGGGGAAAAGTAATGTCTTGAATACATTCAAACCAACCATGACAAACACATTAGTGCTATTAGTACTGTTCTGAAGTAAAGTATATTCCTTGGGTGGAATTCATCTTGGGATGGAGAGAGGATAGAATGCAAGTCCATCCAGCAGAATAACGCTTCGAGGAACCGTTATGCAGCAGCTCATTGATGCGTGTCCAAGTTATGAACAAACTTACTTGCCTTGGTCACTCGGAACGGCTGCTGCTGCTGCAGCAGTACACGCTGCAAAATGCAAGGAAGGGGCCTGGGGGTGCATGCAGCCCTCTTGGGTCAAGCCTTTTTATTGCCTTTGCTCATTTTTGCTATGTTGAGGGCAGGATTGAGTTGTTATTGACTGCAGTACATTGTCTACTACGGTGTCCTAAAGGAAATGCAGGAGTTGCACAAGCCTCTTGCTGCTCCACCTCACAGAGATAAATTTTAGCTGTTAGGAACTTGGAGAGAAATAGCTCCAGTAGATCAGTTTTAAGCCTAGAGATCAGAAGTTAATGGTGGTGAGAAGAAATTGAGGAATGAAAGTATGTAAATAGCCTGCACTTTGTAATTTTAGAAATTAATATTAATCCTCAAATCAATTACAAAGATGTTTGAGCTCATAATGAAATCATGTCCCTGCTAGTGAGTATCTCTGCACCTCTTTGACTCCTTTAATTGCAATCACTGTTTACAGTTTCCCATTGTTCTGGGTTTCCAGGACAGTCTAAATATCAGATGGAAAGTTACTACAAATATCACAGCTTCTCTGTGTCTCTGAACTGTAGAGACTTCGGTTCTGTCACTAACGAAAAATGGAAGGTGCCGTAGGCTGCCTTGTCCAACTGTACCCACATCCAGAGCACTTTGACTGGACCTTCTCTGTTGTCTTCAGGCTAGTTCTGTCTCTAAATGCATAATGGACAACACAGATGAAGGAAAGAGAAGCCAGCCTTTGCTATTTCTCACCTGCTGTATTCTCTAAGTGTCCTTCCTTCTTAGACACCCATAACCAGGTATTCTTTCAATATTTTGATAGTAAAACCAAAGCTGGCTACATCCCAGTACCACAAACAGTGCTTAAGGACACTTTGAAATAAGCTGTTCATAGAAATGTTGATCAGCAGCTTGCTCATGGGAAAATAAGGCATTTTGTGGAGAAAAATAAGAGACTTAAAGATAAATGGTTGACAGAGACAGCTTTCTGTGTAAGTGTGTTTTGTGTCCAACAAAAGGATTTGGAACAATATATTTGTATCAGGAGAGTAAAAATATTGCATAAATTGTAATTTAGTGTCTATCCTTGTGATATTATAGAGCTGCATTTGCACTTGTGATGCTGCAGCATCCATGGCTTTGCAAGCAACAGAAAATAGTATTATTATTATAATAATCATGTTTTCCAAGTGATAGCAGAAATAAGGTATTTGTAGTATTCCTGTTTGTTTAAAAACTCATATTCAAACTTGGTTACAAAATGGCAGAAAAAAAATATCTGTGGAAGGAAAAGTTGTGACTTTACCTCAACTGAAAAATTAGTCTTAGAGTGTTGTGTGTGTCTCACTGCATAGGCAGTCCTTGAGGGTCTAGCTAGAGGGGGCCAAGCGGCCGGGAGCTGTGGCACAGAAATAAGAACATCAAGGATGAAAATTGGGGGGAGGGCTAGAAACAGCCAAAATGACCAGGAGGTCTGTAGGTAAGAGATAGCCCCAAAGGAGGTTAGAAAATTACCCAGGAAGAAGAATGATGACAGGCATGTGGAGAGTTTACAGAATGTGGGAAGTTCTAAGAGGAGAGAGGAGATGAATTGTTGTGGTAGGATGTCTGGAGCTCTGATGCTCCCAGGGCTGGCGGGAGTTTGGAAGGATGGTGGTGCTTTGGAGAAGTACAGTTCAGCAGCTTCAAAAGCCAAGACACATTGGAAAGATTTTTGGCAAATTCTAGATAGTGGAGAGGTGGAGGAAGCATACAGAAGGGACACTAAGTGTATACAGAAAGTCAAGAGAGTATTTAGCAGTGGCAGGGGAGGCAGATGGGAAGACTGATGGAGCAGATGGTGGCAGTGAGGGAGAGTCGAGCGAATTCCAAGTCAGAAACTTCAGCCACACACAACACATTATTGGTTGGTTTGGCTTCTTCCTCTTTTTCTTTGTAATCAAAAAATGAAAAATGCAACTCCTACACTCCCCTAGAAAGGAAAGCAACAATCTATGCTGTAAGAGCGCAGTGTGTAAAGAGTTGGGATGCTCTGGCTGGTACATGGGAAGCCCATGTACCCTTCCAGTGCACTGCTCCCTCGTGAGCTGGGAGAGGGAGGTAAGGTCATGAGAGCTGTGCTCGGGTGTGCAAACAGAGTGTGCATTTCCAGTGCCCTTGCCAGGACGTCCAAGTAACCCAGTGCAGGCTTGGAAGACTAAAGGGTGAACGAAGCATTCCAGCTTACATATTTTCTGTCCCAGTGCTTGGTTCTTTATACTTTCCAGATATATTTTTCACTCGATTGTGTAAGTCAGCAGTGGTGTTTCAAAGACACTTTGAAAGATGTTAGAGTGACAATATTCCCCACCTAAATTCATTCTTCTCATAAGTAGAGGTAACCATGATATGTTTGGAGGGAAGCATTTAGGCATCCATTTCAAACTAGACCACAGCCACTGCACCAGCCACTGTGTGTGCAAAGTGTAATCCTTGTGATGCCAGAAAAACTCATTGGTTTTATTACTTCTTCCCTTCCCACAAGTCCCTGGTTCCCACATGCCTCACTGTAAGGACTGAAGAATACATGCATAACTCCTCCATTCTTTCAGAGTAATTAAAAAATTTGTTTAAAAGATCACCAGTTGTACTGGTAAATAATAGGCTTATCGCATTTCTTGGAGGACTTCCTTTTTCCAGGATAAGTTCACTGTAAGTTCTAGCATCCCTTTCCACTTTCCAGCATCAGTGTCAAACCATTTTGTAATTAGGGGACACTTGGTGGCCAGTGACTGCCAAAGGTACATAAATATGATGCAGTTCTGATAGAGAGGCTGAGAGCATTTACATGCACCTCATTGTCAAACAATTCAGTGGATATGAGTGTGTTTATTTTCTGAATTATGAGTTAATTAATGTGTGGTGTCATGTTTTGAATGTAACATCTCTTTAGTCCTGGAGCTTCTTCCAGTATACAGTAGATCCCGATTAGGCATGAGAAGCAGTATGCTTTTTTATGCCAGGAACGCTCTTCACATTTACATTTACATTTGCAAACTGAGACGTATGCAACCCAGTGTTAAGCTTGCAGAAGCCTGCCAGCATTAGTGCACTGGAACAAATTTGGATTCCTATAATCAATTTGCACTTTTCTAGAATTCTGTTTCAGTGTGTACAAGCATCGTTGATCCATCACGAGACATCTTTACTAATTTACCATTTCATGGAGTCACAACTGTTGTGTATAAAGAGAGCTTAAGAAGTGCTGTGTGCAGACATCACAGACAGGATCATGCTTTCCCACAGTGTGCATTTTGTTACATCCAGTGCTGAAAGTATTGTGGCTGTTTGTGCCTGCACCTGGTTTCAATGCTTCTGTTGAGGGAACAAAACTTTCAGATAAATCCACCTTTTTGCCTTTGAGTAATAGGATTTAAACTACTCCGTCTTTTTGCCAATCTATCACCAGTATTTGCCCAAGGATGTAGGGCATCCATCACAGAAGGTGAGAGATACTGTTAGGTATTTGAAGTAGTTATTTTTATCTTTGTCCAATGAAAATATACATGTCTCTAAACAAGCTGAATTTGTAGAAGGGAGACAGTATCTATTGTACTCCTCACAAGGAATACAAGCTCAATCTGCTCTAGAGGAAAACATTTCTTCTCTTCCTCTAAAATAAAAACATTTGCTTTCAAGCTTTAGATATTTGATTCATGGGTTATGTACAGTGTAATGCCATGAGTACCACCCTGTGTTGGCAAATACTCCATCTCTTTATTCAGAGAATGGTCCTGCAGGTGTGCATCTTTTTGCAGCCTTTTGCATACAGTCGCCTTTGTGGTGCCGCCTTGGAATCTCTGTTTCTGGAATCTGTGTTTCTGCCTGTACGGTCTGTACAGATCTTGTTTAGCACGAGTAGCTGCTATAGGTGTTCATGAAAGCAGCGCTTCTCAAGCGTTAGGGGGAGAGTTACTATTTCAGCCCATTGTGTACAATAACATCTCTAAAATTAAAACCTTTTGCATGGAAGGCACTGGGGTATGAAGTGAACGGGTTTGGAGAAGGCAGTAAAATCAACAAGAAGTGAGGAACGTTATTCTGACAGCGAGACATTTCATATGTCGGCGAACCAGAAGGAGAGAAAGGTGTAACTGTGAGAAGCCAAGGGACCAGCAGGGTACCACATTTGGTGTGTGAGATGACAGGGTTTAGCAGTAGGGGTGGTGAGGGAGACGGTTGGACTTGGAGAAGGAAGTATAGGAAGAATTGTCTGGATTTGCTAACAGCTTGTATGTTATGACAGAAATAAAAGGTTGTAATTTTTTATTTTTTTTTTTTACTATTGGTGTGGGCACATGTAGGTTTCATATGGTGTTTGCTGTCAACTTCGTTTTCTCAGCTAGCACCATAGGATGTAAGCAATGACTTCTTCGCCATTTAAAATCCTCTTATCTTAAATATCCTGCTTTTGTTCTTGCCTTAGAGAGAAGGGCGGAGGAAAGCAAGATAAACCTCACTTCTTTGTTTCAAATTCTCCATGTAAGTATGTGGAAAGCTATGGAAAGTGGGAGGCAATAGTAGATAATCATTTATGGTGAAGAAATGAGACAATGTGAGCACACCATGATATCTTTCGGGGCGAGCAGGCAACCTGACAAACAGATACATCACACAAGCTGTACAAACATTAAAAATGCAGCTCTTTCTACTTATAAATAAGTCTGGCCTGTGGGGTTTTTGTTGCTTTTAAGATTATCTATCCTTTTAGAAAGAGTAAACACAAATTCAGGCTTTTTATATTAATTTCTTTCTTTCAGTTTCCATTTCACTCTTAGAAATTTATTTTACTGAATCATTTAGGAAACTGGCTCAGAAATAACTCAAAAAAAGCTGTTTGTCTCACGCTTATGATTAGTTGTGCACGTATATGACAAAGGTTTCTGAGGAAGGTGCCTAACAACCAGTATTTTCCTTAAACTTTAAGGAAGCATTATGATTAACAATTCTCATTCCTTGATAAACTAATAGAACTGTTATTCATTTGTTTAACACCCCCCCAATAACTCTCTCTCATATGTAATGTAAAATAATGAGCTACTTAGTAAATGGCCAATGTTATTAGCAAGCTGTGGGGCGATTATTAAGTATTACCAAATATCTCTCCTGCAGTTTTGAAGATCTGGTTACTTCAGTGGCCTCTAGTGATTTTTCTCCTTAACTCTGTTTCTGAACAGTTTGGCATGGTTTTTAGAAGTATGGCCACTAGAATTTAAACTATTCCATTAATTTGATTTATTCTAGTAATGTCAATGACAGAGAAGTAATATCTCCTTATCTACTAAATAATTGCTTGATTGCTGGAGGTGCTACCCTCTGTGTGAAGAGCTGATATTAAACTGATAACAGACAGGCTGTTGCAGATGAAAATTGGCACGTAGACACCAGCAGTTCCTTAGCAAATCTTCACTGGTGCTGATCTATGGTAGTGGCGAATTAGGAGAAATTGACATACTTGCAGAATAATTAGTTGCTCTAGCTGAGAAAATGGCATAAAAAATGTAAACCAGTTCCATCTCGGTT
Organism: Heliornis fulica; assembly: GCA_013399135.1. Lineage (NCBI taxonomy): Eukaryota > Metazoa > Chordata > Aves > Gruiformes > Heliornithidae > Heliornis > Heliornis fulica. The sequence continues at coordinate 1,011,850 of VXBZ01005234.1, read as the reverse complement.
GTTAAAGGCTATCATATTAATCCATATGATTTTTCAACATATACCATTTAAATTTGACCTTGCGTAAATATTATAACGATTATAATTTTCCACACAAGAAAAAAAAATTGAATTTACATTTATGGTAAGTACATTTAATAGAGGAGAAAATTAGGCTTCATTTGTTGTCTGCTAGTGAAACAATTATCAGAGCACACAACAGTCTTTAAAGATAGGGAAATAACCTTCCATTTGTCAAAAAAGGGGAAAAATAATACAAAGCTTAATTTCCCATCTTGTATAAGTGCAATGTATTGGGAGGTTTTAAAAAGAAATTGTTTCTTTCTGTCTGATTAAGATGATTTGTGTGTAAATGTGCAGATATTTTCACAGAAAGAAAATTAAAGGGAAATGTAAGAGGTGTTTCAAATGTAAGAGTAAGTCCTGGAGAGTTTTGTTGCTTTACTGAAGTGGTATGAACTTCCACAAGCCCTCTCCTGGCAGCTCCAGGCTCACATGATACTTAGCACAAACTACAGGGAAAAAGATGGAGAAAATATTTCCATATTTCAGGCTTGTTTAGTCCAAAGGTGAGCAATGTTCCCTGCTGCCTGGAAAGTTTGGGCTTCACTGTGCCTCTTGGGTCTCTGAGAACAGGCTCCTCTGAAGTTCTGCTACTTCCCTGCTGTGACCTGGTTGCTGTCTGTCACAACATGGCACAGTGTCACAACAGTAGCATATGCTAGAAAATATCCATAATTCATCCCATGCCTCTTCAGTCAGGCATTTTGTGCTTGCTCATTTGGTTTTTCTTTTAACAGCATATGCCATTTAGAAACATCATGGGCTGTGAAATTCAGGATCCCTGTTTGGACAAGTTTAATTCACTGTTTTGAAGATCTGTAATCTGGTAGAAGTTGACTTTTTTAAGCATACAGTTTGGGTGACAGAAATGGGAAATTAATTTTTCCACCACAGTCTCAAGACAGCAGACTTCATCTCTTTATCCAAATTCACTGTTCCCCATGCCACAAGGACCATTGCCTGCATGAGGTTGATGACCTTTCCTGTGCAGCTCGCCTGAGACAGTCTCAGCCTGGACACCATGGCCATGTGTCTCCTGCAGGGAATCCCCCTGAATGTCCCCACATTGCTGACAGTCAAAGACATTCTCGTGGAATGTCACCCACAGGCCCAGACACCAGGAGCTTCTTGAAGAGGTGAGTGCTGGCTGTGTGAAGCTCGGTCCTCCCTCTACCATTTCTTTGGCCCCTTTGTCACTAAGGATTTTTTCTCTAGGTGAAGTGATAATATGCAGGCACAGAATTTAACAACCAGCCAGGGTACAACCCTTGGTCAAAGCCTGGTCCAGTCACAATGATGATATCATATGCAAAATCAACAGGAAAGGGGTTTGAGCAGTTCCCCTGAAACCCATGTAAATTGCTGGGGCTTTTTACAAATTAACCCATCATTTCGCGTGCCTAAGGTTTTCTGGTGGTTGTTTTAAATAGGTAAGCCATTTTTTTCAGTTTTTAAAGGAATGAGAATGAGGAAAGATTTAAGCAGAGGTATTAGTTCACTGAAGGCAAGCAGTAAAATGTCCTGTGGTCGGCCTAGCTGCCTTGGTCTTCACGAGGGAGGCAGGCTGGGCCTGTTACTGTTTTCCTATGGGCACTGAGTTCTTAAGATACTGTCAGCAACCTCACAGAACTTGAAATTCAATGCACATAAAATATAACATGACTTTTTATTACTAGACTTATTTTCATTCTCATTTATTTTGTAGCTCCAGACTTAGAGGAAAGGCAGGATTTAGGCAGAAGTTCATGTCTTGGGAGGCCTTGGACATGCCACTTGGGAGAAAGCACTGAATTGCAGCTCTGAAAACTCCTACTCAGCCACTGCCTGACAAGGGAAATATCAGGGCTTTTAGAAGTACTGGATATTGATACAACTTCTCAGATTTGGGAATTTAATATATTTTGTACAGTATATATCTGCTTCAGCTCAGTTCTTCCCTTGCCTAAACACTTTGGCAAATATTTCATGTGTAAGTCAGTCAGGTCCTGAGGGGTTTGAGCTGATGACTTTCAAAGCAGTGTTACAGTGGCCTGGTTCGAGCACTGTGATGGCCAGGTGAAACAAAACTGGCAGCATAGACATGCAGCTTCTGACTTTGCTTTTCACAAGGCACAGTCACTATATGACAATGAATAAAAACAGATCCTGCCAGACATGAGACTATACCTTGGATTGCAATTTTAAACTTGCATTTATGCTTTCTTTCTCTGGTCAAAACTTTTTGTGCAATATGAAGTCACTTCAGTAGTTTGATTGAAATCATCCCCTCCTTTTTCCCAGCTACAGTGTATGATCTGAGCTGTTTGTGCAGAAAATCTGTTCTTGAATCCCTTGTGGCAGAAGAAAGGAGGGGTTTTGGCCATCAGGCTCCCAGAAGCAGCCACAGTGTCAGCTTGCAACTGGCCAAAGAAAAGTGCTGGGTTTCAATTCATCCCTCGTCAGGGAACTCCCTGTCAGCAATGCTGAAGTGAAGCATAAGGAGTCCCATACTCTAACAAACCCAAGTGTCCCAGGGTGCTTTATGGGGGTTGGCTTGACCAGAGCTTGGGTGACACAGATAGGCCAAAAATCAAATTACCCAATTTTTGGGCAGTGTGGGCCCTGTGCTCCAGCCCTTCATGTCTCCCATCTGCAACATGATATTATCTGCCTTCTTATGGCATTTATCTGAACTGTTTGTATTAGGAATTGTATTGAGAATATTCCAGGGTCAGGGTTTTATTATGGATATATACAGCTTTTGTGTTCCAGTTAGGGCCTCTGGGTATTTCTTTCTATGTTATACTTGAGAATAAATACAAGAAAGCTAAAAGCTTGGTCTTCTTAGACTTGTGAATGCATGTATACTAAGAAATTGCAAAGTTACCATAGTATTATTCACTTATTGTGCATTCAGCAAGGTCAGAAGTGATCTGCAGTCTGCTTTTCCATACCAAGTAGGTTACACAAAAATATCTTGTAAAAAGGGATGTTTTAAATAATTCCCTTATGAGAGAGCTCCACAGAGGAAAAAGAACCTTCCAGCTTGAAGTTTCCAGTTTGAGAGGTCTCTTTATGGTCCTTGATTTTGCAGTAATAAAACCTGAAAGCTGTTTTCCATCCTTTCATTTACACTTTTTTATCATGCACAGCATGATGCTTATAAACTGGACCATAACCACAGTTAGAACTCCTGTGGGGAGGATAAGTGCCCATTTTCCTAATAATGATAATACCTTTTCTGGCTTCCAGAAAATTCATCTCCCAGCAACTACACCATCTCCTATTAGAGCTGGGTAACAGCTTATATTTTTACAGGGTTTCTGGAGAAATGGGAAGACCCACATGTATTCTTCAGTTCTTGTATGCTGATACTTGCTGTGGTGTTTTAGGTGGATCTTCCTTGACAAAGGTCAATGAAGTAAATAGCGAATTCTGAGGTAACCCTATTGTTTTTCTTTCAGCAGTGAATAGGGTTTGAGCTCTGTGGCTTGGGAAGTATGGGGGTTTTGGAAATAGTATGAAGAGTGTACAAAGAGTTATGTGTGCTAACTTAATGAAACAGAACACAGCCCTGTGGTGTCAGGGGTGGGAGCGTGTCTGCCTCACAGCTCTGGAAAGCACCCAGACACAAGCCTAAAAAAGCTTCCCTCTTTTCCCAGAGACTGTACCAGCTCCTGGTTGAAGAGGTATCTAAATATTGAACTAAACACCATGTAAAGAGACTATCTTGTTAAAAGACATAGTAAGATCATTCATAGTCCAGGAAGAGCTATGAGGTGGTGATAGAAGATACTGTGCAGAACTAATACAGAGTTTTTTATAGCTATTGGGATGCTGTGAGGTGGACAGTGGCAGTCTAATGTTTAAGCCAGTGTTTTAAACAAAATTAGAAAAAAGTGCTATTATGCTTTGGGGAAGTCACAACACTTCAAGCGTTGTCACTGAAAGAGCAGAGTCTCAAATATTGAATAAAGTAAGATGTCCCAATGCATCCCAGGATGCAGAAACTGAGAACTGCCCAACCAGGCAAAATGCAAGCAAATATTTTTGTTACCAGACTGTTGCTTACCAGCTGCTTGTATTTTGTATGTAAGGTGAAACTCTGGCTAGACTCAGCTATCATATTTGCCTGGTTTCCTGAGGTGCTTTTATTTCTGCTCTTACTCTTTTATATCTTCTGGCGTGCAGAAGACGGTGAGTCAAACCGTACATCTGGTCTGGTCTTTGCATTGGAGTCCATATCCCAAGTTATAGTTGGATTGTATCAGGCATAACAGAGATGAGTTGCATTGTGTAGAGGTTGCACCTCTATTGTAGCAATATTTCAATACCTCAGACATCTCTGTGAAAGAAAATACTGAAAAATCCCAGCTAAGCTATAGCACATTAACATAAGGATGAGAGCATGGAGAGCACAGAGATGAAAAAGGGGTGGAAGTATGACCTAGTCATGACTGGGTACTTTTGATGTAAGTCTGGTTTTATCATTTCTACTAGAATCAAGAAATGTAGGTGATTATTTAGTCCTATTGGTACACTAATACTTGTCGATTCTTTCACATATTGCATCTTTCCAGGGACATAAGTTCTCTTCATTGCAAATGTGTTTTCACTATAAATTCATCCATTCTTACATACAAGTTTGGGAGTTTTTTTAAACCGAGAGAGAGTGTTATCTGTTCTTTTGGGTTTTTTTTTTACATTCTTCATTATGTACAGGAGTGTGAATATGCTCAATTAATCAGTCAAGAATTGTTTTATTTCTATGTATGTATGCAGAGTAGAATGAGTGAAATCTGGCTTAAATGGCCCTTTTGTTGTGTTTGTGAAACAGAAATATGTATGTTCTCAAATACTGTACTGCAGGTCGCAGCTATTGTTTAAAAGCCAGTATAAAAGATGCCAAAGAAAATAGTCTAAAGCCACAGGAATACCTCAGCTAAGTATTTCTGTATCTGTTGGTTTAGTTTTCATTTGAGAGGAGTGCATGTGGACTTCACAGGAGAAGAGAATAGTCCAGATACCTGTGCGGACTACCATCAAAATGAAAGTTCAGCACCACTTTGTACCCAGCTGGTTTGATCTTTACCATTGTAACGGCTGAGCACGGTATGTTTTCCAAAACCTGCTGTACAGATCAGAACCAGCAGACATGAGGTTGGGTTCTGGTTTTGTCATTCCGAAGAACTTTTAGGTATGCTCATTAAAATTCCTGGTGTTCCTCAGATGTTGGGCATGGGGAGACAAGGTGTTACTGAAGAAAGCTTCATGAAAGACTTGTAACAACAGGTATCATGGTGGGCCATGAATCTTACTGCCACTTGCTGTGCTATGAGTGCGAGTTGCCCTATTTCTTGGTCATATTATCTTCTATTCTATTCTATGGTTTATTGTTAATGGAACCTACTTATCCTTTCCTAATCAGCTGGACATCAAACCTTGTCCTTCTTACATGCTTACCTGGTAACAGAATTGCAATGCAGAAAGGTAGCATTTAGTGGAAATTCTGATGCACCAGAAGGCACTGCGTGAACATATAAAACACTGAGGCTTTATATATATGTCTACACACACACACACACATATGTGTGTACTCACACACACTCTTATGTCACATATCAGCAATACCTTTGCAAATTCTCTATTAAGTAAAACGTGGGACTTTATTTTTTCATTTCTAAATCCTTAGGGTTATAAACCAATTAAACTTGCTTTCCTAATATTATTGGATGAGTGTGTATTAATCTGTGTTATTTTTTTAAGTGATGCTGACCCTAGCAAGTGTAAAAATGATGCCTATAAATACTGGGAAAGTGCTAAAACTCATCAGCATTTCAGTTTTCACTAAAAACTACACACTTCTGTCTTAGCATTTACACATTGACTGTTCAAAGAGCCAATTCAAAATTTTATCCTGATAAATATTTTCAAGGGACAGAAACGCGTTGGGAAAATAACAAACATATGTTAGCACTGAGAATAACCAGTTCAGCAGTGTTTTTTCTTGTGTGTGTTTTGGTGCCTATGTAGGCTATTGCAATGTTAATTTTAGAAACCCTAGCCCAGCAACAGACACTTAGGAACAGAATGATGTACTACAAGCAGCAAGAATTTTAACTGCAGACTATAGCTTTATTTTCTTATTTATAGCTCCCTTCACTTTGTTATGTTTTATGAAACGTATCTTCTTTGAGAGTGCCCTGGCTCTGTGCTTTCCTGACCAATGCATTTATTTCAGATTATATCTTGTTAGTTATCTTGAATACTGAATTCATAAAAAGGCAAGTCATAAAACTTTTACGTTAGATTTTTAATTCCCACACAAATAGTATTAAGAAATAATTATAATTCTATTTAACTTCTAGATATGTTGACTTCATTTTTACTTTTAATTAAATGTACAATTGTCTTAGGAAAAATCTTGAGGTGAACGCAGAGAAATGCAAACATTTATGTTGTATCTTACAGGCAAATGAAAAAGCCAAAGTTTATATATTAAATAGAACTACACATTTAAATGAGCAAACTTTGGCAGTGTTAGTTGTTTGCCAACGTTGAAGACAGTTGGTGGACAGATTCACAACAGGTAAAAGTTGCTCTGGCTTTGTTGGTTTTGATTGACTTTATCAAAATGGGAAACAAAGACATGTTTTTTATATTATTTGACTGCAAAAGTGTTGGGTAGGGACAAGCTCAGCTGCAGTTACAGGGTTTTTTTTCCTATTCTTGTTGTTTTACAAAATTTTTCATTGTAAATGAAAGGTGTTTTTTTATTATTAACAAAATAAAACAAACTACACACACCCAAGACATTTTATGGGAATACTACTATTATGCAAACCAATAAAAAAAGTCCCTTTTTGAGATTTAAACTAAAAGATAGGTAAACTAAACCCTGAATTTTCCAAATTCTGAAAAAGTTAACCTTTGACATATGAAAAGAAAGACTAATTTTAGAAATGTGGTATTCTAATGTTAAAAATAACAATTTACCCAATAGTTAGCTGTATTAAAATAAACACAAAAAATTACTAAAATGAATTTTTAAAAGCCATAATTATTCACTGCTATGTCTTCCAGTTCAGCTTGTAATTACTATTTAAATTCAGTTCATTATATTTGCCCAAGATTTAATCTTTGGTTTTCCATTTTGTTTGGAGTGGAAAATGTCCTAGCAAGATTAAAATGTTTACAGGAGAGGAAAAGAATTTCCTATTCACCCCTATTTTCTCTGTTGACTTCAAGATCAAAGTCCCATAAGGAAGCCAGACTTGAAGAAGTAGTTATGGACATATGTGAAATTCAAACTTTAATGTATGTTTACCCAAAGATGTACTGTGTTGAGTGCAAAATGAGATTAGGGGATTGAAAACTATCTCTATGTGGCTTTTTTTTATTTCAGTATTGATTCTTTAGGCAGAAAGCCCTTCCATTTACATAGTTTTTACTTAGACTAATAATAGAGGCAAGAGTGAAGAGATAATTCTTTCCTTTCTAGTCTGCTTTATACAAAGCCTCTTTTACCTTTCTGCTTCGTTTCCTTCATAGTGTCCTTAACTCTTTATTGCTTTTAATGCCGTTACTCTGAATCACTCTTTTCATGTTCAGTGTGCTCAGTCATTTTAATACAGATATAATTGTAAGGTGCAAAATGTAAATCCGCATAATGTGTTGGAAGACAAATGTGTCAAAGTCCCTTTGTCATGATGACAGGTTATAAAACCAGACTGGCTCAGTTTAATCAGGTTTAAATTTTAATGACATAAGCAAAACTCAGACTAAAGCAGCTATCTTTTTGTTATTATTTCAGATCACTGCCACAATTGAGAAACGTTTTATCATTTATTCATTGATTTTATCTTTCAGAGCTATCTCAATTCTAATATCTGCTCTGGAGAAAGTGTTTTAAATTATTAAGTATTTTTCAGAGGAGATATCACTGTTTGGTGGCTAGTTGTCATCTTTTCTTATGAGACCTTTGCCTTCTCACCCTTATCTCTCCTCTGTCCCTAGACTTGCCCATTGTGTGGCCAGATCTGGGGAGACACTTCGTCTTTGAGTTGATCTTGCTTACCTGCCTAGTTTGGCAGTTGAGAGTCTTCCCTTCCAGAACTTGCAACTGGTGGCTAATAAGGTTAGCAGCTAATCAAGCTAATAATTGCTTGTGGCATAACTACTGGAAAGTGGACAGAGGGCAGGGAAAGAAATACAGGAAAGCTGTCTACAGCTAAATACAGGTTTCCCTGGGTTTGTCTTCGAGTTTTTGGGGTCTGTGGGGTATGTGTTCCACATCGGTTTGGTCCGTGCAATCAATTTCTGGCCGTCGTGACCCATGCTCTCAGATACTGTTTTATCTGTGTGCCCAGTTTAATAGAAAAGCATTTTGTGCAAATATCAGTTCTTCTTTTTTCTTTCCCTAGTAGCTGAGCTAAGCAGACCAACCAGAACACATCTCTAAAGCCCAGTAATCCTAAAACTGTCCCAGTAGGTGGACAACATGCTGTAATTGTAAATTCTTCCAAGTCATTTCCACATCCTGCACTTGGGGCTTCTCATCAGTAAAGTTAATTAAATCAAAGTCTCCTGGAGATGTTACTTAGAGTTAACTTGATGCTGGCTGCCTTGCAGAGCAGAGACATTCTCTGCCGACCTGACAAGCACCACATAGCCAGTGGCAAGGCCAAACCCTCAGCTGCAGCTCACATAACAGGAAGGATTTCTGCCTCCTGACTTGGAAAACTCTGGCTTCAGCGTGGAGCTGTCAGCGGGGGAGAAAATTATGATTTTTACTTTAAGTGTAGGTAGTAGGATTGATACTTCTGACTTAAATAAGAAAGGAATAGCAGTAGTTTTTGGTGACTATGATTTTCATTTGGCTTTCTAGCAGTATCCCAGAGGCTAGGCTTGTGTCCTAACCTTGTGTCATATTCCCAGTGTTCTGAATCACCACTACATTCATATCACCAGCTATTGAAATAATCAGAGTGGTTGATATGAAAAAGGGTAACTCTCCAAATTTGTGCACAGACATTACTGCTAAGCAGCTTCAACCACTTCATTAAAGCTTTTTTTCTTTCTTAAAAGGCATTTTATAAACAGAATGGCCTCTTGAAGTTGTTTTCTAGAACAGGAACTGAGGTGCACCCCAAGTAACAGTCTCAGATAAAATAAGGACTAAAGATATGTCAAACTGTCTGTCACATCAGAGAAAGTGAGTGTCATCACTTTTTTCCAATGCGTGGTTGACAGAAAATAGGAAGAAAAAAATACTGATTTTTGCCTATATTCTGGTAGTAAATTGTTTGTTTTGTCAGATACACGAGTCTGGGTTCTGATTGATATGGAGAAGAATTCACGTCTTGCTCATGTTCTTCAGATGTGTGATTCTACCTCACATAGATAGATCATTGTAAATCACAAATGATGAAGTGAAAGCATCAAAGAGAAATTGGGATAGAATTGCTTAAGAGACAAAATAGGTGTAACATGTTAGTATAAAGATAAATCTACTAAGCAATATGACATTATATACTATTTTTATAATGGCATTATGTGGAAAGTAAGTAGAAAACAATACAATTTTATGCCCCATATGTAAGTATCACTGACCTGGTGTCCAAAAATATGAGCTGCTTTGATGTGGTTTTGAATGGATTATATACATAAGTAAAAGATTGTGAGTGTCTTCTGCAACAGTTAACTATTCAGAAAAGAGAATGCCACCCCTTAGAGTTTTTGATTTAAAAGTTGGAGCTCAATTCTGACATTGCACGTCAGTTTGGTCTTTGCCCAAAATTGAAAGTTTATAGGTTTTTGCTCTTATTTTTTGAAGGAAGTGCAAATTTACATGGAGGAAGGTGGAGAAAAGACAGGATGAGCTGTCCTTTTCAACATATTGAAAGGGGGCTGAAATCTCTGTGGGGAGTGTGTATATAGCATATGCCTATCACAGACACTCACTGTGGTGCCTACTTATCAAGAATGAGTCAGATTTTGCATTAGGAAAACATCTTTGCATGTCTTTGCATGAAGCAACAGTGTGTTTGACATATTAAAAGGTATTCTGTAAACACAGATATTTTCAGTTACCTTCTATGAATGTTGTTAATATGTGAGATTCACAATCGACTTGAATTTGCAAGGTTTTAATCTGCAGGCTCTATTAAGCTCCCATGTGATTTTTGCAGTGCAGCAATTTCTCAGAAAGCGAGGTTTAAAGCCTGGGTGGGTGCAAGAAACCCTTATCTATGGGAGAGTGTAGTGTTAAAGAGCCTGTGAGAAGTGGGTGTGAGTAGCACCATGGTTCTCATGCAAGTTACCTCTTCCTGCAGCAACAGGGTATAGAGACATTGGCTTTGCATCCTGCTCCTCCCGCACACTCAAGTCAGGTGCCTGCTGCCCCTCTTTGCCAAGAGATCTTTGCACAGGTCTCCCACACTGGAGGTGGAGCCAAATAAATGTAAGAGAATTAAAACATTCTGTAGTGGGTGCAGTGCAATACTGCTTGGTGTCCTAATATTGAGCCACCTTCTGTCATTTATGCAAATTAAATGCGTCCTGGCCAAAGATGCAAATCTAGTTGCAGATCATTTGTATAAAATTTGCAAATGAAGTTAAATAACCTTAGTTTTATTAGAATTGGAAGTTACCTTTGGTTGCAGGACACAGAATATTTTCTGCAAGGTTGGCAGTGCTGCAAGAACAAGTATGGAAGCCTGCTTATATGAGGGCTTCCCCAGATGCTTGTGGGGAAGGTTGTGAGGTAAGGAGTGCTCGCAGAAAAGCTACCCTTTTGTATGACAGTCAGTCTGTATTTGTCACTCTGAAAAAGAATGGTCTGGGATTGGCTTGGCTTTTAGAGAGCGGGCACAGGGATCTGGTGATTTGTGTATACTATTTCATAAATTTCTGTGGATTACAGAACACGTTTCTCTTTACTTATACAGAGCAGTGTTTCTATATCCAAAGGTATCAGCTGTAAATGTTGAACACAGTAAGTAATGTTATTTTATTCTTGGGTTTTAAACGGGTATCAACTTCACTGTGTCATTTAGTATAGCTCAGAAAATGTGGATCGATGCTCTGTTCCTCATCAGACAGGTTTTTCAAGAAGATGTTTGATCTTGACAAACGTAGGCAGCGTGAATCACTCTTATGTGTGTAAATGTATATGTGTGTGTATATTTTTATCATTTGTCCCTTCCTTTCTTTCTCCCAAGTCATATTCTTTGCCAATTTTAAAAGCACAAAAAACATAGCTTGACAGAGAATTGCTTGCAGCACACAACAAAGACAAACTGTATTGATCCAATAAAATCCAAGATCAATGATGTAAATTTTTGACTGGCATCTGCCAGCACCACATATCTTAATGTGTATGACAACAAATACATTTTATGGGGTACTCTGGTAAAATACAATAATTCATTATAATAGCCAGCCACTCAGTTCCTTATAGATGTTGTGGGTTTATTGCACAATTCATTGTAATACCAGCAATTTTTAAACCAACACATTTCTCAGTAATAGCAAGTTGAGATACCGGTGCCAGGGTCTATGTTAATGAGCTTTAGTAGAATGTCAGTCAGCAAACATGAAACCCCCATAAAACCACACCCCAAGGTCCAAGTCACCACTTCTGCCTTCACATTGTGACTTCAAAACAGGTTTGAATTTTGCTCTTGATATTCACAAAGTAAACAGCTATCTTTTCCAGTTGGGAAACACTGGGTTAGAACAAGTGCTAAATGTTGATTGGCACTCCACACAGGGCTTTGCCAACACATGCTCAAAGTAAATTTCCATAGAATGTATTAGCTGTGGATCCTGGAGCTCTGGAGCTAGAAAGACAAGGTTCTGCACACCTATGACCTGGTGTATCATCATCAATGTGGTCCACAGTGCCAGAGAATTCATTCACAGGGTCTCTTACCACAGCTGGACCACACTTAGCCCTCTACTGCTGGGGAGCCAATAAAAAAATCAATGTGTTAGCACACGATTCTCCTAAATTGAATTATATTTCGTACTGAGGGTGAGGAAGGCCATGTATTTTCCATTTATTATGAGAAACTTTGTCTATGTGGCCTATCTGATTTTATTATCAGAGTGATCAGATCCTGCCTTGTCTCATTTAATTTCTTCTTATTTGTGACCAAGAATTTGGTAATCAATTCCTGTCAAGTGGGATAGCATCTGAAACATACCACCTGTGAGGCAATTATTTGGAAGTTACTTCTTTGTATTTGCTTTGCTTGTTTGAATCCCCGTGGGAAGAACCATCACTCTAAAGCTCATGGAAAATTTATGCATGTACCTTTAGAAATTTGCTTTGAAATTTCAATTAAATTTCTCTGGCTTACAATTTTAGGTTTTAACAAGATCATGGTAATTTATGTAGTTTGCAAGACTGATTTGTGATTTTGAGGACTCTTGAGGGAGAAAAAGGGTCTATGAAAATAGAAGTTTTATATGTTTTGAGCATTACATGATCCAAGGATTAGTTACCATCTAGCTACTTGCTGGCTAGGAACACTGGAACAGCCTCTATGGGAAGTGTTTACAGGGAAGTAGTCATGCTCCAGTGTGTGATCCTTTCCTCACTTGGCCATGCAACATGTGGTAGGAGAATCACTCTGCGATTTTGCCAAGTGGCTGCTAATTTCCTTTGTTTGAAAATCTTTTACCAAGATGTTATTTATGAAATAAAACCCAGGCAGTGTTCTGGAGGGGAGATGTTTCTATAAACTGTATATGATCTGTGTGCCACTGGCAAAAGGAGTTTTAGAAAGTTTTTTTGATTAAAGAACCTAATCCTAGCAGTTCAAAGTGTGCATATGCATATGTCGAAAAGACTGGGAAATTTTGTGTATGCTTTTTTATAAATGGAAAGGGTAAATAAATATCCATTCTACTGTTCTGGATATTTTTCATAGTAGCATTAATTAATGGAGAAACATCTGCTATAAATTTGAATACTGTCCCTTTTGCTGCATCACTGCCTTTAAGTTCTGAATCTTTGGAGAGGTTCCATTTGTGTTGTTTTGGTTTTTTTTTTAATAAATAGATATATTGTTTCTTTGAAGTGATGTCTGAGGGAGTAAGTAACTTTGTGATATGGATACACAGGGATTTCATATTGTGAGCACAGAATATTAGATGCCATTTGAACACCTTCTTGGACTTTGTTAGGGAAATGTGTATATGCCCACACTCTATTACAGCTGGAAAAATGCCATTTGCAAGTTTGGGCTCTCCTGGCATGCCAGGTATTCGCATAGCATGATGAAGTTAAGTCTTTCAGTACTGCATTTCTTTCACTCGCTGGATATCTTCTGGTACTACAAGAACCACCACAGCCCAAACTAATGCACATTGAAATGATGCTGTTGGGCCTTTGCAACACAATGTCTGATTCAGACATTTCCAGCATTTTCTCATGACCAGATAGCCTCTGAATCTTCCAGTATCCCAGTAGGTTTCAAACCAATTTAGTTTTGGTGGCTTCCAGCAAGGGAAAGTTTAATTTATTTTTTTTTAAATATGAAGCTGCACAACTTTTTTTTTTTCTTCTTTTTTTTTCTATTTAAGTCCTGCAAAAAGAAACTAGCTCTTTATAAATATCTAGACCTAACAGTTTATGTTCTGTGGGGAAACTCATGTATCCAGTCTGCATGGGAAAGGAATACCATCAGGGAGAACTGTCTTTACATGTTTGCAGACAAAGGTGAGAGTTTGATTTACCCTGGTAGATCGATGCTCAAAGGCTGAAGCCCAATTCCCCAATCAGTGGTTTCACAGAAAGCCCAAAACACTTTCCCACATTCCCACTCTGAAACGCTTTATTATTATGTTATACACTTTTCCTTTAGACCAAATCATCAGGACTTTCTTAGGAAAAGGCAGCCCTTGTAGATCCATCAATGGAGATACCCATCTGAAAAAGGACAAAGGAGAAGGAAAGGCACTTGGAAATGTAGTTTTTACTTTCATTTGTTTTGCTGACTGATGGAAGTAGAGGGGAAAAGAGTATCATGCTGTCTTTATCCAGATCTCTGTGTGCTTTGTTCATTTATGAAGATGTCCTGTGTGAAGGAAAAATCTTCCTTGAGGACTCTCAGCAAAGAGATACTAATCTTCATTTCTCATTATTCTTGTAAGAGATAATAATTTTCTTTCTCCCTCAGGGTGGAGTTAAGGGTGGAAAAATCGGTACCAGGCGTCCATGTTTTTACTCTTTTGCATCATGTAGTCTCGTATTTAAGAATTCCATAAAATTCCTTTCACCTCATTAGCATCTCAGGTACATCCAGTCCCAATAATTATCTGGGACTGTTACTGGGACTGTTAGCAAATGGAAAAAAAGTTTTGATTCACATTTTCACACAAACTTTGAAAATGTCTCAGTTCTTCATTATTCCATGATGGGTTTTTTTCCAGTTGTTCACTTTCGTTTCTACAAATACATGCAATGGTTAAGGGAGAATGGCTGCAACAAAACAACGTAAAGTATTTAGCATAAATTTGTCTTCTTACAGAGATTTAAAACAACAACAAGTTTATTTGTGTAATTCCTTCAGAAGCAATTTTCTTGAATTTGGAGAAACTCAGTGGAAAAGAAAGGAAACAGTTAGGTAGGTAGGTGAATGTTTATGTGCTGCTGTTGCAGGTAAAGACACCTTCAGAATAGGTGCAAATGTTCATGAAGGATTAAGGAATCTTGAGATAACTGTTAACAGGGGCATTAGAATTTAATTTCAGCTCTACAAAATGAACAAAAGGTGCTTGTTTACCTGTAATGGTAAACAGACTTCCTGTACCTACCTGGAGCCCCATATCTAATTTGAACAAATCTTGTAAGTTTTGATCGATGGCACAACCTTGAAATAAGCCCGTGACAGATGACTTGTAAAAGAACAGCCTGCAAGTCACTCTGAAATGTTCACTTTTTTGTGCCTCCTGATGTCTTTGCTATTCAAAGTCTATAAAAATTATGGATGTTTTAATGTTATTTAAACACACTAGTCTTAATCTGCTGTCATGGCAAAAAAATAAATGTACTCATTTGCAAGAAATAAAACCTTTTTACAACCCTAGTATTCAATTTTATCCTCAACAATACCTTTCCAATATGTGTCATGTGCTGATACAAGCAAGAGTTGTGGGAACATTCCTCCTGGGACTGAAGTGCTCTAGACAGGCTATTGGTTGTCTTCGTAAGTAATAAAGACAAAGGAACACAATGTCTAATCAAGCATTTACTTGGAATTTCTAATAGATTTTCAACTTAATTAAAAGCCTTTTCATGAGCTTTTTTTTTTTTTAATGGAAGCTAAATATAGAAAACCTTGGTAATGTGGCCTTATAGCACTGCAGACCAACTCTGCTATCCCTTCCGTCACTGGAAAGGGTTAAAAATGTTGCTACACCAGAGGGTTTAATTTTTGGATAATTCAGAGACAAGATGTAATGTTTTTGTATTGAGATCACTCAGTCCTCAGCACACCGGGGACACTACTCATTGGAACACATAAACAGGTTCAGCTTGCCTGCTTCGCTTTTACAGTATGTAGACATGGGTTCAAGGAAGGACCTGTTTTCTCTGACATGTAGCAGATAAGGGTTTGCATGGTTGTTGTCTCTGAGCTTCATCAGGGAGGTGACCTGCCCAGCACAAGGATAAGGAAATGCTGGGTTTAGGATACCAAGGCTCTGGTGCAAAACAGAGACATTTGCAGAGCTCTGATGACCAGGTTTAACAGAACTTAGCAGCAGTGAAGGAGATAGCAAACAAACCTTAAGCATCTTCAGTGGCTCCAGCTCCAACAAAAATCCCTGTGGCTTCAGTAGGAATCACAGAGTGTGTTAGGTTAGAAGGGAACTTTAAAGGTCATCTAGTCCAACCACCCAGGAGTAAGAAGGGACACCTTTAACTAGATCAGAGGAATTTGAGGTGCAGGATGATTACAAGAGGTGAAGTGCAAAAAACCCAACCAAAACCACCTATGAAAAGATCAAATATGTTGTATAATCCTAGAATTAATTTCTAGACATTCTTTGACTATTGCTTTTGGTTAAAAATCCTGAAATTGAATAAGAAATGTTCCATGGCATTCATAATATATTATTATTGATCTAATTGAAGAGTACTATAATGTGGCATTATATAATTTATATTTTTCTTAATTTTTCCCCCCTATTTTACTTAAAATTGTGCTCAACTGGAACATAACAGTTTTGATTAAGATTTGGAAGAAAATCCTTAGAAATATATATAAAAATAAATAAGTACAAATAATATAATTATTATAAATATATATGATTATTTTAAATAATAATGTGCATTCATAAATTATATTACATTTTCAATGTTTATAATTCACCAAGTAAATATATTCATGAATATGTATGTCCTTATATACAGACAGATCCAGTTACCAGTGGATTGACAGACATTCAGAGTTAAAGCTCAAGTCTAATGGACACAGCTGTGTTTTCCCAAAAGACAAGCCCTGTTTCTTGATAAATAGCATTTGAGAAATCAAGGAACAGGTAAAAGGTTGTGGGTTTTTTTTTTCTTTCACCCAGGAAAATACTAGCTTGAAATTGTAAGTTTAACAAACCACTGAAGTTAACAGTGAAAGCCGAATAATGCCCTCCTGAGTGCCTGCCTAACTCTTTCTGCTTTCACAGAGATTTTCTTTTCATTCTTGAAATATAAGAAATCTGAATAAAGGATAATGTTAACTTGTTGGGATTTGAGCAGATTTTCACTCTGGTTAGATTTTATACTTTTTTAATTAAAATAGATTACATTGGAGATTATCGGATCAGTAGGTTACAAGGAATTTATCATTTTTAAATCTCTTGAACTGTAGAAGGCTAGGTAATTCATAAAGAGGAAAATAAGAAAATAAGGAAAAGGAAATAATTTACCTCTTAATGTACCTAACAATGCCAATTTTATACCACTTGTGATTGTCCAGAACAGGTAATGCATGAATGTTCTTATTAATTTTATGGCAGTAGTAACATAAGAGCATACTTCTCTAAGAAATACCGTAACATAACCTAAGTAATAAGAAAAAAAAAATTAAAGCAGTTTTAATGATGGAAGAATTAAAAAATATGTGGTAAGCCTAATCTGTTTAGCCCTCCTTGAGCAGAAGCCATGAGGTAGAATAGCGACAAAGGAAGCTAATAGCTCCTGTCAAGAGAAAGCATGCTGCAAGGGCAGACAAAATTAGGGTCCCTAAGTAGTCTCATTGCATCCATCCCCTTTTACATATCATGGGGTAAAGAGCAATACTTGGACACATGCATTTATTTGGCTATGTAGTAGTGCAGGAAGTACATTTTTGTATATGTTCAAATTCCTCTAGTTTGTCCTGCAGGCTTGTTTTGTGTGCTTGGTTTGTGCCCTTGGTATGGTGGTGGATCTCTCTGGCCCTCATTTAAGTGAAAGGCCGAGCTAGATGCCCTCTGGGAGCCTCTTCACAGCTGAATTAGCCTGTGATTGTTCGCAATATTTGGTGGTCACACAGGTTGCACAACCTGCAGAACGAGACCTGCTTTATTGAATTCCTAGCTGGGTTATGATAGGCTGGTACAAGATGGAACAACATTTTTTGGAGCAAGGAAGGTGTGAACAAGTTATAGAAGTATGTTGGGTTGTTGTCAAGCTCAAAAGGTTGCTGTGGGCAGTGTGTGTGTGTCCTGGTGGAAGAGAGTGGGATAGCTGTGAAAGCGTTGGGAAAATTATCCAAACTGAAACAGTTGACTCATAGGCAATGTACAAACACATCAGAGTTAATTGAAGTATAGCTCATTATGTAAAGAAACTGAATTACAGTACAACTGTTGTAACAAAGATATGTGAAATTATGAAACGCTGAGGTCTACATGTGTCAAATAATGAGACAGATAGGAAAAATGACCACAGTAAAAAAGTGTATTAATTATGTTGAAAGAGTAAGGATATGGTACTTCTATTTCCTATTTCATCTACAAGACCAAAAAAGCTTCCAGCAACTGCATGGCCCTAACCAGCTCTGGGGTTTTCTGCTGTACTAATCTAGTATGCTTTTACATTATCTTGGTATCCCTTTTTCCTTCATGGAACTCTTTCTGTGCTGGAGTGTCTTTTCCAATACAGTGAATTCCAAACTCTCGGGCCTCTGTTTTTGACCAGAGAGAAAAATCTCCTCAGGAAATATGTAATCTAGTCTTCACAGAGTAAAAGGGTTGGAGAAGTTATTTGCCATTATATAATGGACAGCTACATTTTACTGACCACCAGTAAAAATGAATTTTGCAAGCTATTTTAACTGTTACTGCATATTTTATAAGGTTATCCTTATTAGTATTTTTATTGATTTAATTGTATACAGGGTGCAGATATCTGTGAGCACTGCTTAGGTATTCTTCACATAATTTTTTACAATGTTCTTACAATTTGTCTGTTGTGATGTTAATAGCATAATGATTAAGTCAGTCCTCTGGCAAAGTGTTGATGATGATTGTTTGCCCTTACAAAATTGTTAATAGGTTCCACTTAGAATACATACGGCCCATTTTAAGTGTCCTGTCGCAAGGTCACACTCCCCTCTGATTTTTACCTGCAATTTGGAGGTACAATTAATGAGGAAGAAAATATTACCTGATCAGTGAAAGAGGCAAAGCACAGAATTTAGAACTATTTCTACGAATCTCAGGGAGTTACACACATAAGTTTATCCTTTGTGTTTCTGAGTGGTTGTGCCCTTTAAACTGCAGATGCCATTGCAGAGATTATCAAAATATGTGGTACAAAATAAACAGTTAATCTACTGGTGTTTCATCCTGATACTTGACAAGCCCTGAATCACATTATGTCAGCTTGGAGTTTATATATATATATATGTGTGTGTGTGTGTGAATGTGTATAGATATGAAAAAATAATAGAAAAGAAAATACATTAAATATATATTTGAAAATGTGAATAAAAATAAAGGCAATTTTCTGTATTATCAGTCTTTTATATGGGCCATGGTTTGTGGCGAAAGAACCTACAGAATCTCCTGGAACTCCTTGAAACATGTTAAACTTTGTTGACGTATATACTGCATAGTTCCCTCTCAGTGACAGCTAGAATTTTGTGACTTTGCAAAGAAAAACAGGGATAATGGGTTCCAAACCTAACAGCTTTGTTAAGAAACACCCTGTGCCCCCTATTAGCAAATATATGTGCTGTGGTTCATTATGGCAGGAAGAAAAGGAAGCTGAGAACATCCAGAAATAAATAATTTTTTTCTTTCAGTGCCTTCCTGTGTCACTAAGAACAGAAATACTATTTATGTATGGCTAACAGGTATTGCACATTTCTTTTTTGTTATTTTTAGGTAATTTAAGCAGCAGTCATAGTCATAGCTAGCTTCTAGAACAATGCATGTCAAATAAGATTTTATAATATACTTTTCAAAAATGAGTGAGGATTTTTATTCTTTTTGATAAGGAAATTGTGTGTTTCAAAAGAAACATTGCATTGTGACACATAAAATATTGGAACATTATTTCAACACCATTTCCTGAGGCAGACATGGCATCTGATTGAAAAGAAAGAAAAAAAAGGAGACAGGTTGTTGAATGCAGGGTGCATGAAGTTGAGTCCACACCTTATATTTGCTTTTGCAAACAGTTTCATGTTATGCAGTAATATAAACTATTGTATTATAAACATGGCCAGGGTGGCCCTTGGTTCATCATCCCAAAATGTCATTTATGTCACCAACATCCAGAGAAAGGTAGAGGCTGTAGTTCCACAGGGTGAGGTCTGCAGTGGTAGCTATTGATGAGAATGCAATTAAAAGAAAGTGGCAGAAAAATGGGAATCCAAGAAATATGGAGAGATGACAGGACTGACACATGGTGGGGTTTTCTCCCTCAAATTGTAATTAATGACTATACTTATCTGCAATATCATTGCAGTTCACAGTCCTGCCTCAAAGAAAAGCAATGTCTTCTCTGAGGAGCTTAGATGTTCATTTTGAGTTTAAAGGAAATGTTCATGATCATATGGATGACTGAAAGTTGGTGGCCTCTAGCAAAGGTTTATTTATCAGAGATCCAGCCCATCCTGATTTGTATATTGTCAAAGGAAGTCTTAAACCACCCCCTCGGTAATGCTCTTCTTCTGGTGTAGGAGATAATTCTGACAATAACTATCTTGTGCACAAGGGCATTATGAAATTTATTCTCTTAAGATGTATTTCTGATTTCACATCTGTGAAATTAGATTAGATATATCTCTGTGGAAACAGGAGTAGTTATGCCTTCCCAAAACCATCTTCGTGAATTAGGAATTGATTCCGTAAGGTATCTGATGCACAAAAACTTGCTCATTATTACTGTATTAATGTACATACAGACATAATTCTTTTTTTTTTTCCTAATTGAAAAACACTAGTGATATTTTAATGTATTAGTGGGTTGTTCACACTTCTAAATTTTAATAGTTGGATAATATCTTCTACTAAGTAAGAAAGTAAGCAAATCTCATATTTTGCATGTAAATAAATCACACAAGCTATAAGTCCCACCTTTATGTCAGACCATTTCAGTTTATGCATCCAGAATGCACGCAAAAGTAATATACAGCCTAGAATGTTGAATAAGAATGGAAGAAAAACAGTAGATCTGTCCCTGTTAAAGACCAGTTTCCCTTCCTTTTTCACTTCCATGTAATCGCTTTTTCCATCAGTAAATCACATTAATGATACTTACATCCTTTGTCAGAAAAAAGAAAATTAGAGCTGTGGATGAAACTCTCATAAGAGTGAGCTGTTACTGTACTGCTGATGGTTTTGTAATTAATTTTCAGTAAGTTGAGGAATTAATCTAATGGCAACTTTATTTCAGGTTTTGAGAGCAGCAGTCATCAGAAAAGCCATACTTTCAGATATTGTTCAGGTTCATCTTGCTAGTTGGCCAAAAAACAGAAATCTTTGATTATTGTGCCACTATTAACTGAAGTTTAAGGACTAGGATGGTTCAGTGGAAAAAAAAAAAAAAAAGGTATATAATTATCTTGCTGAAGATTGCTTTAATTAAATTCTCCCAACTGAGACCTGTCCCCATTTTTTTAAGTGAAGCATATACTATAATCAGTTACATTAACATTCAATTTGCTTCTCTGCAGATGACCATGAAAGTGAGTGCATCTCAGTTAAACTGTGCTTTGTGTGGGATCATTCTTCCCGAAACCAGTGAAGCCATCAATGCTCCTCTTTCCCACATCTGTTTAGATGGTAGCTGATACAGCAAATCAGAAGTAGAGATACTATGCATTGTAGGTGTTGGTCAATACCCACTCGGCTGCATACATAACATCTTTTTACTTGCTTTCCTGGTGGAGTGCTACAGTGGCAGAATACCAGGGTATTCTGTACAGAGAGCAGCCTCAGTGAGTCCTGCTTAATAGTATGTTGTCTTTTAACTCATTTTGTGAAACCCTGTAGAGAAGAAGATAGGGACTCAAGCCGCTCTGAAACTTTGCAAACCAAAGATCTGTGTGAGCAGCAAATCATTTGTACCGAGGGATCAGGAACTGACAAGCAACCCTATGCAGTAAGATCAGACCATCATACCTGGGCTGCTAGCTTTACTCTCATCTGGTTTCACATATGACTAAAATTTTAAGGTGAAAAGGAAGATCAAGACAAGATGGTGAAGAGAGAAAACACCTGCAACTCTACGAGTATGCATTTTTGCTTTGAAATTTTTACAGACCTCCTAGAAGCATTTGAAAGTCACAGTATCTAGAAGTAATAGGGATTCACTGTTAAGTGAGTGTCCAAATAATTCTGCATATTTCTTGGTGAAATTACTGTTAGGTGGGTTTGCAGCTCCTAGGCTATTAGGTGAATGTTCCAGGATAACTCCAAAAGGTGCATTTTTCAGAACTCAGTCTGAAGATTTGCTAAACCACTGTGAATACCGTTCTGGGAGAAAAGGCTGCAAATTCTCAGTCACTTGTAAGTTGGAAAAAGTCATTCCTCTCAACACTATTACCAGAGATTAGGTAAAAAAAAAAAAATTAAAAAAAAATGTCAAAACAGAAAGCAAAGACTCTGAAGAAACAGTCCACTCCTATGATCACTTTTATACAATACAGCCTCATTTTTCTTGTTCATGGATGAAAAGTTAGATTCCAAATACTTCAGACAATGAGTTAGAAATAAGCCCAAGCACATCAGGGTGTTGTTTACAAGTCAGGTTTTTGACAATCCATTTTACTGACGTTCCTAAGCACAACACAGTATATATCTACTGAAGATAAACACTGGGGTTTTGGAGGAGGACCATCTTCATGCACATATCAAGTAATTATTCTGCTTACAAAGTCCTTATATGACTAATCAAATTATATAATCTTTCTTAAGGACCTAAAATAAGAAAGGAAGCTCCACAGTCTTTCCATATACTCAGTAGAGAGAAAAGTTGTTTTTACACTCTGAATCACTCTGTATATTTTCAGAATAAATGAAGGATTATTTAAGTATTTCAATGATTCAGTCTCACATTTTAAAATTCTGTGAAAGTCACAAATTCAAGACAACAAAGAATCTCTTCAGAGCAGCCTGTGAATTATTTAGTCGCACGTGAAGATATGCAGTATATGAACTGATTTCAGCCTCCAGTGTCGGGCTAAGTCCGCCCTTGCCGTGACAGTCATGATCCAGTGTACCAGCTCATGCATCCATACAGCGTCTGTGCTAAGGGAGTTTTAGATACACTTTGCCTAATTGAGATCAGAGCCTGGATTTGCCTAAAGAAAGAGCTTGTAATGCAGTGGCTATTAAAGTACAGTTCTTGTTTAACCATCAATCTTTATCCATTTTGAAGGACACCTTATGGATATAAATTATGAGGTCTGTCAGGGGAAGGTTCATAGATAAATGGGTTCAGTCACCAGAATATTACTTCCTACAGGACTGACTGCTGAGTAACAGTAAATTGTGGGAACTAAGGAAGTTTATAAAAGCCAGATCAACTCAATTGCCTCCCTCCTGAATCGACAGCAGCATATGGAAAGTCAAGGTTATGGTGTCACGTGGAAGGTTCAACAGTGTCATTTTGACAATTACAATATACTTGCAGATTGACAATTTGATAAAATACATTAGAAGTATAAAACTGACTGGCTTTAGAACTTCTTTATTTTCCAGGTGTTGTGTAGTTGCACCAAACATAACACATTAAAAAAAACCCACCTTGCAAATGACATAAACTTACTTTGCTACCTGGATCATCCAATGTCTGTACTGCCAGAGCTCCCAGCTTTACCAGCTCCATCATTTGTGTGATCTCTTGCCTTAAATTCTTGTGTTGTAGAGTGCACTATAACCATTTTCTATTTTTATTTTCTGAAACGCTTGATCGTGTGCTTTGAAATGCACAATGTAAGAAATAAACAGCATCTCAATATTTTTTACACAGTTGTCACCTCTACTAATGGCCATTATGTTGGACTATTCCTAGCCTCATTTTAAAAGCTGGGGAAACATATTTTTATTATCTTTAAACTGTGAGCCAGGTACTCGTATGTATATCTGTTATATGGGTAATAGTTGTGAGTGATGAAAGAAACAAGACCCTTAATGTATGACTCTCTTCCCTTACAGAAAGAGCTTGATATAGTTTCCTTGGATACTATCCAGCATGTATCTTAGACGGTGTTTTTATTTTCAGTTGGGGTTGTTTTGTTTTCAGAAGCAGGTGATACATCCTATTATTTGTTAAGAATAATGGAGAGGGGTGTTTTTTTTTCTGAATTTCTAGCATCTACTGTTCAGAAAGATGGAGGTACATCTCAGAAGGATGAAATACTTTCATATTAGTAATTAACTCAGCATCCTATTAAAGGGTCATAGATTTTATTTTCCCTAGATATGGCTACATTATTTTAACTTGGATAATAATGCCAAGGACAAAACCAAAATCTTTACAGAATCAATGCCATCATTGAGTGTTTATCTAAGAATTTTGCTGACACAAAACTTGTTTCTTTTTTTTCTTCAGAAGCTTGGGCAAATTACCACCTAGTAGGTACATATGGTTTACAAATAGAGGCTGGAGGAAGACAAAAAAGAAAAGAGCCAATTTAAAGGAAATTTCTATTTAATAGAGGTAGTTAAATTCTGATTTCACGTATGATTCAAGTACAAGTTTGGCTCAATCTAATAGAGAAATACCAAAATAGCACTTTTTATTTTGATATTGCAACCATTTCTAAAAGGAAGGAATTAAATCCACCTTTAAAGACTTAGGTTTCTGGTTTTGCTGACACTCAGTATAGCTGAGTACTGGAAAATGAGTGTCTTGGTTCTATGTTGGCTCTAGAAATCATCATCATTTTCTCCTAGTAGAGATTTTGTGCCTTACATAAGGATTATTACCATTCCTGTTGTTGTGCTTTTCCATCATTTCTGTTATTTCTGCTGTTTATGTTTTTCCATCAGAGGCAGGTGTATGTAAGTGTAATACAAATTTGCTGACTTGGATACCAGGAGATTTCACTCATAATTCCTGCCCCAAAAGGCAAGGCAAGGGTTGTTCTCTAAAGTTTGATGCTTACAAGAAATGGTAACACAGAGGCAACATTCTGATCAAAGGTATGAGATGTGTAGAGAAAGGAAATCAGAACATATCCAAAACTATTTTACATGACCATTATTTGTGTGTTTGTGTGGTTGATCTTTAATCTGTTGAAGTAGTTTGGGGTCAAATTAAGTAGAACCCAAACCCTGTCTTTGGAAAACTGCAGAATTTCTAAACAAAGATAAAAATTAGTGTTATATAATCACCTGGATCAGGTATTCAGCCAAAATTCTTAATTTTTGCTTACCTACAGAAACGAAATATTTTTATAATTCATTAGCTACATACCAAACATTTACCTTATTCCCTTAAAGTCTGAAACACGCTGATTATCTATAAGAAGCGCACAAGCACACAAGTACAAGCACTCAGACGGATTGAATACAGTTAGAGATGGATCTTCAATTCAAATTCCTTTTTGAGAATTGCATCAGAATTAGGTAAATGAGCAGGTACTGCTTCTAGTTTTCCCATACCTGTCACAATCAGCTTTTCTAGTTTCTGCTCACTCAGTATCATCAGGGCTATGGAACTATGCCTCACCCATCTGTTTCAGGAAATACTGTTTCATAGTAGCTTAGAATAACCATTATTACGTTATTTTCTAAAGGGATACTTTCTTTTGCAAACACCAATTGTTTCTTGCTGCTAATCTTCCTTACGAGATCTGTGAATTTCTCTCGCTTTCTTTTCTCTGTCCTACCCTAGATGAGACATTTTGTCCCTGAACCGTGTCCTTATTCCATAAAAACAGGAAAATAAAAAATGTTTATAGCGAGCCCAAAACATAATACATGTTTTCAAAATTACATTGAATCGCCCACCTCAAATGACTCAACCAGTGGGTAGCAGCAGAGTCATTTCAAGCGGCTGTTTTCCAAATCAATGATGTTTTGCCACATCTCACTGTGGGCTGTCTTTTTTCTTGTAAAAGGTATATTTTAGAGCCCAGAGACAGAGGTAGCATCATTCTCAGTCTTGAATCAGAAGTGCTACTGCATTCATCTCGTGAAGTCCTGAATGGCAGAGCAGACATAACAAATTACCATCTCCCTGGAAAATCCACCTGTTTGACTGGTGGAAGACCTGGAAGTGAAAGCAAGCAGCCTTGCACATGGATAGATATTTTTTACAGTTGCCCTAAAACAATGTGAAAATGGTAAAAAATGTCAGAAACTCACTGAATCTACTTATCTTGTATATTTGAGGAATTAATATATACTCATATATCCAAATATGGATTTTGTTTTGAATAATTTATTTTTGCTGTCAGAAATTGTCCAAACTTTAGGAAGACAAAGGGAAAGCCGGCAGTAGGGTTTGTTTGCATTTTACAAACAGGCTAGGTGGCAGGCTTTTGTAAGTGTTTCCCAGGCCTCCAAATGTATAAAGACATAAAGTTCTGTTTAATACACCCATCTTTCAGGGGAGCTAGTCTATTTTAAGGTGCATCAATATGGTTTGGAATAATCTCCCTGGAGCTGTAGAAGCTGCTTTACTTTGAAGCCTTTAACCGTTAACCATGGAAGTACACCGCTGGTGTGTGACTCATGACAGGTTTCTAATTGTTTATAATAGATGAAGTATTTGTGTAGGAATTACTTCAAATGCAGCACTGGTCACGTGCCCTCTCCAGGATTCTGCTCAAAGGCTTTTGTCATCCTTACATCACAATAATTTCTTTTTTGACAAAATATTTTCGGTGAGGACTATTAGCGCAGCAGGGAAGGCAGCTGCCTGCTGCATTTTCTCCGTGGGGGAATTGGAGTCAGGCCACAATTTGGCTGTAAAATTACAGCTCCATATACCTATGGGTGCAATTATTGTCTCTCAGATGTGGGTGCAATTATGTAACGACATAATAAGTAATCTTAATTACAGCTGTGCACATGTACAGAAGGAAAAGTATCAATTCCAGATTGACCTTTAAAAAAGCACCTTCCGCTTTCATTCCAGTATTGAACTTGCCTCTAATAGAGCCAAGCTCCATAACAAATTAAGTGTAATGAACTTTGATTTAAGGGCACTATCACCTTTGTGGATCTAAAGGATTTTTCAGGAAACATTATTTAGAGACTTGTGATTCCACTGGTTTCTAAATAATCTGAAAAATTAAGAGTGTTGGTGTGTCTTTGTACCCTGATAACTGGGCTGTTGATTTCTTGGAGTTGTAAAGCATTAACAGATGCTTTTTTCAGCCTTGGGAGAGAAGAGAGAAGGGAGTTTCAGAAGATTCAGTTTTAGGTACATCTGGACATCATACTGAAAGCATGGAGAGAAATTTTAAGTTATCTTAAAGTGTTATTTAAAACTAATCAGTTTAAACACTTGTATTATTTTTGGGTGTGTATGTCTGTGATTAAAATATATTTCCTCTTGTGGATATCATAATCCAAAGGGAATGATTCTCTCCATATCTGATCTTTTCTTTTAACTCAATACTGAATTCCTTGAGCTGCTAGCACCTGGTCCTAGGATGACTGCAATGACTCTGTAATGTTTCCTTCTATGAATAACTTAAATATGATCTCATTTTTCACTTATTTTCTAACGTTGTTTTGACAGGTCACTATTAAGGCAGCCTGACACACCTGATGATAAGATGATGATTCACTTGCTAATTATCTTGCCAAATGTTAATCATTTGTACTGAAATTTTGTATTTAAAATGTCTATTTGAGGACATTTTTTGGCTGTATTTTTTAGCTTGGTTCAAACAGTCTATTAATTTCTGACAAGGAGGTAGAAAAGGTCTTGGCTTTTGATGTTATGAAAATGTGTCGATCATTTATTTGGAAAATTTAAAATCTTTAATGGGTTGGAACAGTATACATTTTCCAGGCAGTGCGCAGAAGCCTTTTATCAGATATGATCTTAGTCACATACTCCATTTTTGTTTAAAGGTCTGAGATTTTATAAGGCCAAGGCTCCTGGCTTATGGAACTAGTAAGTTTAGGGAAGTGTGCAGGTAGCCCAAAGCATTCCATGGGTGAAGGACCTTGGATGAGGATGACATTAGACACAGAGGAGTTTCTGCTGAGGCAGAAGAGCTGGCACCGCTGGGAGTGGAAGGACACAGCCTGCGCTGTGAGCTGGACTTTTGCCTTGTGTAGGTAGCACTAGTCTACCCTCTTTGGAGCATATTAATTGTGCTAATTTTGCTTAATGCAAGTTTGCATTATGGCTAGAGGCTTACTTAGCACCCACAGATACCACTGGAAATGCTTAGATCAAGCAGGGCATATACAGCGGTCGCTCTTAGGCTTTCAAAGATGTTGTAGCATTGCACTGATGATGTAATATGTGCTTTTGCAGATACGGGTTTTGGCTGACTTTTGGCAAACAGCAAAATACCACAACGTCAGACAGGCTGTATATTTATTTTAGTTTGAAGGCAATGTGTGAATTCAGTAATGTTAATTAAAGAACAAGTATTAGCAGATTTTAGCATTCCTAGCATGCTTTGAGGATTGATTAATAAGGGTAATACTTAGCTGGCACAATGGAATCATTTTCAACATCATTACCTTGTCCCTTGAACAAGTCAAGCTTGAACCCTTGGGATTTTACTCTTTGTAAAACAAACATTACCAAACACATCTGACTTTCTGAAGGGCAAAACTTTTATAATAATCAAAGTGTTTGAATGTGCTAAATTGGGAAGTGATGCAAACCAAAAGGAGTGGTTTGAGGAAATCAGGATTAGAAGAACTGTTTGAATGAGTAACAAAACATTCTTCAGCAAGGAAAATTACACATAAATGGGAGTTAAACCTGCATATATGATGGGAAGATTGACATGGCAGCACTGCATAGCATCCAGAAAATTAGATACTAGATCAAGTCACTGTAGCTGTTGATGAAGTTATTTACTTACTAGATCGATAGATGGATTAAAGAATAAGAAAATAATATCGAACATATAATATAAATAATAACATATAATATATACGATAACATAAAAATAGGCATTCAGAGAAAGTTGCAAGGCAACTAAGAGACAATCTGTGTGGTTTGGTGCCATAAAATCATGACATGTACATCCCACAGGTGCCTTACTAGTTGCACTGCTAGAACAAAATGTGAGCAACAATTTCTAGTTGTCTCCCCAAAGACATCAGAACCAAGGAAGTTTATGTTTTCTCTAAAATAGGCTTGTTAAACTTTCATACAGGAACTTTGTACAAGAATATTCCCTGAGCTCTGACCCCCTAGGAAGCTTTAGACTTGAAGGGAAGCTTCTTCACATTGGCCAGGGTGAAACCTGACATGGAGCATAGCTTCTCCATGGCCTTTCAGGATTGAGGTGCTTCTGAACACGTTGGGGTGCAGAACGATGTGCAAAAAGTATTTATTAAAGTGCATTTAATACTAAACACTGAGGCAAAGTGTGGTTCCCTTCACTACCAGCCCAACAGGGCTTATGGTTTTGGACTTGACTCCCAAATGTTGTGTTTGATTCTGTGAGGATTTGGTTGGGTTTATTGTTTGTGTTATTTTGTGGATGGTTTAGGTTGGGTTCTTTTGGGTTGTGGGGTTTTTTTGGTTGGTTGTTTTTTGCAGGAGGGAACTCTTTGGGTTTTGGGGTTTTGGTTTTGGTTTGTTTTTTTTTTTTAAAACTGAATCTCAGCATACAACTGTTGCATCATTTAGATCATTTAGTTATCTGACTCCATTTCAACCATGTTTATCTACGTGTGTGTGAAGACATTACCTGTAAAAGACAGTGCTATGTCATGACTTAATTAGATAGATGTTTTTACAGTCATAGTATCCTCAAAGCAGCAGAATAATTGCAAGAAAAACACAGAGCTGCTTGGGGTCATGCAGATCAAAAGTACATGTAAGTCTGTGGGAAGGACACAACAATGAATTTATTATTAACAGGCCTTCAACAGTTCTTCTAATATTACCATTTTGCCTGGTTATGGTGTAGGAAGACTAAGACCAAGCCAGTCCTATGCTGAACCAAGGTTCGTTTTTTCTAGTGCAAATGGTTAGTCTGGATAGATGGGATTATGAGCCCCACCTGAAAATGAATAAAGTGACTGCCTGAGATCTGCCTAATTGCTGTAAAGGCTGCAAAAGTCCCATGTAAATTAAATTGGCTCTTGTAGTGTAGGTACCTGGGAAGAACTGCTCAAAGTAGGAAAGAAGCCTGATTTAGGAAAGGTATATTTTGTTGGACAGGAAAATATATAGATATATTCCATTTAGGGGCTTACAACTAAGACAGGGGAAATCAGGTCTTGAAAAAATTTTTGGCTTTTATTTTTTTCTTTTCTACTTTCTCTTTGTCCTTGTTTTGGGTGAGATAATTTTCTCTCTGCTAGCTGCTGTAGTGCTGTGGTTTGGATTTAATATTAGAATAATGTTGATAACACACTGATCATTTTAGTTATTGATGAGTAGTTGTAGTACCTACGTTAAGTCAAGGACTTCTGTGTGTCATGTACTCTGCTATATGCACAGGGGGCTGCTGACCCAGGCTGGCTGAGGGATATTCCCTGCCAGGGAACGGTCACGCTCGGTGTGTAACTGGGGAAGCCGGCCGGGAGGTGGGATCGCGGCTCAGAAACAGACTGAGCACCAGATTGGTTTATTTCCCTTTTACAAGTGGTGAGCAATTGCATTTGTGCAGCGCTGGCATTGGTATTAGCACTAATACTCTCTTCCTTTGTTATCCTATTGAAGTGTATTTATCACAAATCACAAAGGGATTTTTTTCCGTTCTCCTCCCCCTTGCCTTGGGAAGTAGGGGATGTGCAGGCACCTGTGTGGTGCTCACTTACTGGCTAGGGTTAAACCATGATGCTCTACCCTTTGTAATGTTTCCTAAGCTATGATCAGCTTCCTAAGGTCAGGTTTCACTTGCTTATAGGGAGGGCTTTTTTAAATTCTGGGTTTTTAAAGGCTTTGAAGAGAATCCTTTCAACCTGGATAGGCTCATTTCATTTCTACTGAATGTGCTGCATCATTCTACTTTATTCCTACTTATGTGTTTTTCTGAAGAGAGTAATTCAATAGATTGAATGAAAACAGGAAAAAAAAAGTTAGTGTTTTACCACTAGTAGAAAGAGGGTGCTTGCAAAATAAGCTGGCAGCTGGGTAGAGAATACCAGAAAACAGTATTCCCCAACTGACATAATAAATGAGGGACTATATAAATATTCTATAAAAGTGGAAAATAGTTATTCACATAGAGTCTAGTTTCAATTTCTTACATGAAAGTTATGTTAGAGAAACAGCTTGAATTCTTTTCTACTTCCCAAACTCCTGTCTTTCACATTTAAATAGTTGGTAAAACAGCTTGCAAGCAAGTTGTTGCAAGCCCATAATGAGGTCTTGCTCAAAAGGGAGAGGAAGGGAGCTTTTGAGAATGTAGAGAACTAATAGCCACCTTTTTGAGGATGCATCGTTTTTGGTAGAGCATCATATCTCCAAAATTATCGTAAGGTTTAGTTTTTCCATGTGGTTATCTAGCACTTTGTGAACTTGATTCTGGCAAACAAATAGCTATGGCTACTGTGCAAACCAGCTGTCAGGTTGTCCTGGATGTGGCATTAGCCCAAGTATTACAATAATGAAAGTTTACAAGGAATTTTTTTTTTTTTTAGTGGTAGGAAAAGTTCTGCTGTCTTAAATCTTACACGGTATGCTACATGTCAACTATCTAAAATAATATGTAAAAATGTTTTTTTTTGTTTAACATTTGTGTGATTGAGCTGTCTGCCACTGGGTACTACATAAGCAGTGAAGTGTCTGCATAGTGCCTTCTTTAAGCCTACATATGGTTTGTGTAGATTTAGTGGATTAGTCTTCTAAACCAGATTTCCTGCCACCCCAGCTATATTAAAACTGACACATCTGTGTATCATAAATTCCGCTTGTTTTAGATAATCATGGTAGGCCTATCACACCTCCTGTTGTAGAAACTGCATCAGGGACTTGGCTAGGTTATCCTAAAAATCGCCCAGCCTTGACAATTAAAAAGGGTGGCACAGTAATGACAAAATGGAGTAAAATGAAATGGCCCTTGAGCAGTCTGCTAGCTGGGCAGTCTCGGGAGCAGAAAGGCTGAAAAACAGCCTGGCACCTTTCCGGAGCTATTTTAATGTCGCTGATTTATAGATCTGTTATTTTGTTTAGAGGACGAGAAAGAATAGCAAAGTAAACATGATGGAGAGGGCATCCACTTAAGGCTAAGGTCAATTACTCAAGGGAATAAATGTGTGTAATTGTACACCTGATAACTAACAGCGTAAATAGACTGTTGATTTATATCATGAGTCTTAAACGGCAACGCTTTTATCCAAACAATTATAATAATAGGAGGTTGATTATTTGTATTTGTTCCAAGCACTTGTGATGATCATCTTTGCAGAGATACAGGAGAAAAATAGACTAGTGCTCTCTTTGGCAGATATCCTTTCTCATTAGATGATAACTGGCATTGTGGATAAACCTTTTATAGGTTAGGCAGACAAACACTTTAATGATGCTTGGGAAGATTTTAATTCCCAGATGCCTAGATCAGAGAATATTCTGGCATCTCAAGTTGTTGAATCAAAAGCTTCTATCTGTCTTGCTAGTTCAATGACTTTTCATTAGCAATGATGTTTTGCCATTTTTCTCTATTCTTAGCATAACTACAGTAATTAAGGGGCAATTTTTAAAATTCTGTGTTGGAACTCGGCTTGATTCAGAGTTTGCTGAGCTCAGGAAACTAATGTCTGTCAGGGAAATTGGAGGCCCTGTACCAACGTTCCAGACCAAAATTGTCACTACTAAATTGCACCGGCATCCCCAAGCGGCACAAGTCCATTCCTGGAAATAGCACCTACAAGGGACAAGGACGTTCTTTTGTTGAGTGTTTTATTTGGGGGGGGGGGGGGGGGGGGGGTTGGCAGGGAATAGGAACGAAATGAAACTAAAGCAGTTTTCAAAACTGAGTGCAGACGTTTTTCATCATCAAGAGAAGATGCAGGTTTTTATCTCCCATCTGGCCTTTTTCATGTCTCTTGGCTACCTCTAAGTCTAAACTAAGGTCCAAATCTGTAAACTCTCATGTGCTTCAGTAGCCTAACGCATATGCTACACAAAAATATTAAAAGACAACTTAAAATTGTTTGCAGATAATCACACTTTATCTGACATTAAATCTTGTCTAAATTAATTTTGTATTTCTGTTTAAGTCAATATTGTCCTTTACAGATAAACACAGGCATGCATGTCCGTGTTCTCTAATGTTCCTGTGTGCCACTGACTAGGCTGCCTGAATTTTGTGTGGTGTTTCCTACACATTCCTTTCCTTTAATTTTAGTTAATGTGAGGTGTAATTCTGAGTTGTATGCCTCATGTAAAGTCCTAGCCTGTGCTTTTCTTCTCCAGAACCAGGAAGCTTCACATTAGTTGGTAGCTAAGGCCATAACACGATACAAAACCTTCCTAATATGGTTCAGCTTTAACCAGGAAACTGCTGGGTTTCATCCCATTGTTAAACATGTTTTGTACATTCAGCAGATACATATTCTAATGCAAGTAAGGGGTCATAATTTCTAAAGAGACAGTGGATGTTATTTTAATAGCAGATTAGCACATTAATACATGTTAAAAGGCTATCCCTTGCTTCAGCAGACTGTGCTCAGCTATAAAGATAAAATATGTTTTCAGGGGTCTCCTTTAACTCAATTTAGCATGAACTACATCAGCTTCTGCCTTTCCCATGATACCTTACCTTCCTCAATGTGAGAGCATCCCTTTGTTCACTAAACTATTGGATTATGTCTAGTGAAAAAGGCCTGAAGATAGCTCGGGAATGGTGCTAACCAGTAGGTGAACGTAAACAGCTTTATTACAAATTCAGGAATAGCTGTTAATGGGCTCCACCCCCTAAGGAAAGGTAATTACTTGCATACTTAGTACTTTTTTCCAGCCCTTAATACAGGAGTAAAAGATCTTGTTGTTTTCTCAGTTTCAGAAGCATTACCATATGAAATTTGGTAATGACTTCTTGTCTCACAGCTAGAACTGACGTGTGGCTTCAGCAAAGCTCAGTGTCTGTCTCGCTCACCCTGTCTATCCCTCAGGAAGTGTCTGGCCCATGGCGGGAGCACACAGAGCTGGAAGCCTGTGGCTTCAGTGTGGAAGCAGGCCGAGTTAAAGAGTTAAAGTACAGTAAAGCAAACTAACAGGCTGCTAGACCCGCCTGCTAAAATTCCTCTCCACAGCACAAAGGGTAAGGTAAGGAAGGGTTGCAGTTTTCGGCCTGTGAATGGGAGAGTGTTAAGCTAACACCTTGTAAATCGCTGAAGATGGAAAACATCTGTCTCTCTCATGCCTTCTGAGGGTGTCTCCTGGGATGTGTGAGTCAGCCTCTCTCAGCTGAGTGATTCCTAGGCCTTGTTCACCCTGCTGAAGAAGTATTTGGGGAAAAAAGTAAGGAACGTGTTGCTCAGTCTCCAGAGAGTAAAATCAAGGAGAGGATGCCTGCTGTCTAATTCACTGACACACTAGATTTGGTTTCAGGGAGGCTAAACATTGACAAAGAAGAATGAGAGGGAGAGAACTGGGACTCTTTTCCCTATACTTTATACCCAAGAAAAATACAATGTTCAAAAGGTGGTGGATAAATAGGATATGGATGACAGAAGGGTTACTTACCATTTCTTTGGATTATTTTAGAGTAAGAAGTACAAGTTGTAATCAAAGTGTTATGGTTTTGGTTGGGATAGAGTTAATTTTCCCATTAGTAGCATAGTGCTGTGTTTTGGATTTAGGATGAGAATAATGTTGATAGCATGCTGATATTTTAGTTGTTGCTAGGCACTCAGAGCCTTTTCAGCTTCTCATCCTGTCCTGCCAGTACAGAGGCAGGGGTGCTCAAGAAGCTGGGAGGGGACATGGCCCGGACAGCTGACCCCCACTGCCCAAAGGGATATTCCATACCATATGATGTCATGCTGAATATATAATGGAGGCAGTTGGCTAGGAGGCAATGCAGCTTGGGAGCTAGCTGAGCATTGCTTTCAGGTGGTGTGAAATTGTGCTGTGTGTCACCTTGTTTGTATATTCTTTTTTTTTTCTTTTATTATTGTTATTATTTTCCTATTCTGTCTTTACCTCAACCCATGAGTTTTACCTTTTTCCTTTGTGATTCTCTCCCCCATCCCACTGGCGCAGAGGAGCGAGCAAATCACTGTGGTTTTAGCTGTCAGCTGGCTTAAACCGTGGCATAAAGTCAGCATTGAATTGAAAGCTCTCTTCAGATTTCTTGCTGTGCTACTGCTTTATTTTTTCAACAAGAAAAAAACCTTGTCTTTTGAAGAAGGCTTTGAGGTGAAGTCAACAGACTTTCAACCGAGTCAGAATCATGCAGTTAATCTCAGTGTCTGATTTTAGAAGCAATTATTTTCCACCCTCTCCATAGTGCTTTATATTTTGAAATATTTGGATAGAAATTCTCAGACTGACTTTCATACACTATTTGGGGTAACACTGTAAATTATTATTTCTTTTGTCAAGCTGTTAGGCCATGAGTAAAACAGATGTGCCGAATTCTGCTTTGAAAACTGTAGTTTTCTTAGTAGTGAAAAAGGTGAGTTTAGAGGGCCCCACTAGGGCCTCAAAGGCATTAAAAGGACCCCACTTCTAAGCCAGGGTTCTTGGTGAAATGAGTTAAAATAGTTGGACATTTCATTTAAAACGGCTGTAATTCAGTTGTAGCTTCAGAGCTGTTATTTCATGTCAGTCTAGGCTGGAGCAATTAATAATGCACACAATACTATCAGCACAGAAGAATGGATTTAGAGCAAAAAACGAGTTGAAAATCAGTTTTTCTGCAAAATATAATAATGCTATTGATGTTTTCTTTGGGAAGGAAAAGAATTAATCAAAGTGTAATGTACTTTCAAGGTAGAGTTGC
Source organism: Heliornis fulica (assembly GCA_013399135.1). NCBI lineage: Eukaryota > Metazoa > Chordata > Aves > Gruiformes > Heliornithidae > Heliornis > Heliornis fulica. Next base: position 976,244 of record VXBZ01005234.1, on the reverse strand, counting down.
TTGTTACTTATACGGTACAGGACTTGTGGTTTTTCAGAGTACATTAGGAAGCTGGAGTATAGAAATGTAGATGTACCGTGAAGATCTGAGGCTAATTTTGCCCTTAGCTTGATGCTACTGACCCATTCTTCAAATCTCTTGTTTATGCAGTTAATGCAGTTCAACGTTATTATGTGATGCTGTTGACCTGAGTGCAGCCAAGGGCTGTAACCAGGCTGAGAACTTGTGTAAGTATTTGGTGAGTAATGGGAAGCATGCCTTAAGCCTGTGCCTTCACAAATTCTATGAATTTTCAATGCACTAAGTGTAGCACAAATTATTTGTTCACAGACCAAGGCAAAGCATTGGGATCTAAAGCTGCTGATATCCTTTGTTTGAAATAGGAAAGCACAGTCAAAATGGACAGGTAGAGTTTTAACAGGAATGCACAGAAGAGCAGTCACATACAATCAAAGTCACCGGGGTTTTTACTTCTCACACACTATTACATTGCCCTGGCCTTACAGAGGAGTTTGCTACTTTAAGCATGTAAATGCAGCCCCTGCTCCAGCAGCAGCTCAGCCTTTCACTCTGTAAAGCTCTTTTGCAAGATTGGGTCATGCAAAGAGAGGGCGTCACTCACCTCCCTGCCTGATATTTTTAAATTTGTAAAGTGATGGTACTTTCCTCTTTGGCAGACTAACATTTAGCCTTAAACTGAAAGGGGGTTTTGGGTTAGGAAAATTTATCCTGTCTTTTCATTGCTACGTTTTTCCATTCTTGCCACGATGTGGCATATGTTTTCAATTGCCTTGAAGTCTCAGCATAATTTTAGTTCTGCTTCTCATGAAGGGATCTATAGGATTCTTGTCTATCTTCTTCTTTTTAAAAGGGTTTAACATGAATGAACAACTGAATTCAGTCTTGAGACGGAATTCCAGAGCAAAACCAAATAATCCTGATTTTACAGTTAAACTCTGCTTTCCATTGGTCATTTTGACCTTTGTTCCCCAAATAAGTAATTTTGGCCTTGGGTGGTCAGTGCTTTCAGTGGTTCTTCATGTGTGCTGAGTGTCTATGTGATTATATCAGCATTTTTCTGGAAATATCTTGCCCATCTAAAGTAGCTTTGTTCATTTTTCTCCACTCATTATTGTTAGTGAAAGAGAGAAAAGAGATAAAACCGTTTATTTCTTAATAAGGCCAAGACGTGTGTAGTGTGGCAAAACATTTCTACTGCCGGGACCAAAATGTGCTTACATCCAGCAGAAAAGCAGAATCACGGAGACACACTTTGAACACCAACAGGAACAGAAGGAAGAGAGTAGTAACTAGGCTCTTGACAATTGCAGAAATTTCTGCTGACAATAGAGAGATTAAAATACTTTAGAAAGAAATCTGGCTTTAATTCACAGAAGGTGGGAAAGAGGTCAAATAGGGGAAAACAGATAAGGGAGGACTCTCTGCCTGAGTTTTTGCCTTTGCTAGTGCTCACCCAAGTTCAGCCTGCATCTGCATACCTAAAAAACTATCCATCACTTCCAGTCAGCCAGGTGAATAGGCTGCTTCATGTCTGCTAGAGATCTGTCTCTTAAGCAATGAAATGACACTAATGCTAAAAATCAATTGTGTAATATGTAATATTATGGCTGTATGGTTAGTTTCCTTCTAAATATCCTTCCCTTTAACATATTTTCCCTCTTGTGTTGCCTTAGTTCTTATTTGAGTTCCTGGGTAAGGAATAGAGATCACATGCTGTAAGCAAAAGCAACTTGTGAATTTCTCTGTGTTGACTATTTCACTTTAGCTCAGGCAATAAATAGGGTACTGCAGACTTTAAATCACATAAGAAAAGCTCTAGATGAGAGCTGTGACCAGCAGCACAGCTCTCATTTAAATCTACCATCTGAGAGATGTCTAGAACAACTGCTGTTTAAAAGCAACACCTCCAGTAACAAAAGGAAATGAGTTGGTAGGCATATGCCCAGCTAACTTCAACATCATAAAAGGAATAATTATAAATCATTATTCACTAAATAGAAGGAAAGTTAAGTTTGCCATAATACCTTTCATCTATCTGAGTGCGTAGTATATAATGGATTCTGTGCTGAACAGAGCCTGAGAGATACCCCAGGAAGCAGAGCAATAGCTTACAAAACAACTATGAAATCAATCTGTAACCTGGGGGGAGTTTAGATTTTTTTTTTCCCCAATATAATTGCATGTTACGGTAATACGTACTATTCCAGAGCAAGGCATAAATTCAAGTCACTTAGTTTTAAATACTGTTTTTACTATTCTCCTCCGCTATTTTCTAATTATTTCAGGTGAGACTATTAAAAAAAATGAAAGAGAAACTCTTGGAAAAAAGTAAATAATTCAGTTTGGCCAAGCATGAGTAACTAAGCTGCAGATGACTGTAAACTGAGAATAAGAAAGACTTGGAAGAGAAATTATTTTTTCTACTTCAGATCAGGAAATAGAAACCATAGTTGATGCTTCTGCTCTGTCGTTGCGCAGACTTTGCTTGGTATCAGGAGCAGGGCTTACTGTGTTTGAATAGAGGGAAATCCTGCTGATACTGTATTGGTGTCTGAATTATTGTCACATCTGACCACAAAGATGACATCAGATTACAATTCCTCCAGGATTTCATGCTCCCTGCTGCCGCAGGTACCCGTGTACCTGGAGAGCCCCCAGAAAGCAGCCTGAAATATGGATCTAAGGCTGTGAAAAGTTGAAGGGATGCAAATTGCTTACAGTGACTCAAAGGTTGAGACATACACACACCATTTGAAGCTTGTCTGCTCAATATGCTCCAGATAACTCTTCCTGACATTCCCCTTGTAAAAATATGTTTTGTAGTGCATCTGTTGGGAGTGGAGACCCTCCTCTTGCCACTACCAAAGGAAAGCAGAAAAAATCCTTTGAAGAATTGTGTGACTTCTGCATTTATGTACCTGTTTCACATCATCTTTCAAATTATCTGAAATATATATTTTCAGGCTTTTCCTCAGTCTGAAAAGATTACCTTGTGTAATTCTGGAGCCTTGTTGATTTCGGGGGGTGGGGTGGGGTGTTAAGTTTAAAATTATTTTTATCTCAAATAAGTTGACTATTAATAATGTATTAAAAAACCACACAAAACAAGCAAAGGACTAGTTGAAAAAAAGATGTTTCCATTTTCATCCAGTTCTTAGCAATGCCAGTGTCTCTTGACCCATTTTTAAAATGAGAGAGAAACAGACAGTAGAAGAGAAAGGTCACAGTAGGTTTTTATAGTTACATTTGACCTAATAATTTGTCCCAAGAATGGCTGTCTCTCTGTTGCCACAGCAGACTTCCTCCACGTTTGCCTGCTAAAGGCCTTGCCCTGTGATCAGCCTCATAGCCAGGTCTGTCTTTTCCATCTCCCACTGTCATTGGTGCAAAACTGCTTATACTCTCTAATTTGTGCCCCAGTCCTCTCTGTGTTTCTCATAAGCCATCTCCCTCTACTCCAGACCTCCTTGGAGGTGATGTCAGTGCCATTCAGATGCCTTTGAGCTGATCCTCATTAGCTGCGTTTTGTTTGTTGCCCTTGGACTACTTGACTCTCTCCTGTTGTATGGGATGATACTGTCACTTGCTTTTAGCTTCACAGCCACTACATCAGGCGTGTTTGGCCGGCTTGGCACTCTGACCCTTACTGTCCCAGACAGCAGTGAAAGCATTTGCTAGAGTAGTACAAAGTTCATAATACATAAAAGGATGATGAATCAGGGGCAAATCCTGTGCCATTAAAAAACTAGGTGTTCCACTGAAACAGTAAGAAATATCACTGTTAGGGAATTACTGTGATAAGGCAACTGTGAAAGTATTTATTTAGTATTTGATGTTTGTCAGTGACTAGTTGTCTGGACTTAGGAGGTTTTCTGCCTTCAAAGGGTCAAATAGAAACAAATGGTTTTCATAATGATGGAGTTACGGTAAGCTGAGATTCATCTAAGAAACATTCAATTATTCTGGACACTAGTTAGTAAGGGATTAGCTTTTGAACAATACGATCAAACTAAAAAAAAATATAGTCAAATTTATCGTAAATGACAGAAAGCCTCTTGCACAGAATCATGAGAACCATTGAAAGTCTGAATTTATTATCAGAGAGTTAAACCCTTCAGGCAAAGATAGGTCACTTACCAGAACAGTTTGTATCTCATTAGCCTAAACCTGCCTGACCTGTTCATCTGTTTGTGTCCTATAAAATATCCTGTTAGTACATGCAGATGTGGTATTAGCAGAGGAAATCATATTGCCTCTTTGAACCTAAGAGTTCTTGGGTACAAATCAATGAAAATTATCATATTCCCCAGAATCCTACCCAGCAAACCTGCCAGCTCTGCTTCCAGGAAATAAACGCTGTAAGATAACACAGTATAGGGGTGAAATTCGGAAAGAAGCAAAATGAAAACATGGAATTACTTAATTTAATGAGAAGTGACCGTGGAAACACCTTAGAGAGATGATAAAAGAACCAAGGGGATCTCAAAGCTCAATCTCAACTTCCTTGCAAAATCTGCAAGTACAACTGGTCTGTCTACATCTTAAGGCTCACATGACAGCAAGTTGCCATAAACATCTGTTCAAGTGGGTGACACCAATCTGTTCTAATTTTCCTTGTCTTGGGAAGATTGACTTGGTGACTTTGCACTTTGAGTATCCCTAATTCATATATACAGGTGTGGGCAGTGAAAAAAGTGAAATTAGTTTTCTTTCAGAATTAAACAGGTCCTTTTTAGGGGAAGTATTTGCTGAGATGTTTCAGCTCTCCAAAAGTAAACTCACTTTCCTATCAAGTTTTGTATAAGTAGCCAGGCAAATAACAGCCAGATTCTCAATCAGTACATCTCAAATAAAATTGTGTCCATCCTATTCCAAAGCTTCCTGTATATTTTGAGAGTCCTGCATAAAGAAGATATACAAAATGTAATTTAAAAGTACTTCTATTATCTACATTTAAAATTCATTGTCTCATCTTAAGCTCTTGTAAATTATAATTACTCCACTTTTTTGGATAGAAATATGTGAGTTGTGGTGCCTAAGGTTTTGACTGTAATACATTAAACATTGTATACTATTGAGGTAAGCAGTAAATATTTTTTTATTTAGAACACATAGAAAATATTCTGAAAATATATAATTGCAGGCAGTGCTGAAAGGATGCTCCATGGCTGGTGAAATTTCTAGTGTGTTACGCAGACCTATCTATAGCACACATTTTTAGAGAACAGAAGATACACACTAAACCAGAAATGCTTTCATGGAACTTTCTAGTAATTCTAATGATGAGAAACACACTACTTGTTTTAATAAATATGTGTCTTGTAATAACCCTCAGAACATTTAAACTGTGAGACCAAGCAGCCTAGGGCGTTACGACAGTCAGCACGCCACTTGCATTTGTCATAAGACTTTACAAATGCTGTGGCAAACAACCTAATTTTGGTGCTACTATCATCTTCTTCATGGGCTGAGCAGCTCCCCAGGGCTGCTTTCCCTCTAGTGTCTCTCTAGACATGGTTTCCCTTCTTTCCTTCCTCCCAGGCTCGAAGGCAGGTTGATCTCACTGCAGGGGTTTGGTTTGCGCTAGGGCCAGGGACTTGTTCCCTTTCACATACATAAAGGCCATCCTCTCCTCAGAGCTTGCTCACTCACCTCCTAGGTTCACCATTACCCACAGGCTGAGGAAAGAAGCCTGAGGCCTGCTTTGCCAAAATGAGGGGAGTCTTGGGAACACACAGAAAAAAAATCTTGGCAGGGAGGGGGAAAGGGGTGTGTGTATCCTTGATTGTAGAATTATTTAGGTTGGAAAAGACCTTTAAGATCACTGAGTCCAGTCATTAACCTGGCACTGCCAAGACCACCTCTAAACCATGTCCTTAAGCACCACATCACAGACTCACTGGCTGCTCTGAGTTGGAAGGGACCCCCAAGGATCATTGAGTTCCACCCCACCCTGCCACAGGCAGGGCCACCAACCTCCAGGTCTGGATCTAGACAAGGTTGCCCAGGGCCCCATCTAACATAACCTTGAACACCTCCAGAGTTGGGGCATCCACCAGCTCTCTGGTCAGCCTGTTGCAGCACCTACATGTCTTTTAAATACCTCCAGGGATGAGTATTCAGCCACTTATCTAGGCAGCCTGTCCTAGTGCTTGATGAGTTTGTTGAAGAAATATCCAATCTAAACCTACTCTTATGCAACTTGAGGTCATTTCATTTCATCCTATCACTTGTTAATTTAAATTTTAAAATATTAAGATCTTTGTTAAAATAAAAAAGGAGATTTTCATTTAGTATTTCTTCCAGAAGACTGAAATTCTGCAGCATGCAGGAAGACTATGAGTATGAATGATGGGAATCTAAAAGACTAAGGGCAGGAAGATTTGTATTATCTCCAAAACAGTATTCCCTCTTAGGCAATATAAAACCAGAACTGAGAGTTAAAAGTTTAAAATTCATCCATCAACACAGTAAGGTCCTTTTTTTTTTTTTTTGTCTGAAACTCCACTACTTCCTTTCTTCCCACCCATAATTCTGCAGGAATACTGGGAACTGCAAAACCCAAGGTGGTAGATATGATCCTGTAAACTTGAAACTGAGAAAGAGACTTCCTTCCAAGCTTGAAGTGGCAAGATAAAAGAATTTCCTTCCCCAAAAGCAAATATGAAATTGCTAGAGAGACATTGTCAACTTTTATTACCCATCTATTTTGCAATAATTTGCACACTGAAAATGCAATTGCACTATGTAAAGGCAACATAAAGACTAGTGTGGCTCAGAAGTAGGACAGTGTAACTCCACTGATACCATGTTAGCATACAGGTGTGGAATCTTCTTAATCCTGAACTTGAACAAAGAAATATGCTATAATGTAAGGGGAAAGCAGTGGCATCGTGGGGGATGAGGAGGAAAACGCATTTGGTGTGTGCGGCTCACAGAAAATTCCCCCATGTGCTTTCCCATTAAAGTATGACTTGCCAGGTTGCAGGGGAGGGAATGCACTTCTGAGGGTAAAGTAAACATTTGTCTCCTAATTAACAGTTTCTGCTGTTAAGTGTTTCACATACTTGGAAAGCAGAAATGCTTTAGGTGGAATTTCCATATGTACTTGTGCAACACACTTCTGCTTATTTTGTTCCTTCAGATGTTTTGAACCTCTTTAAGTTACGGTTTTGAATTTCCAGACATTTCTGCCAACTCAGAAGAGCTATTCACCAACTTTGTAAGAACTCCACTGCAGTCTCTTTGTAGAACAGTGTGCTACTTCATTCAAACTTAATGAGTTGAATAACTTGGCATCTAATTGGACTTTAGATCACTGCTTGTCTTGTTAATGCAGTGTTAAAACTGAAGGTGACCAGTTGTAATCGCAGTAAAGACTATTTTAGTACTCAGTATGCTGCATGAGATCATATTTTAATTCCTATTAAATAGACTTTATTTAGTGATATGAAATCCCAAGTTTCTCTCTGTGCAGGTACCTGTTGAGCACCCCCCCCATGCTGATTTCTGATACGACACAAAATAGTAATAAACTTAGAGTACTTAAAGTGCCAAAAATACCCCTGGAAAGATACTTCCAGCAGATAAAACTACAAGCTTTTTATTTTCTCTAAATTTCTAATCTATTAACCTGTGGTATAAGTTGGGCTTCCTTCCATCTTACTATTCTGGGAATGAAATAGCATGGTTAGATGGTCTGTAGTTGTTACAGGCAGCTTTATATCACCTTAATACGCTTTGGGACTATATAAGGATCTCAAAAAGATATCCCAAAGAAAATAAGAAAAATAATGTGGATGAAAGACCAAACCATGACCCTGAATGGCAATATGTGTTGCAGAGAGGTGAATTAACAGCAGTGCCAATGTGTATGGCGAAAGAATAAATGTGCACTGTTGAAGGGCTCTATGCTGTAGTACTCATAGGATATGTGTGTTGTGAGGTATGTGACTCCCTCTTACCCAGAAACCCCATATAGACATACACTGAGGTCCAGCTTAACAATTTTAGCTATACCCTAAGGCCTAAAAAACATCTTTGCCTGTTTCCAGAGGAGTCACAGTGCTGTTTTTTTGAACACTTGCCAAACTGTGTGCCCTTGTGTTGTGCAATCCATGCACTGCAATTTAAGAGGGAGTATAAGGGGAACAGACTTGACTTGAACTATGTCTGAAAGACTGATCCAGATTTGATTGACGCTTTATCTTTTAAAGCCTTATAATCTGCTGGACAGAATATTGTAGGTGCCCATCTGCCTTGAGAGTTAGATTTTGTACCATACCATTTTATAGCTACAGTCTAGTGATTTATTCATAGGAGGAAGCTATCAAATATTAACCATTTCAAGGAAAAAAAGTTTATGTAAGGAAGGCAAGCATTTGGAACCGCAAACCCAGTGAGTGAAAGCTTAAATACCTGCTCTGTCCTTAATCTTGGTTAAGTAGTACAGCGTATTTGTGTCATGGAAAAATCTGAAATAGTCTAGTGCACTGCTAGTGATTTTTGTGCTTTATGAACTGTACCACAGGTAATATGTACAATCTGAAATGTTTGTGAAGCCTTAAGATTTAGGCTACCTAGATCTAGTGGTACTAAAAGTGAAATGTGGTCAAGGCGGGACCATTCCTTTTGCCCTCAGACAGTAAGAATTCAGTCAGATACAGGCAGCTTGAAATAAAAGAAAAACTACTGGGGCATAGTAAGCAGGCTTGCATTTTTGCACCTTTTTCTTCATTCTTCTAATATTCCATACATATTTTAAGGTGCTTGTCACTTTCAACATCACAGAAAGTTATTATGCAGATACTTGATCTGCACCAAAAGGAATTCAGCATTTCAAGAAAGCCATTAAATTATGCACAATGTTAGCCTATGACCATCTATTCTTATCTCTATTACAGTTGCTGTCTATCTTCTATTTCTGCTCCTATTTCAATGCTTTCTTCCCCCTGCTGCTTAGTTGTGTCCTAGTTAAAATTCAATAGCAAGGCCTTTGGGAGAAGTATCAGGTCCTCCATTGATACAATTCTGTGATCTATGAGAATGGCAGTGAAAATAAGTTTGAATAAGAAAACTACTGATGATTTCGTACATGCTGTATCATATGCTGTTGAATATTTCACTTAATGATTAGAGGTGGGAAAATGTTTCTCAAACTATTTGGAATAGATAGAAGGAAAAAAAAAAGTTTGATCTTACGGTTTTTAAGTTCATCCAGCGGGTTTTCATGGAAGACACTTGTATCCTAAAAGACCCAATAGATTCAAAAAATTGCTTCGTATTTTACTTCCATAAATTATTTTCGCTCACAATTTTATTGTGAGCTTTCCCCAGCTGTCCCTGTGGTTGGTAGTTCTCCTTCTAATAATACTCCCAACCCAGAAATTCCACTTTGGACTTGAATTTTTTTTTTTGCCAGAGCTTTTTTTGATCTGGTCATTTACCTATTGTACAACCAGCTATTAAAAATAATTTAAAAAAATATTTCTGAAAACTTTTCAGACAGCTCAGCTGGTGACAGTATTTTTGTATTCCAGAAGAAGTGGGGTGTTGTTCATGATAATATATGTTACTAAGTATTTAATCTAGCTCCTCTTCCATATGGGGATGATATACAGGCAGATATTTAATGGAAAATTTTCTATTTGCCTAAATATTTTAATTTGGTAGGTAATGGACTTGTGTGATTACCAGGAACTCAATTTTTTTTTTTTTATAATCTAGAAATACAACAGGGATAGTGTCTCCTTCTGAACTTGGGTATCTCTGTTCTCCATGATCAATTGGGAAATGCAGAGACAGTACAGAGACTTTTCTATTTCAGTGAGGATATGTGGGAGATACGGAAGGTGTCTGCAGACACCTTTGTGATGTCTTTGGCAAGTATAGGACCAAGTTACACCAGGGGAGCATTTTGAAGGTTATTTTAATGTTTTTTTCTTTTTAATGTTTTTAAGGCTCATTATTTTCTCATGATCCCACTCAAGCATAATGCAGAATTTGTCTCTTAGATGGTGTTTTTAATGCAATTTTTGTCAACTTCGCAGGGAAAATAAGGTACATGTTCATTTCAAATTGTGAACTGTGCTTGCAGTGTGTAACAGTGTGCCCTTTGATCACACTGGAGCTCTTCTTTATCCATCTTTTGACCTGATAATCTCTTTTTAGAGATACTGCTGAGCCTCATCTATGGCAGGAGGACCACAATAGCGTGTTTATCAGCAGCTAATGCTCTCCTCTGTAGCTAACCCGAGGAGTTGAGAATTTAAAAAGGCACGACTGGTGTAGCCCAACCACAGAGCCTTTGTGTGAGGAAGAAAATGCCTAAAAAAGTCAGCTGCAGAGTCAAGTGGTCCAAGAAGCCCTGTGGAAGGCAAGCTTTGTGGACAGCAGCTACTCTCAGTAGATGTCTTTTGGGTACTGCTTGCAGAGATACCTATTTAGACAAATTAATTATAACCTGTGATTGGGAGGTGCTGAGAGCTCTCAAGTGATACTTGTGTTTGGATGCAGTGCATTTCACAGGATCAGACCCAAGAACAGGAAATTATCTTCAGAGCTCTTTCATTTCAGAATAGTGTTGGATTTCTTTAATCTTTAAGCATCTAGCGATGCACTGTACTGCACATTCTTTTCAGATTCAGAAATCTGGTTTGTATTAATGAGTATATGGACTTTTACTCTATCAGACAGAATATATTGGTGGGAGGGAGAATGTAGTTTATACAGTAAACATATGCCCGTGGGACTGTGCAGAAGTAAATTTGTAAAATGGCTCCAGCATGTAAAAAGATACATAAATATCTCACAAAAGCTTGAGATGCAAAGTTAATGCTGACAGTGTATAGTGCAGTAAGCTAATAGTACCTTTATTGTAGACATCGGCAGTGAAGGATCCTCTTGGGATCATCATTTGCTTGCCCAGAGAATTTGTTGACCTGTTAGATGTCAGCATCCACAGGTTTTATGGACTGGAACAGAAGGGTGTTCCCTGATCTAAGTTTTGTAGGCAAACTCTTTAGTTACTGATACATTTGATAGTACTGTTGGATTGAGGAGGGAGACAGTTTGTCAGGTCATATCTGAATTTGTCCATGTCTGTGAAAGAAGAGTACTTTAGTGCAGAATACTCCTGAAATTACATAAAGTGTTAAGTGTTAGGGTAAAATCATTGGTACTAGTCTCAGACTTCAGTAAATATTATTAAGCAGCTGCTAAATTACAGAGAAATTCCAATAGTACTGCATTCTATATCAAATATCAAATGAAGGCAGCATCATTAATGGCACACTAATGAATACCACATGAATTAATAATAATCGGCTACTTTTTGAAGTCTCCCTGGCTTCCATCTGTCTCTTAAATCACTTCAAATAATTAATTGCCTAATGTTTTTCACCTTTGACAGACAGAAATAAATTGAAGATTAAAAATACCTGTGTTGGCAGTGGGCAGAGCAAAGTAGTAGGTTTGTTGGTTACCAGTCTAGAGGGATGATGCATTTTGCTCTGCCAAGCCTGTCTTGACCAGGTAGTAGTGTGCAGATATAGGAGGCTAATACTATATTACTCATATTAGTAAAAAAATTCACCCAGAGCCACAGAGTTTTTGCAACTTTTTCCCTTTGACAGAGCTGAATCAATACCTCTGAAGCCTCCAGTCTTGTAGCGCTGCTGTAGGATGATCAGTGGTAATAATTTGCTCCTTTAGCTGGTCTGTGTCAGTAGGTGATGAGGTAGTACAACAGAGCCTCAGTCCCTTCAGCTGAGATGAATCAGGGTGTCAGAGGTCTTTTTTAGGGTCAGCTCTCTGTTGAGAACCACATTATCAACTTGGTCAATAGTGACTGACCAACTGCAAGAAATTCCAGTCCCAGGGACCTGTGATAAATATGGATGACAGCCTTATGTAAAAGCAAACACCTTAATGTAACATTGTTTATTCTGGAAGCTGGCTAGCTCTGAGGATTTTAATAATATTTTTATTGTTTTTATTTATAGATACTAAGGAACTCAGTTGCTTGGAGACCTTCATCTTTTTTATCTGTGCTCAAAGCCAGGTAAGGTCAATTATTCAAATAAAGTTGTAGTGACCAGAGAATGCATGAGAAGCATGTTAATTTTTAATCAGTTTGAAAATGGTGAAGTCAGTTATGATTCCTTCTTCTCAGAAGATTTAAAGTTGCAGATTGTGCTATGTTGCTGTTTTGGAGATCATGGGAAAGTGTCTGAGAGAGGTTGTGGCAGGATTCTGCTTTATTCTGTGAGTGGCAGCCTCGTTACAGTGCTGGATGTTACTGTGCAGGGTGCAAGAGTACTGCTTTTGTTATAACTGGCAATCATGGCATATGTTGTACTGCCCAGGGGATGTTTAAGTTGCATAAGAATGTGTTATTCTTTTAGTATTTTTTTAATTAACCTTATTTTGTGGCTTTATGATAAAGTGTGCAAGTGAGAGAGAAAGCACATGTGCTCTGCGATTCAAAGTGAAGGACAGCCTAAATGCCTGTCCCTCACCCTTTCATAAATGCAGCTCACAGCATTCAGCTGCTAATGCAGAATTTAATCCTAGTTCCACATTTTCCCTTCCTCAGCCTTTTAACTGTGATCTAGAATGGCATCCTCCTGCTTTATTCTAAACTGCACATTTTCAAGCTCTAAAGTTACTGAGGATGTTCTTTGTGTAAAATGACATTACCCTGTGTATGTAGAGAAAAATGGAGGGTAGCAGGATTTTTTTTTTTTTTTTTGTGCTAGGGAGTGATAGCTACTAGACTTTCAGATATTTAAAACTGTGGGAAAGAACTACACTTGGAGAGAAAAAAAAACAAACGTGCCAACAATCACCAAAAATTCCCCAGGCAAACTTGTTTCACACTGGTATAATTATGCTAGACAGAAGGAGCTGCAGGGGCTAGTTCTCAACCTGGAGAGCCTGTGTTCTCCTAAGGTTGAGCCCACAACAGTAACAGCCCCAGCTGTAGCCCTGCCAGGCTATACCTGCATGAGGGGTTTCTGCCCTCATGCTGTAGGCACAGTGTTCGGGGAGGGGAGGGGACAGAACAGGACAAACTAAGACAGGTATTAATGGCAAAGATACTGCAGGTAGAATAAAGCAGTGGTGGAGCCCAGGGACTTGCAGTACCAGTGACCCAGGTGGCACTGGCTGTGCCTGGGAGCCTGTTGCTGCCTGACTGTCCAGCCCCATCCCTGTGCCGCTGTGCTCGATGAGGTGTTGGCACAGGGGCTGTGAGTAGGAAGCAGAGCCGATAGTAAATCTTACAGGAGAGGTAACATTACAGTGAGGAAAGATTTGACTGGAAAGGAGAGTAAAGGAGGAGGGAGATGTGAACTAGAAAAAACAAATGATGCTCAAACAGGATAGAAAAGCAAGGAAAAAAAATGGGGCACACAAACTAAAAGCAAAGCAAGAACAACCTCAGCTCGGAAGTGTTTTGTACTGGTATTACAGAGCAAAAATTCCACCGGGAAGGAGGGCAAGCACTGGGTTAAGACAAGTGGCTAGATTTTCCCTGTCCCTGAAAGCATCTGGTTGAGATGAATTTTCTTTATGCATCCATACCCTTTACCTAAGTGCAGTAAGAATAGTTTGGGGCTTGTTGGGTATGAAATGTATTTATGATTTTCCGCTCTCAAATAAATGTTCAATTTTGTTCAAAAATTGTTTTCTTTATTTACCCAGAGCATGTACTTATGGTGCCAAAGCTAAATGTCACTCCTAGCTGCTAGAAATATTTTGTTCTGGGTAATAGCCCAATGCCTTTAAAATCCAGTGTATTACGCTTTAGTTAAAAATAGTGGGCAATAGAGCTGCATTTCACAATGAGTAAGTGTGTTAATTATGAGAAAAATCTCACTAGATACTATTTGCTGTTCAATTCCCTCTGAATTTCAATGAATAATAACTTGCTTTAAAATAAAGGACATTTTTAATGCATACAACAATGATGAATTAGACTAATTACAGGTAATAAATATATTTTTATTGAAATCTGAATGACTATGCCTGTCATCTGCTCTCAGATGTATGCTATACTCATTTGAATTATATACCTTAATATATCAACTAATTGTATATATTTTTTCCCATTCCTAATTAAAAGAAAATATTAGAATTTCATCAGTGTGGTGTTCCTGAAGTCATGGAGGTAAAGCTCCTCTTGACCTAAATGGAAACTATGTTCATACTGCATTTTAAGGGAGGAGCAGTCTGTTTACCTTAAGACTTTTGCAAAAAGCACTAGGAACTAAGTACTTATCTAAAAGGCAGGGGGGAGGTAGGGAAAAGAAAAACAGTGTTGACCCAAGGCAGCCCTAACCCACATGAAGTTTGGCTTCTTGTGGTATGCTGGCTAACACGCTTCGTCCCAGGTGAGCTGGCAGGCGTTAGGCTGCCTTGAGCCTCATGGTTAAAATCCAGAGGTTCTTGAGAGCAATCCTCTCCCTCACCAGTAGAAAAAGCCTGCAGGCTCCATGGAGTTTGGTGGCACTTTGCTCTTCTCATTCAATAGAAGTCACATAAGCATCTTTAACCACCTGATGACAGAGGCACCAAGCAGTCACCTTACCCCAGTGCAACACACAGGAATTTCAGAAATGCTGAAAACTCCTTTCCCTGACTGGCACAAGCATATGCTCGTTTAATGGCTACAGGAATGAGTCCCTAGTTCAGCTTCAAGGAGACCATTTATAGTCCGATATACGTTGTCTCCTGAGTTAAAGCATAGAGGCGAAGTTGTTCTGTACCTTCTGAGATTCCCCAAAGCAACAGGAATTACCTCAGAATAAATTGTGCCTGGCAGCTGCCTAGTCCGACCTCGGGGTGAGATAACACTTATTGGCAACTCAGGTGTCACCTGCAGGCAGAAAGGCTGTACCATGATGCTCCAGACCCATGACCAGGAAAACTGTTCAGAGGCTGTCATCTTGAGTTCTAATTTTGCTTTGTGTGAGCCTCAGCAATGTTCACTTAAACTTAGCTGTTTGAGCACTTATACCTGCTAGTTAATTCATTTGCTGGAATATTAATGGAAAGGGAGCACAAAGGGTACAATCAGTCTAAGTTAATTTCAAAATTCAAATAAATGATCATGCATAGGTTGTTTTTCTCCAGTATTCATCATTTCTAATTAGGATGCAGTATGACATGTCCTGTTTTCACATTTCATATGCTGCATATTTCAAGTAGCAAATCTAGACTCTCGAGATGATGGCTGGCAACTCGAGAGAGAGAAAAACATAAACAACTTGTAGAAAAAAATGAATATAATAAAAATAATCTTGAAAATATTCCAAAGCTAAGTCAATTCAGAAATATGTTCAAAATATGGAGTGTGAATGTTGGTTTTCCATAATACAGATGGAATCAATGCAAGTGGAATATTGACTACAGATCAAGCTTGCCTTATCGATAAAGACAAACTTTTGCTATCTCCACCTTCCGAGGATCCATCATGCGGTTCCTATCAAACCTGAAAAAAAAAGAATCTCTTTCTATTGTTAGCAAGGTTCCATTTTTCACTTTAACAGAGCCTGAAAACAGGACCTCATCCACTCACTTCCTGAAGAAACTTAACTAGTGTGGGGTTTTTTTCTATTTCTTCTTCTATAACAATATTCTCTTAGAGACTAATATGAGTTTCTTAAGCATTCTTGAAGCAAAAATGTATTTAACAAACAATAAAATTATATTGAAGGTAAAACTTAAAGGGCACAAGGGCACAGTGTACTCTGCAAGAAAATAATATATTGTATGTAAACCCATAAATACACTAAAAAGAGGGAACCAAGTAACTACTTGCTAAGAATACACAGTGCACATTCCAAAATGTGTAGTATAAATGGGAAAAAATGTGGGATTCACATTATTCTGTTCCTACAATTAACTAGTTGGTCTAACACACAATTAAAAAATAAAATTTGCATTTGGCAGCAAACAGCTGCCAGTGGAAGGAACGTTGCCAAATAATGAGTTTGTGGCTATTTAAAATGAACATTGAACTATTTTGGTCTTAGTTGGGTCATAAGAGTTAGAACAAAGCATGTGTTTTCCAGACTGGGGGAGATGTCTGTTATAGTACAAAGTGGCACAGCTCTTCTAACCAGAGCTAAATAGTGCTGAGTAATCCTTGTCTTGGGTACAGCTACTTTCATCAGAAAGTGCTGTGCAGATGTTTCGGGAAAGAGAGGTGCTAACAACTGCCTGAAGGCTAGGCTTGTCTCAAAAACTCATTTGATATATGGTTAAAATCCACAAATTGAAAATCTGAATAAATAAAAAAACCCCTCCCACATCTTTTCCCTTACATATAATGCAGTAGATCAACCTGCCTTTAATGGTTCAAGTTCAGACTAAGTCTGTATATCAAACAGGCATGAAAAGTTGTATCATTTAAATAACAGACAAACTCTAAGTCATATTCTTTAGTCCTGTAATCTACAAGCACAGAAATTGTTTGTGTTTGGTTTTTACCAGATATAATAACAGCATAGAACTTCATCATTAGCACTTAACTTAAGAAGGTATCAAGAGCTTCAGTAATAGTCAGTGTGTTATCAAGGCTAACTGCTCATTTCATTAACTTGTTCTCAAAATAGTGCAATTCTTATTCAATAGAATAATAATACTGGGATGTTTTTTCAAGCTAGTTTATTGATAGTTTAACGAATTGACAGTTTGACAATTGACAATTGAAAAGAAAATAGTAAAGGTTAATTAAGAATGGAGAGATAAATAACAAACTGTTTTGCAGTGATAAAGTATTAAAGAGAATTCACTTTGCCATTAGAAACATTAGTTCCTGAAAATTGTCCTGGTGAATAAGGTCCTGCAAGAAAACAAAAATGTATTATGGAGTTGTATGGACTAGATAATCATGGGAGACTTCTCTCTCTGATACTTGATTTAGAAAGACTTTTGAGTCTTGTTTTGCAGTTACTGCAGTGGCAAATCAGAAGCATTAGTTATCATCAGAAAGCACTTCCACCAAGTCCGGAAAATAATTCTGTTTTTGAGAATCTCTCTCCCTTTCATACTTCTCTGTCACTAAGGAATTCCTATGTGTATACTAAATATAAAGACTTTCCATAGTATACTTTTTTTAAAAAAACACAGCTTTAAATCTCATCTGGTAACAGAATATGTTATTAACATGACAAAGCAAACTTCATGTATTATAAAATTATGCTTCAGTCTGATTATTTAGAAATACAATATGGCTATAAGTGCATTTAAATTACAGTAAGCAAAACAACGCTTTATGAGGAGTTGGGTAGTGTTGGGTTTGGGGTGATTTTTCTTTTTAATGGACTGAACCACCCACTAAAAGATTTCTGGTTTCTTGGATGATTCATTAATGCTTCCTTCATTTTCCAATTTCTATGGGACCATCTGGCCCATCTTTGTAGAAAGGCATTTAGCTGTAAATATATTTTACAGTCTTTCTCAATTTAAAAGTAGTTGCCCAGCTGCTTCACAGAAACTGTCAGCAATTGGTAAACTCCTCAGAATTACCAGCCTTCATTAGTAATCCAATCAGGATGTAGTTTAAAATACTGCAAATCAGATTATGCTCCATTGGAGAAGAATTGGAGTGACATGATGTGCTGGGTTATCTTATTTTGCATCTGTGATTGCCTTTAATCCAGGAGATGCATGCACTTTCTTTGAAGGGAGAGCACTTAGTCTGAGATTGGCTGTCCCCGTGCATGTGTGTGGTCATGTGTGTGTGCTCCCACAAAAAGGACACTGTTCTATCCGCCTCATCGAATCGCGTTCAGCATCAGGCATTGATAGCATGAGTTATGGGCAGCACTGGCTGTGCTTTCGAGTTCCTGCTTTATCTGCTTTAGATTCATTAGAACTGTAAATTTGTGTTTTCTGACTTGAGTGGATTTTAGATCCGTCCCTTTCTCTCTCCCTGTTATCTTCTGTACTATCAAACCCCTATTTCTTTAACAGCTGGCAGTGCTTGCTGATAATAGGATAAAAAATGTGGAGGTAAGGCAATAAGGCTGGCACTTGGCTGCATTAGAGAATTACATTAGTACATCATTTCTGTAGTTGCAAGACTCTCTGATTCGATATGCAGGTGGGAATGTTTGTAAGAATGGTCTAATTAAAATTAATTTCTGTATGTGGAGAATGTTATCAGTTAGAGAGCAAGCTGTATAAAGATGGATACAAAATTCTGTATTTCTTTTAGACATCTATATTGCTCAAATAAATACTTACATAGAAAACCTGCTGGTTTACACTGCACTGTACACTCTTTGGACCGTTACTTTCAGCAGTATTAGATTTTCTGCTGGGACAATTAATTTAAGTCATTCATGAGGGAGTAAATTTACCCTGTCTTGCCAACTGGTGTTTCTTTCAGTAATTTTCACTATGTTACATGCAAAAGTAACTCAGAACTTTTGCTGTATGCATATTGTCCAAGTTACTACAATGAAAGAAAAGAGGGAACCCACTATCTAGTACTCAGCTGTAAAATGTCATCATTTGTTAAAAGGCTGAAAAGTTCTTTCATTGACACGATATTTCCAGTTAAATGGAACATTTTCTAGGTGTGAGATGTAAACAGAAATGCTAACAGAGAAGTTTGTCTAGCTCTTATTTTGAAGAGAAATTTAAAAATAGGTAGCAGTGTGAAGATAGATTATGGCAGACAGGTCTGCAAAGAGTAGAGAAAAGAGGATAAATTTCTGGACAGTCATGTCTTTGGGATGTCTTCAGTTAACAGGAGAGAAGGAGAACACCGAACTGAGTGGAAGAGACACAGAACTTGTGTTCGAGATTTGAAATAATTAAAATGCCATTTCAATTGTATTGTTGAATGTGTAATCAAATACTCATAAATATTAAAACTAGATGTCTTAGTGGAATGAGTAGATTAAAGTTTAGCAAGTAACTTCTACTCTTTGAAAATACTACAATAAAAAATCTACTTTCTGACACAAAAGAAAGTGGTTGTACAATTCATTGTATAATACACTCATGTCCTCCAAACAATATTTTTGGTTAGCTTTAAGGATAAAATTATGGAGTACTAGACTTGACAAGTATCTATTATCAGATGTTTGGTAGGGGTAATTTTCCTTAATTAAATCCATTGTTTATGGATTCATTGGTACTCGGCTAGTGGAAAGTTTCAAGATAACTACTTCCCTCATAGGCAGTTGCATGGAATTATTTGAGTGAGTTTATTTACTTTATTAAATTCAGAGAGTTCTGCTGATTCTGAATTTCATGTATCTTTTCATTTTTGTATACTATCAATGTGATCTGTGAAGACTTTGGCTTTTCAACTAAATCCCCCAGTTCTGTTTGTTCCAGGCATAGTTTGAAGACTCATCCTAGTGGATAATTACACATTTCATGGCATTTTTATGAGCCTCTGCTTCATAGCTTATGGATGTCTGTATTTCATAAGCTTTATAGCCCATGAAATAAAGGGGATGTGTTGCAGTATGCTCAACAGCTTATACATATAACCTGAATGCTGGTTTTTAGGAACTGAGGTTTTAGACAAATGGCATCGTTTTCCTCCTGTAGTTGGGAGTCGGGAATGAGTCTACTGAAGTGAATTGAGCAAGGTTAATAGGAAAGCAATCCCATTGGTTCCCAAATATAGCGTGGCTCCAAGTGCAATCTCCTCTAATCTGCATGGAACTGGGAAAGAATTCTGTGTCTTCATAGCTTTTTGTTGACTGTAAGACTACTAAACATGGGCTATTTGAGCAAAATAAACAGTAATGTATGCCACATTTTCCACAACTGAAAAACTAATATGTGAAGTAGTGATTGTATCAATACACATTCAGCTATCAGAAAAGCAAGCAAAAGGGAAATGAAAAATGGTACATGAAGGGAAGAATGAAAAAAGGAGGAAAATGCAATCCAGGTGTCATCTCCAAAAGATGATCCAAAGGAACATCTGCCGTCAGTTCTCAAGAGGGAGAAAGCAGCTCCCATGTTCATGTGAAGGCTGCTATCGTTCCGTCCTTGTCATGTTTAAATATGAGGCTTACTTTTGTTTAAGTATTCAGTAAAGAACAGTTATGAAATTTCTTTCCTACTGGATTTGGTGATTGATCCTTTATTCAGATCTTCATAAAATATCCACCAAGATCTATCAGTGAGTTAGCTCTTTTGATTGGTGATACTGATTATTTTATTAACATGTGCAAAAGAGAGTAGAATATTTATATTCAGAAAGTCAGAGTTTTAATCTCATCTTTTATATTTATTAAATTATATTGCTGAAGATAAAGCAGTGGATGCATTGGATACATAGGATTTATGCCATAGCTTTGGTTTAGACATCCTCTGTGACTTTGATTAATGATTGCACATTATCATAGGGTAAATCACAGAAATTTCAGAATTTCTTCCTGTTTTCTCTTTTGGTCTGCTCCGTGCTTCTCTCTTTTGCTCTACCTACACTAGCAGTAGGAAAACAAGACAAAAAGATCGATGACATGACACATTTCCACACCACTCTCTGTTCCAGTTGCCAACATGTTTTACTCACAGCTGGGAATTATTTAATGCACTATTTAAGAGCACAACACACATAGCCATATTTACATACATTTATAGATAGAAATACTGTTTGGATAGCAGTCAATTTTCAGTAAAGCTTTTGTGGTTATATGCAAATCCAAGGACATTTATTTGACAAAATGAAAGACGGAGAAAGCTGATAAAATATGAAAAGTATAATTATCGTAAAGAGTGCATAGCAAATTAAATACACATTTCTGTTGCAATCCAGAAGTATCCTTGAAAATCTTACCAAGCAGGAAAATGTCTGTTCAGGTATTACCTTTAAAATCTTATCAGTAACTAATCAGATATGATTTGATCCATTTTGTGTGGATTCAGCTCTATAATGTGAGAACCACAATTTTTCTGGTCCCTGATAAACTCAATACTGAAATGCTTTGTTGTCTTAGTATTTTCAGTTTCTTATAAGAAAATGTGCTGTGTTTTGGTATCTCTTTCCTTAGTCCTAGCCATGACCAAGAATCACGGAACATGAAAAGGAAAATAATCTGACAATAACTTGTAAAACTTGCTTGAAATGACAGTATTTTACTTGCTGAAGATTAAAATCAGCTGTTGTTTTAAATGATACCTCAGAATTTTGCTGGTGAAATTGGACGGAACTACTAGACCAAGATTTGAGTCATTTCAATGATGATAATGTAAGCGCTTTTTGGAGGGGGAGAAGAGCTCTGTAACTTGACCATTAGTTCAGTTCAGTATCTGAAATATTTCAGCAATCACTACATCTTTGATTATGGATCACTTTAAAATGAGTTTTAATCCCAGGTGACTTCTAGTGATAAAAAAATATAGATTAAGGAAAATGAAAAGGCCATATGTTGTATCACTTGAAATTGTATCACTGGCAGTGGCAGAAGTCTTGGGAACCATATGTGAGAAAAAGCATGGTTATTAACCTAACTCTTGATACACTTTGGCTTTACTTTTGGTTTACTTTGTATTTATAAGTAGCATTTTTTAGCTTATTTTCCAAGCTACTCTTTTTTTGCTGGTCTGTATTTTTAAAACAATACATTAAGAGTTAATGTGGAAAAAATCTACAGGAGAACCATAAATTATAAGTAAATGAAACATCTAAAGTTAATTTAGTATTCAGGGTTTGGTTTGAACCTGTGACACTTAGAAAAAAAATCTGAATCTAAACCATACACAACAGGACATGCATTGATTTTTGTGTTTTCCATTTTACATAGTGGACATTGATTTGCATTCCTAATAAGGCCATTAATAACAGAGTGAAAGGAAGGGTAATAGTCATCCGGTATATCTGTAATAAGTAGGAATATCAGTCATTAACTACTATGCCTGTAGTCACTCAGTACAAAATTGTCTGTACGTGCCATCTTGCTGCATACAGACTGAGAGACTATGGCACAAAAGAGATTTCGGTGAGGTTTTTTTAATGGTCTCAACAAAAATCAATATTTACTTCAGATATTACTTATTTGTGCCCACAGATGACAATCAACAAACTTTAATTTAAAGGACACACTTTAATATAGATGGTTCTTCATTGGAAATTCAATGGTGAAGTGCATTGCAATTTTATTGGCTAAAGTGAATGAGACAGCAGACATGAATTACAAAAGGAGAAATTAGCAAGTCAGAACCTCCATCTACTGAATGTGCTGCAGCGTAAATAGAAATAGTGTCACAACCAAAGGACAGAAAGAATTCACCTGAATGGTATTTGAGCTTTGAGATTCTCAGAAATTCCAGGGCAAATGGATCAGCAGATGGGAAGAAATGTTTTGTCCCGCTGTTACCATCACAGCATAGCTGGGAACATAATTTAGCTCTAGAAAACACAGCTACTAATGATGGAAGTGTAGAGATCATCAAACTTAACACATTTACATTCATAAATAAATCATGAATCTTCTACAAGTCTCCCTGTTGTCTGTCCACTCGTATTTTTAAGACACAAAGATAAGCCTAATGTAATAAGCCTAAATGGAATTTAAGCTGTAGGTAGTGGTTTTATAAATGCAGAATAATGGGATTGCACACCTACCTGTTTCACATAAATATTAAAGAGATAAAATGTTAAATAGATGAAGTTATAAATCTCCCATAACATAATTATTAGCTTTTATAGACTCCTTAATAACATTAATTTATCCAAGAACTTAGATCTTCTTTACTAATTTTATCTGTGTTGGACATAGTACTGAAAGTAGCTTGCTTACAGTGCTGCAAACTCCCATCGATCTCTTGCATAATTTTGTTCCAGTTTATCCTTTACGGCTCCTTGACTAATGCTATCATTCCATGATGGACACACCATTTCACCTCTGAGAAGCTCTGACAGGCTGCACTGGAAAAACAGTAACTCCCTTCCATGTCATGTACTTCCCAATCTCCTCAGTCCCATCCTTTCCAGCTGGCTCAAGGGTTTCCCTTCATGTGCTTCCATAAGTATTTCAAATCAAAGTAATGCTGGTTCTGGTCAGCGCCTATGGATGCTTCTGTGCCCAGTGAGCAGCACATCTCGGTAGTATACTGGTATACTGGTATACTGGTATACTCTCTGCTTTGGGTTGCCCATCAACTTCCTCCAGTCATTGCGTACTTCCCGTTAGGAAATATGGACAATCATATAGTAAGCTGCTTTCATAAAGCAATAACCACAGAATTTAGTTTGTGCTTTATCTACCGGCTGAACTACTTATCTACCTGTTAAATGTTTGTCAAAACCAAACCCAGACATTAGTCAATACAGCTGTAATGACAAGGCAGATATTTTGCAGCATTCATAGGCTTCCTCAGGACCCTTATGATGAGATGAAAAGAATCAGATGATAAATTCCACTTCTTGAATAAGAGCTCCCTGACACTGTGGGAGGCTAACCTTTCTTAAGGTCTAACAAAGTTAGTAAAAAGAAAAAGAAGAAAAAAAGTGTGGCTAGGCAGTAGCCACGTGCCCACCCCTTGATTCTTCACAATGAAAAACAAAAAAAAATTTGGACTGATTTGTCAGCTACCTGAGCTTTACTCTTCCTTCTCCCTAGGCTTTCACACGGTTTGAACAACCTCATAGTTACTCAGTATCAAGGACAGTGCTGCTTCTGAAAACTGCTCCTGTATGTGTGGAGTTGTCTCCTGCCAGCTGCAGAACAGGTTCATTAATTTTGAAGGCATCAAGGCCACCAAACCTGGTTGCTTAAATAGAAGTACCTCTTTCCCACATCTGCAAATGTAAGTGGCCTGTCCTGTCAGATCTGACAGCCACTGTCACCTGACCTGAGTCTCTCACCTACTCACCACCATTTCAAAATCCCTTTTAATGGGAATTATTTGTGAGAGTCGTAGCATAATGACACTTTGCACCAAAACAAAGTGCTGGGTTAGTAATGAAGCTGATAGGCAGTACCCAAGAATGTCAGTTGCCCCAGGGTTGGTGCTTGTGCTTAGTTCCCTCTTAGGTTTTAATTCTGTAAGCTTGGCAAGACTAATCCAACAAACATTGTTGAGTATCCTGTGGCAGCTCAGTTTTCTGCCATTCTCTGGATAGCCACTGGTGAAGATGCAAAGCAAGAGCAAGGGAGATGTGATGAGAAAGGCATTTCCAGGCAAAAGTCTCTTCCTTTCCCTATGTCTGCTCCTAGTTTCCCCTTTTCAGGGAACATCATCTGTCTCTAGTGTTTATTAATTCTTCTATCCTAAAAATTCTTGGTTTGATTTCTGATCCGTAATTCCTCTCCGTGTGTTTCGTGTCAATTAAGCACAGTGAGTAAACCCATTTTTGTACAGGATTACTGCTGTAATTTGAGCAATGTTTGTCTCTGTGTTAGCAGAGTTTGAATGAATTATTAGCTTAAATAACTGATGAAATTTACAGAGATGTGATCAGCATATGCTGAAAAAAATAATTGGCTTTTTAATTTCTCTGGTACTCTCGTCTTTGAGGAAATTGGTGAAGGACCATGTATTTAAGGTATGTATGTTGACATGGAACTTATGTTACTAGAAAAATTTCAATACAATTAATTTCATTTTCACTTGCACGTTTATAAAAGATTACATGTTATACTGGTATGTATGCTTGGGAAAATAATTCACTCTTAAGGTAAGTGTCCAGGCATAAATCAGTTTGACATATTCTGTCTCCATGGTTAGGAGCGGCATTGAAAAGAAGGTAACATAATTTTAAAGTTAAAGAATAATATGGGCCACAGCAACTGAGACAGTAATGAGTAAAAATTGCTATTCATTGTGCAAACTTGACTATAAAAGAAGCCATATCTGAGAAAAGAATCTGAGAAAAAAGATAAAATCCAGCATCTGTTCACATTTGCTCTTTGAAGTCTGACTGTGTCCATGGAAAAAGAATAAAAGAAACTGGGACTGGTTTTTTTCTGATGCTGAGGTTTTTCAGCTGTTGACAATTCCAAGTTTTTGCCTGTTAATGCACTGTGTCAAATATATATTTAAATATATGTAATTGGAGTTCAGGACGATTCTTTTTAATCTTTCTTAACTTCATTGCTAAGCATAGTGCTTCAACATTGGAATGACATACACATTGCTGTTGAAATCAGCAGGGAAGGAAGAATCAAACCAAGGAGACACCACTCTTCACATCCCAGGATGTTCTGCTTTATTAAAAAAGAGTCTTGGAGAAGCAGATTTATCTGAGAATTGACACTGCTTTAGAAAGCCTTGCAAAACTTTTGTTTTATACAACATTTAACATGACCTTTTTTAACTGTAGTGTAGTTGATACCTGATACTGAATACTTCCACAGATCCGCAAGTAGGGTGGGAAAAATAAACTGAATGTGTTTATTCTATTTTCAGGCCACTATGCTTTCATGTTAAAATCCCCTTTCTTTTCCTGAGTCCAACACACTGACCGGGTCTTTTTTTGTTATTCCCACATGGAGGCTTTAATGTATAAATCAACATATACCCATTTGTTCCTTGTTCAATTTTCACGTTATACTGGTCTGGCTAACTGGGGGAGAAGTGTCTGTTTGTGTTCCTGTGATTAACACAACCCATTAATTCTCTCAGCTGATGTAGATGTTTAGCACTAATAAAGACTGCCCTCTCACTCCCTTGTGGTTCAGAGAAGTTCAGCTTCCTTTGTGTCAGCTGTGATTGGTTACCCTATAGGTCCTTGCCCATTACCAAAGAGCTATCTTCCATGGTAGGAGTTTCCTGATTCGTGATGTGGTAGGTACTGACCTCCTTCGCTTTCGGGAAAGATTTTTCCATCTTCTTCCAGGTGTTGTCTCTACTATCTGGTTATGCTCAATGGTTTACAATGGGTTAGTTATAAGTAAGTTCTCATTGTGAGTGACTGTAGTAAATAAGGAATCAAGTCTGTGACTGAAGTGAGTAGAATTTGACTGTGTCTTGGATATCTGTTACAAAGTATTTCACACAATATAACTGACAATGATGGAAATCTTTGGGCTGTTCCTTAATCAAAATAAGAATGGTGAAATTATCAAGTGTAAACTTAAAAAAAAAAAAAGTTTTTTCTTTTTCCTGATAAATATTGGCTGGATTAAGTATTTACAGGGCAACAAAAGCTTTGCCAGTTGGGGCAGGTTACTTGTGCAGTTGAAGGTGTGTTTGCCTGGAGTTCCAGCTCTCACAGCTTCCTGCAAGCTTGTAGCAGGATGTACGATAGGAGAAAAAGCAGTGCTAATTATTAGGTGAATGTATAAATGCCATCCACTTATCTGTTGTGCCATAGGATACAGTCCCCATCCACATCATCTGCATTTGATTTGTGCCTGGTGAAGGATTGTGTCCGAGGGAGGGGGGGAGGAATATATTTGCTCCTTGTCCTCCTGGATGGACATGGTGGTTCAGGATTCGTGCCGCTGTGCGGTTTAATGGCTAGGTGTCGTAGAATATTATGCTGGCTGCTGTTACCAAGGAAACTTGTGATACAGATTTTAGAAACTGTCTGGGAAAGAATTAATGAGCAGTTAACTTGGTTTTGGATCTAGCTGAGCGAAACTATTTGTGTGAAAATTGAGGGTTCATCTAAACAAAAAAAAAAACCACACCACTTTAGTGGAACCTTGATTTAAGATCTTTTTTGGTGCTTATCTAAATGATTATTTTGAAAGTTATTTCAAAAAATTAGAATGCTTTACTTCATATTTCCTAACACACTGAACATTAAAAATGTTCAAATGCAAAATATTTCTATTTCAGGAAGACTGTAAAAGTGAGAATAAGGGTGAAAAGGCTCTTGCCTCATCTGCTGGTGTATTTGTTTGCCTCAGGACAGGCACAGTAATAGCTGAACAATTCTTGGCTGGTGCTAATCTAACCAACCCTTGAAAATCTAGATTCCTCCACTTTTTTAGCCAACTTAATTCATTCTTTAGCGTCTCAGTGATAAGTTTCTCATAAAATGTATTTTAAATCTGCATTGCTGTATTTTATGCACCTCCCTTTCACCTTCTTCCCCAGTGAGTATAGAAGGCAATTTATTACCACCTTTGCCAGAGTAACCTTTTGTGTGTTTGACTAGTACCCCTTTGTCTTTGTTCTTTCTTTCAAGACTGAGCAAACCAATTCTTTCTGAATTTCCTTTGATTGCAATTCAGTCTATCCTCACAGACAAAAATCACAAACAAAAGCAGTCCTCCACTTCTCTGTATTCTTGGGACAACCTTTGCTGAGAGCTGAGGCAATGTTCCAGATTCCTCCTGTGGAAAAGAAAACCCAAGCATCCAGTCTAATAGTGTGCATTATGGGCAAAATAAAATGCTGAAAACTGAACTAATTAATGGAGAAAATTCTTTAAACATTCTGAGGAGAAGTATTCTATGGCATCATTGCAGGCAAAGATGGTAATTTTTTGTTCTTGCATCAACATTCACTGGATTATTTTTTCTTCATTTGTAAAGGCAAGTTCTTTAGTTCTTTTTGGTACCTGGTTTCAGTTGGAATCATGTTTCTAAAATCCATGTTTGTATATCAGAGAGTATAGTTACATGGACACATCCCTTCATCATTATGGCTTGATTATAAGAAGGATGTTTGTTCTTGAATAATTCAGACTGAAAAAAATATTGCTATTAAATCATGTAGCAAAGCATATTTTCACCTGAGATACATCTTCAACCAAGGATATTTTTTTGCATAACAAAAGATTGCCTGCTTCTCTGAATGCTGCTATTAAAAGTATTTTGTGAACTCCTTTGCAGGAAGGAGTTTCCAGCAAATTAAGGAAACCACAAGAGAAATAATTTATTCCATTCTAATAATATAAGAAACAATGACAGGTTTGCAAGCCACAGCTTTGTTTTCCTGTATAGTTTCTGAAGCATACACCATGTTGCATGCATGTGTATAAGACTTGCCATGTAGTTTACAGTCAAGGATGCCAAAAGCCCTCAATCTAGTCGCCAACTAAGCCCAGTAAATAGATGGCAGATACAGGTCACTAGAGATTCTTGCAGTGTCTCTCCTTGCTTCCAAAACATAAGGTCCCAACCTGCTACATGTTAATTATTGCTGAGAACGAATCCTTTTCCATCATAGAACTGCAAGTGTAGAAGTACCTGTTCCCAGCTTCCTCCATTTGATGAGGGAAAGAGTTTCACAGAATCATAGAATATATTTGGTCCAGTCCAACCCCCTGCAGAAAGCAGGGTCATCTTCACTAGATCAGGTTGCTCAGAGCCTTGAATCTCTCCAGGGATGGGTTCTCCACCACATCTCTGGGCAATCTGTGCCAGTGATCTACAACCCTCATATTGAAGAATTTGGCTATTTCAAGGGAGACCTCACCAGAAGGAGAACCCTTATTTATTTGTGCCATCTTGGGTACTCACAGCCTTAGTCCTGAGAGTCTTTGTTCTTCTCACGTGCGAGTACCATATTCACCAAAAGGAGTTTGCTCGTCTAGGGTGCACAAGTGCATGCAACCCTGAAATGATGGGAATAGAGCTGAGAGCTGCTGTAGAGCAGGAATGTTGTTCTTTAACTGTCTCTGCTGTATGTTGTCAGTTCTGGCTTGCCTGGAAAAAATTTTAGGATGTGTGCTTAGAAGTCTTGGAAGTTCTTTGGTATCTCTTTGAGTTGTACTGATAGTCAAGCACAGTATAATGATCTAAAAGAAATGTCATTTTAAATTAGAGTAATAAAAAGATAAGTGGAAATTTTTCTGAAGTATCAAAACAGAACACATCGAGAAAATATCTTTAAGCTCAAGAAATGTTTCCTTCCATTAGGCAAAGCTTATGTGTGACTGCAGTTTATTAATCATGTTCTTGAAAGACTGCACTGCCCAGGTATTTTTGGTTCACTTGCTGCTTCTTGAAGTGGCACACATCACCTGTTTAAAGTGGCTGTTACAAAGCAAACAAAACCAATAAGATCTAAAAAGAGTCAGATTTTATTCTCAGGATAGGGGAAAGTAGACAATAAGTGAAGTGTCTTCAGTGAGTCATACAGGACCCTCACCCTTTTCAATTGGTAAGTCTGAGAGCATTTTGTGTTTCCAAGGATTTCATTTTCACTAATTTTTTTTTCACTATGATAAGAAGTAAAATAAAAAAGGCTTTGAAATAAACATGAGAAACATGTTTTTCGCGTGTGAATGACACTGTGTGTTGCTGGCTATTTAGCAGAATTGTAATTTTGGTTGGTTTATGAAACTGTGACACTATGCTGAATGAAACCACCTGGCTGTATTTCAGTATGACACCCCTTTTTATTTGTAAACACTGAGACAGAATGCAAGTTTATTTTGGGTAAATACTTATTTCACTCATTTACTGGTTAGAATGAATATATCTTTCTACCTGTGTATTATTGTCAACTTCTGTGTACAGTTCTGAACTGTAAATATACTCTATTGGTCATTCTTCTAATTAATTTTGCTTAAAATGATGGAAAAGTGAATAATAGCTGATTGTGATCAAAGTGTTCATGTCACACAATTACGTGTCTGTGTTTCTTGCTGCTCATATTGATACTTACACCTGATGATAGTGAAATACTCCAGGTATCAGAGCAAGAGGAAGGAGCAATAGTTATGAACTATTTCCCCAAATCAAAGAGCTGGAAGCTTTTTAGAGCAGAAGGGGTACACATGATAATCTCCAGTTAGAACCCCAGTTTTTGCCTGTAACACTAGGAAACTGAACTTTCCTCGTCTTTGGAAGTTTACCAGTGATTTTGCCATTAAACTTTGAAATATAGACATGCTAGTGTTGTGTGGATAGACTGCATTCAGGAGTAGTGTGTTCTTCTTTACAGCTTAATAAATTTAAGGAAAAATAATGAGTTTAGAGCCTGCAGTACAACAAATATCTAATTCTTTAGTTTATTCATTTGCATTTGTTCTTAGCAAAACCTCCATCCTTTTAAGCACAAGATGATGATACTGATGCAACTTGTAATACAAATACATATAATTCTTTTCCTTATAAGTTCTTAAGCTATTATGAAAATACTGCACTATAATGGTTTAGTTATTATATATTCATTTACTGTGTTACTTTGTCTGTATTTAATATAGAAATACATGATTTGCAAGTAAAGAGGAAAGGAAGTAGTTCCTAGGAAGCAGCTCAGAAGTAGGGAACTTCAAAAATCCCCAAATCTTTTTTGCTTTTATGTAAGCAGCAAGAAAAACAAACTCCAGACTCATATTCAGTTCCTTGTACTTGCACCTTTAGTGTACACTGCGGAGAACCCAAATTACTTTTATAAACATTGGTTAACAGGTGAAAGCCTTTAAAAATCTTGAAAAACCATCAGTAATCTGACAAGTTGTCACCCTGTCTGCTGACATCTGAGTGAAAAGATTATTATTTTCTTCATGCAAAAGACAGTTTCAGTACTCACTCCCCATACCTAAAGAAAACCAATTTAAAATTTCATCATGACTATCAAGAATGACTGCTAGTAGGAAGACGGAAAAATTTGGAAGGTATAAAATAAAAATAAGGGCAGGAAAATTTATAGTATATTAGAGTTGGAGGGATTTGAGTCTCGTTCCTGTTAGCAAATTGTTATCCTTGAGCAGATTTTCACAATAGGCAAAAAAGAAGTAATTTTTCTCGCTACAATAATCATAGAATTCATGCAAAGGCAGAAGAAAAACAGAGGAATCGGGTATCTAAGTGACCTCTGAAAAAGATAAGTCTTAAGTCTTACAGTGCTTAGGATCGGACGTAATGGCAGCAAAACCTTGTTTTGTTTATTACCAGTTGCAGTAAATGCAAATCAGGCGTTTTCCTGTACAATTAATCTGCCAGTGCTGCAGAAGAGACTGTAGTAATGCCATTTCCCCATCTTTGTGTTTATCATACCAAGGTACCAGTTGTCAAGCCAGTAAAAGTGTAAGGCTCTTAGTAGGAAATCCTTGCTCCAGAAGATGGAGGAAAGAACAAAGCCAAATCGGGCTTCAGGGGTTTATTCTGTCAGTGGTCTGTGACATCATATGAGTTTAATAAGAGCTTAACTGAACCCTTCTTGGGAAAAAAGGAATTCTGGGGAAAGCCCAGGATTTTAAGACGGTATCAAGGGACAAAGATTTAGTTGATGAAAAGTCATGTCATGAACCTTTCTCGCTGGTAGCAATACAAAACAAAGGACATGCTCTATGACCAACCAAAGAAGTATTCTTATTACTGGTTTTATTCTTACTGAATGGCTTTGTAATCTATCAGTTGTAAAAAAGCTGATCCCTTCTAAGTTAAAACCGCAGTAGTTGTTGTGTCCTGTTGATAGGCCTCTACAAGGAGGTGTGACTGTACGCGTAGAACTAGCGTTATGCTTCCAGCAGTCAGCAGGATATTTTACACTAAGTATACTTTTAACAGTAATGATATACCTAGGACCAAGAGTCCTTTATTGTCCTCAGAACCCAGAGATTATCAGTACTTCTGCAGGAAGAACTGTCTTTCCCCAAAACCGTGTGGAGGTACAGGAAAGCCATAGTAGTAGGGTGGTAAAAATCTTGAGGTAAGACAATGCAGTGAGGAAGTTGGAACAGTTTGTCTTAGTTCTGTCATCCAACAATGCTTCGTAACCCAAGGGACATGGTTTTAATCAGAGGGTCTGAAATGTAAATTAAGCAAATTCTGACAGCCTTTGATCAAAGGCAAAGAGAAAGTTGGAAAGCTTCTCAGATAAGTCTGTAAGGGAGCAGTCAGAATTAGTCAGATAAACAGAACAAAAGTAAAGTATATTCACATCCCAAATGTTGCTAAATTTAGCTTTGACAAAAGAACCCAAAGGTAGCCTTAAGCCAATGTAATTAACTGGTTAAGAAAGTAGCAGTGGGCTAATACTTCTTGGTGGCAGACTTTATGCCCACTGAAAACCTGTCTGATAAGGTGTGGGCTACAGAGAAGACACCATCAAAGCAATTTTGAACCCTTTGATGGGTGCCAAGAGACACAGTTTCTAAATGGATATTCGTTTACTCACTGATTGGTAATTCAAAAGAATCAGGTTAATACTTCCATTTCTAAAACCCTTGAATTAGAGATGGCTGACTTAGGATTCATTAAAAAAGCAATCAGCTCGAGTCAGACTTTAGAAGACTTTGGTTACCGTGGAGAGGAAGAAAAGACATGTTACGGTGTAAGTCCCATTGCGGTTCTCTTTCCAGCAATGGGCACCAATTCATTATTAAGTGACAGACTAGATGCATTTCAGGTTCTTGCACTCACAGAGGGTATCCCACAAAACTTTGTTTCTTGTGTTTAAAAAACAAACAAACAAAAAACCCCAAAGCAAAAAAGGCCTACAAGGCCTACTGATTTTCATTAATTTTGAATGATTTACTGTGGGAAGTGAATTTGAATGATCAAAATCTCATTGCTCTGTTTTTAGGCTGTAAGTTTGGACGAAAGGGAATTGGCTTCCATTTACATTAAATTGAAACACAGTTCAGAAATGGCAGCAATTTTAAAAAAATCAAATAATATTTTAAATAAAACATTATAGATAAAACTTTTTAAATAGTGTATAAAAGTCACAATTAGACATGGAGTATACATTATGGAGCATATTCTGTGTATTCTATGCCTGGTCAGGCATTTGCCTGGCTGTGAAACGTTGCAGCAACACAGTTTGATATGTTCAAAATGTTCTGGTGGCCTATGAGGAGGATAGGAAGATTTTCACAAAAAATCAATGGGATTGCTTTCCAAAGCTCTCAACAGCCTGCTAAGCCAGGAAATAGGCTGCTGAGGCAGGTGTCTGAGGATTTCCAGGTTTCCGTTGGGCCCAGTCACAAAGCCACTGAAAATCTGGGATTTCTTTCAGCTCCTTGACTTCATTAACACCTGTTAGACAGCCACCAGCATGAGAAACCTTTAGGAGGTGAAAGCTGATAAATTATTTTTCTCCATTTCCTTGGTGGCCAACAGTGAACAGTAGAAATAGTCTAGAAATAGTCTGAAGACTATGGTCTTCTGGCCAGATCAACAGAAACTTGGTCAAATATTTCTGTCTTTGGTCTCTTGTGGGTAGCAGAGAAACCAAGCTGAATTATATGTCACTTTTAATTAGCAGTTGCCAGGACAGTGATTTAACATATGGCAGGCAAAGAGCGCAGGCTGCTTATATAATTGTAGTAACTTTGAATTTCATGATTTCTCAATAAAATTACATTTTCATTAAGATTTTTATTAAATTGGGGGTTTGCTCTTTGGTAATTGGGCAGTATTTATATCTTTTTGTGATTAGTTTATTCTATGCAAAATTCATCAGCACTTCTAAATTTAAAAACAATTGCTTAACCTCTGTACCCATTGTTCATGTGTTGTATAACTCACAGGAATTTTCATAAACCACTTAAGAACATGTTCTCATACTGCTTGAAAGCAAACTTCCTCATCAGCCTTAAACATGTACAATCAAGGGCTGTAATTCAATGAACAGAGATGTTTCTGTTACCCTGTCGCTGTCGCATTTCTAGTGGGAATGTCCCATTCCCTGTGGGCTTTCTGGTACTCACAAGGGGCTTGTGAGTTGGTACTCATAAGCTACAACTGGAGGATGGATGGATGGATGGATGGATGGATGGATGGATGGATGGATGGATGGATGAATCCCAGTAAAACAGTGCTCGCAGCAGCTGCAAGAGCAGCCTCAACACAGGTCTCCCTAGGCAAATGGACTTTTAACCTCCCCATGTCCAGACATCCTAACATTTGCCTTTATGAAAAGCTGCATAGGTTATGGGTTGTTGTTTTTGGGTTTGTTTTGGTTTTTTTTTTAGTAACATTATTGTGCATTTGAAAACACAGCAAACCTTCAATTATTTTTATACTTGGGAGAATATACGGTGGCTCACTTAACTAATTAGAAAACATTTATTTCAAGATAAAAGAAGTGTGGGAAATACATTATTAACTTTTCTCAAATATTCATTAACGAATTTTCCAGCGTGCATTTAATAATAAATGGGCATTTACGAAGAAAAGCTCACTTAAAAACAAAAATAATCTTGCGAGAAAGTTTAAAAACAAAGATTAAAAAGTAATAATGTATCTATTAGCGTTAATTTCTTTATGCCAGAAAAACACTTTTTACATCATTCCTCAGTATCAAAACACAACGTATTTGGAAAGTGAGAGTGTCTATGAAGCGGAGTAGTGCACTGTTAACATTACAACAGGTTATTGATCTGTAGGCAAATCAAAAGAATTGTCCCTGAATCCTGAATTTTGCTCCCCAATCCTGAGGGCAGTGGAAAGACTCCTGCCGATTTCAGTAACCAGTAGATTTTTACTTTATGTCCACTTTGTGGATGTGAGCAACTCAGAGTTTATAAACACTGTAAAGCCTATCTACTTATGCCATACAGTTTTACTGACTGTTTAAATTGTATAATATGGGCCAGGATTTTCAGAGTTTGGAATACTTCCCACTGAAGACATTGAAAGTTATAAGAACCTCCTCTACATAGGTATCTAACACAGATATACAGCCTGCAAACAGTAAGAGTAATCTTAATTCTGTGTATTTAACTGCACTCAAAAGACATAGTTTTGCAGGTTCATAAATGTGTGCAAGGTCAATTGCAACATTTTAGTCATCAGATAAATGTCATAAATATACTTCTATCTTATGCATTTAAAAAAATAACTGGATTCAATTTTAAGGCAAAAAGTATGATGCGATTTAAACTGTCTGGCTGAGAGTCTTCAGATTACCTTTCTTTTACTCTGGACAATAATTTTTCCATGGCAGCTCGATCATAAACTACATATATTTTCCTTTTGTATTTTACTCTTTACTGGAGTACTTCATCACTGATTTTCTATTTGTCTTGTGGCAGGCACGTCATCAACATGTGAGAGCTCACACTTGGGAATATTACATATATATTTCATTTGGCTATCTAAAATCCCCAACTCCCCAGCTCACTGTTGTTTTTCCTTGTTTTATAAATTTACTTCTGTGAATACTTTTGTGTGCAACTGAAGTGCTGGATTTTCACTTAGACAATCTACTGTGCATCCTCTCTGTAGAGAATATCTCAAGTATTCTTTTGGGCTTTAACTTTTTCTTTAACTTCAATAAATATTCTTAAAAATACATTTTTAGAACAGTTTCAAAAAATTTTTACATAATAACATTATCCTTTTTTCTTTTTTTTTTTTTTTTTTTATTATACATATTGATTATAGAAAAAAAAAAAAAGGCAAAGGTCGAGAAAAAGAACTTGCACACACTAACTTTGGATCCAGGCTTTGTTTAAGGAAAAGGAGCTCAATGTTGCCATGAACTTTAGTGAACAAAAATGGGCAGAACAACTGTTGGGGTTGAGGAGTCATTAGCAGGTCTTTATTAGGAGTATGTCAGTCTTTAGGAACACTTATATACAGGCTGGTGTGCAGTTGTACAGATGTACAGGTGTACAGATACCATCAGGCAGGATATTTCTTCTTACAAAGGAGAAAAGCTTAATGAGAGTCTATCTTGGAAGAGATAAGACTACATGAATGCTCAAGAACTACTGTGTAGCCTGCCTTGCCTAGTTTCTAGAGTTTGACATGAGTAGAGGCTACATATACTCCTTTGTAGTCCTTTTTCTTTGAAGAGCTCAGTATACATGTTAGGGTTGTTTATCACTACTTTGTACAGAGAAGTAATTGTTTGACTGCAGTTTTATCTTAATTTACAATTTGTTGATTTTAGCTTTTTTAGTACTAAACACCACAGCTAGAAGAAAAAAAATTAATCATAGGCTAAGATTAAACTGGGGGATTTGTTCCCTGATTTTATGTTGTAGAGAGTTAAGAGCAGTAAACAGAAGTGAGTTAAAAATAACATTAAAATATCTACCGTAAAGCACTTACTGTTTTTTTTTTTGCCATTTAAGAACATCTTTTCAGTTGATTCATAAAACTGAAGTGGTCCAAGAACTATACGATATCTAATTAGTGGGAATGGTGGATGTAACTGATTCTTTTTGGCTCTTACTTTCATTAAACTTCATATTCAATTACATGATTAGAATATCAAGCTCCATTCCACAAAATCCTTGGAGGAGGGGAGGCCCTACAGATATTTCTGAAAGGCCGCAAAAGAAAAGCAAGGCTTAACAATCTGAAACTCTCTCTATAGGCTATCATATCTCCAGTGGAAAATGGTCAGGGTGGTACCTCAAAAAAAAAAATATCGAAAATCAGCATTATGATATTGGGATCAAAAAAGATCATGAAAAATTTTAGTCTGGAAACTTTTTTCTCACATTCTCAAAATGTGTTTTAGTTTTTAATTGAGCACAATTTCCAGCTGTCATCCTCAGCATTCCTCCATTCTCAGCTGTTGTCTCATAAATGGCTAGAGAATGCTGTCTTACTATTTAGCACTAATTAATTTTGTTAATTAAATGTCACCCTGCTTTTTTCCTTATTAGAGTTTTTATACCAAAATGGTTCCCAGGACATTGCTGCTAAAATCACTAAAGATTAAAAAGAAAGGATGGAAATTGAATGTGCAAGCACTAGAGAATTCATTAAACTTATTTTAAGACTTGCAAATGCCTCTTGACAAGCAGGATGGGAACTGTAAGACACTTTCCTCCAAGGGTGAGTTAATAGGCTGGCCATTTATGTCAAATGTTTTGTTGGTGGGCAATAGTATCACAAAGTACTGAACTCCAGAACCGGTGTCGGCATGTAATCCTATGCTGAAATTTCTCATTATGGCAATTATGTTGTCTGGGAATTTTTTCCATATTAATTACATAAAGCCAGTGGAAAAAAACATCTTGTTCTTTCTCATTTCCTTTTTGCATTTAAAGTAGCAAGTGCACGTGGCAAGCAAATGAGAAAGGCAGACTTTGTCTTCCTCTAATTTATTGGCAGCTCCTCTGTCCCTGAAGAAAAAATAAAATAAAATAAGAAGTCTTGTATGTCTTCCTGGGGGCACGCTGATGTGTGTGTGTGAGCTGGCAAGCAGCCCCATGAAATGGTTACTGCTTCTTGAACCCGTACACCCTGTGGCAGAGCATAATGCATATGTTAATAAGCTGTTTTGTAGTGTTGAATGGTTTCACTAGTTTTTGCTGGTATGATACCCGTGTACAGCCAATTGTATTAAGTAACACAGAAAGCTGCCAGTGAGTAATATAGTCCAGGATATTATCAGGACATACATGCAATCTTCATTGATTTCTTGACACTATCATTAATAACAAAGCCAGGGTTTCCTATAAGTCCCTGAAGTTTTTAGTCAGCACATTCAGCTAGTTCTTCTTGTTGTCATTTGTCTTTCTCCACAGGCTTTGAGGAGCGTAAGGAAGGAGAGAGCAAATGCACCCAGTTGTGTTATGCAGGACCAGTCCTGCTTTGTCTTTCTCAGCTGCGTGGGCATCAGTGACCTGGGACAAACATCTCCTGGGCTTTGGGTAACAGTTCAGAGGGTATCAGAATTAAGCCCAGTGTTCTGTTAGCTTTCAGGGGAATTTTGAGGAGGCATCAATGAAAGGATATTTTCTCGGTCCTCTTTGCTTGTATATATACGTGAAATGAGCAGGGATGGTCTGGTTTGTCAAAGGTGATATGACTAGGAGTTACTATGTGTACACATAAATTAAACTTGTACTAAATATCGTAACTTGTGCTAAATATCGTGTTCAGCCTGAGCTAACTGTTTCCAGACAGCATCTGGAAATGTTTAGAAAGGGTTATGCACGCAATTGAGTTTATATAATTTAGCTTTCTAAAACATTGTAATTCAACATAAAGCCTCTCTTTCTCTACAGACTTTTCACCCTCACCCTCCTCCTAATAGATCAAGATTTTGTGAGGGGAAAAAATCTGTTGTGCAAATAAATATAGTAGAGAACCAACCCATATTCTATTCCAAACTAGGATTTAATTTAGATTTGCTTCTTGAACTTTCAAACTTTTAAATATGCATGCACAGACACACAGAGTCCTGTGATTGCTAATCTTGTTTTGTTAGTTTATTAGTTTAGTTTAGTGTATTATTGAATGTATTTTATGTAAGACTTCTCTTGCCCGTTTCTGTATGAGCAAAAAGTTCATAGTTGCTATTTAGGGGATATAAACATTGTAGTGCCAAAGGAGCAATCAGAGTGTTTTCTAATTTCAATGAGAAATGCAGACAAAAAGAGAAGATTCTTTTAAAGCTGTAATGTAAAATATATATTGTAATAGCAATCATAGAATCATAGAATTTTTAAGGCTGGAAATGACCCCTAAGATCGTCCAGTCCAACCATTAACCCACCGCCAGCAAGTCTACCCTTAGGCCATGTCCTCAAGCACTGCATCTACCCGTCTGTTAAACACCTCAAGAGATGGGGACTCAACCACCTCCCTGGGTGGACTGTTCCAGTGCTTGATGACTCTCTCAGTAAAGAGGTTCTTCCTAATATCCAACCTAAATTTTCCCTGGCGCAGCTTGAGGCCATTACCTCGAGTTCTGTCGCCTATTACTGGGGAGAAGAGACCAACCCCCACCTCACTGCAACCTCCTTTCAGGTAGTTGTAGAGCAATAAGGTCTCCCCTCAGTCTACTCTTTTCCAAACTAAACACCCCCAGCTCCCTCAGCCGCTCCTCATAGGGCCTGTTCTCCAGACCCTTCACCATCCTCGTTGCCCTTCTCTGGACACGCTCCAGAACCTCAACATCCTTCTTCAAGTGAGGGCCCCAAAACTGAACACAGTACTCGAGGTGAGGACTCACCAGTGCAGAATACAGGGGGATAATCACTTCCCTGGTCCTGCTGGCCACACCGTTCCTGATACAAGCCAGGATGCCATTGGCCCTCTTGGCCACCTGGGCACACTGCTGGCTCATGTTTAGGTGGCTGTCAACCAACACCCCCAGGTCCCTTTCAGCCAGGCTGCTCTCCAGCCACTCCTGCCCAAGCCTATAACGCTGCCTGGGGTTAATATACATACATTGTTTTGTAATTTTTTAATATACATACATGGGGTTAATATATATACATTGTTTGTAATTAAAAAAGCATGATTTTTTGGATTATAATAGATTTGTCAAATGGATTCTCTTGTCTGGTGCATATTCAGTAACTATTAGCTGTTGAGCATCTGCTGGTTGGTGAGCTGCTTTCATTGCCCACGAGCACATTTACATAGAAGGATCCAAGTGTTCTCCAGTTTAGTGAACTGTTTTTGTAAATGGAGGAGGCAGTGAGATCAGCCACTGCTAACTGGTTGTTCTCCTTGCCATGCTGTTACAGTATGGATTGCATTTGTTTTACAGGTTTTTGCTGACACTTTAGAGATGCTGAAACTGGGGTGTCTTGAATGTACAAATTCAGTGAAGTAAGTCCTTAATTTGCTGAGGAAAAATTTTATAAAACATATGAAGAAAAGATCTCTTTCTTTGGTTAAATCTTAAGAAGTTCAAGCAGCCTGTAGGCAGAAGTATATTGAGCTGATCTATTTTGTAAACATTTCAAAGTAATGAATGCTTTCCAAGTGTTTTGGACAGATTATCTACAAATTTACAATCACACAAAGACAGACTCTTATTTTCAAAACAAGCTCTTCATGACCCATTCCTCAGTCAGTCCTAGAGATGTGACAGTATTGTAAGGGTGATAAGGAGAATAAAAGTAAATACGAAGAGAAACTCTAAGAAGGTCGCAGCACTGTGTGCATTTAATAAAAGCAGAATGGAAAAGAATAAAACAAAGTTATAGAACTGATTTTTAAGAAGTGGTAACTGTATGTTTATTGGCATTCCTAAAAGAAATGAAGGGGGGAAAAAAGGACCAACTAAATCATAAAACAGCTGGCTAATGTATTTATATTACTGGATCTCAGTCATGCATAATAATGGGGAAGAAAAAGATAATATATTGTTCATATCCTTAACTTGTATCTGGCTTAGATTTACAACATCATTGGGAAATCGTTTAGAAATAAACGAAAGAACAGGGCCTATTAAGACAATTTCCCTGCACTGCCAAAACTGTATAGTCTATACTGTAATGGCAATAGTAATAATAATACCCTTTATCCTTGACATTGACATGCTAGGAATATTGAACAACACTATGTCCAAACAACTCACATGTGAAACTAATCCATGGATGCAGGTGTTTGAGATGAGCTGGTTTCTAGACACAGGAGAAAATTAGGTTGCCTGTGTGGATGGACAATGGGAGTACTATAACCTGCTCTTGGTAACAGGCTGTCATCAATTACCTCTCTCCTGTACGGGTCAACGGGGGGGCAGGGAAGTCAAAGCCATCACTACAGCAAGCAAGATCTAAATCTCTATCATGTCATTGATCCACCCTCAAATGCCCTTTCCTGCAGCTTCCTTGTGGCAAGGTGAATACGGTTATTTTTCTGCCTTCTCACTGTTAGATCTTGTACACAGCTTCACAGAAACAGAGTCAGCATCTCTGGTGCCGTATGTGCTGTACCTGTGCAACTGACTTATATACTAATCAAGTTTATGTCAATTGCAGTCATGTTCCAACTTAAGTGCCAGGGAGCATTTGATGCCTTACAGCGTAATGCCAGTCTGAAGAGGACTGTAACAGGAGATTAACTTGTAGGAACGTCATGCTAACTGAAAGAGAGAGCACAGAATTAAAAGCAAGACTGAAGATTAAAATACAAACATCAGGAGATCATTTTAGAGCTTACTGGAGGCTGGCCAAAGGGAAGGAACATGAAACAGATCCCCCCAAAATTTTTTTTTTAAACTTGCTGGGGTTGTAGGAATGGATGTGGGAAAATACTACACACGTTATGGTCATGTCTGAAAATGCAATCCTTCTGTCTGCAGAGATATGAAGGAAGAAAGGAAACATGAACCCCTTGGGTTGTGACATTCCTCTGCAGCCAAAATTTGGGGGATTTGAGGGATCTCATAAATTGAACAGAACACTGAAAAAAACATTTAACAGCTCCTGCAAATAAC
This sequence comes from Heliornis fulica, assembly GCA_013399135.1. NCBI lineage: Eukaryota > Metazoa > Chordata > Aves > Gruiformes > Heliornithidae > Heliornis > Heliornis fulica. Next base: position 935,241 of record VXBZ01005234.1, on the reverse strand, counting down.
AAAATTTTCATATGAGAACTGGGACTTGGCTATAAAATTGTGTCTGAATGTGAGAGAAACTGTGATGATAAGGTTAGTTGATCTGAAAAGACAGTAAAAGACAAAATGTGAGATTAAATGAGAATAGAAAAACCTGTGAGTATGATCAATGATCCATTGATTCCACAGTCACTCTCAGAAAGGTTAAAACTTTCCAAATCCCACTGAGAGTAGCAGTCCAAGGTAGCACTCGTACATAGATGAAACAAGTCTATAAACTAATATTTCTATATACACAGCACTACCAAATCTGAATGACTTTGGGTAGGTGGTTGGCTGCTGGGTACTTGGTAGTAGCTACCTAGGAGTTAGGTAGCATTAGTTAAGATGCAGGACATGATCCATACAAGGTTAGTAAAAAGCAGTTACTTTAGCACCTGAGAGCTAATTTTGAAATGGGAGAGAAGCGAAAGCATTCCCACACGAAAGCCAGCAGAACAGGAAAGTCTTGGAGCAGCAGAGAAATTACTCAGTGTAAGCAACATCTATGCAGCTTTACTTACACTTGTGAGGAGCAGATAACATGGACAGAACAGGTAAATGTAGTTATTTTGTTTCTGGTCATATTCCTGTTGACATCATCAGAGCCTTTTCACTACACAAGGTCAAATATATACAGTGTACTGTTATAGAGGAGTCAGATCCATATTGCATTTAGGTCTCCAATACAAGGGGAAGATATACCATTTGGCAGTTACATGTGGGTATGAGGTTGGAGTGTTTGGCTTGAATGCGTCAGCAACACACAAGCAGGCGAATTTTTGGACACTGAGCACTGGCCTCTGTTCTCTTTAAAATCCCCTGTAGTTCCAGGAGTTTGAGCAATTCCTTGTGAATGCTGTCCCTTTGGCTTCTGTGACCCCTGAATATATCAGGATCATAGCTGGTTTCTGGTGTAGCCATTTTGTGAGGTTAAAAATTAAGTTAGCTGATAACACGATTTCCAATCAGAGTATCTTCTTTTCTACAAAGCTGAGAGTCAGTGGAAGTCCAAACAAAAAAATAAAAGCCCAAGACCTAATATGGAATAATGTATTCACTTCAAGCATTTCACATTTCTGAGCTACTTCTACCTCTTGCGAGTTGCTTTGGGTGACTTAAAGTGCTGGTTGCTGGGACAAGATCTCGTGCTCCCTTTCACTGACTTGTGTGCAATATTTATCCTTGAAAGGCATGCTAAAGTGATTTTTTTTTTTGAGATAGCTTACAATTTTATCTTATATCTCATTGAAATCTGTAAGTTTCTTGCTATAGTGGTGAGATTTTTGTACCATCTGGTTTCTCAGAGATAAGGATCTTTTTTTCTGAAGCTGGCAAACAGTCTACTTGCCATACTTATCTTTGCATGACATACCTGTGGCTTTGAATGCAGTTACAAGACAAAAATGTTTGGTGATTTATTGGTTTGGGGTTTTTTATATTACATTATACTATAGTGTTGAAATAGTAATACACTACTTTGATGTTTCCGATATTTCATTTATTTTGGTATGCAGCATCAATTGCTTCTGCAAATATACATGTATGAGTTTAAAATCACTGGTAATGTCTGTGGACTCATGTGAACTAAATCATATGCAGTAATTCTGGTACTGAAGCTTGTATTTAGAAATCTAGTCTCTTAGAAGGGTTTCTGGAAGAACAGAGAAACAAGCACAGCCAGTGTTATTCATGGTGAAGGCTATTGGTTTGAAGTTTTAAAGTAATGGAAAGTAAAACATATTTAATGGGCTCTGTCTCTGAGACCTGAGAACTAGCTTGGTGCATCACAGTTCTGTAGGTAAAACAGGTAAACTGTGTAATGAGAACAAAAAATAAACTCATGAAAAATGAGGCAGTTGAGCAGTGCCGTGTTTTAGGTGACTTGCAATCTATCATCTTTGGTTTTAACATATTTAGAACAGTTTGGTTAACATTCTTCAGGAGGGAAGGAAAACTAAGATGTTGACATAGCTGCTGGAATATTTGTGTATAGACAGAAAAGTAGGGACTAATGCAGTTATAGGCTGGAGGCTGTTGTTATATTCTCACGTGCACTCACAAAATTCAGGTCTTCAGTTTCCCTCTGTGTGTTGCTTTGTATGTGCTGAAGAAGTTTGCACATGGCTTCCGTGTACAAGGTGCTTCTGCTCAAAGTATTTAAAGAGCTTTTTGTTTTCTTTCTTTTTCTCTAAGGAAAACAAGAAATACAGACACTGTGTGTGTGTATATATCTATCTATCTATCTATATATAATTTTGGACAAGGAAGAGAGAGTGAGGGAAGTGGAATCCTTGGCAGTAAAAGGGTTCACCATTTGGTGTTACACCACTCAACACTTACGGATAACTTCATTTAAAAAAAAATGAAAATCTCATCTGTTTATTCCTGTGTACCTTCTGCTTCCTAGAGGCACAAGGAGTTGTGTGGTGTTGTCTTAGGGTGCTCCCTAGAAACCAGAGAAAGCACCTTCATGTTAGACCATGTCAGGTGAAAGAAGCACCGGCACGTTCACCACACTCTACCATGCACACCTCTGCTCCAAAGCAGGCAGCAGCAGGGCATGACCAAACCTGCCAAGCCAGAGACAGTACCTATTTCACAAGGAGAAAAGGCAAAAGAAATACTGAGATAGGAGTTTATGCAAGTGTCAAACACTGGAGTACAGTACATATGTGCCTATAGCAGCAGGAGACTCTGGAGGAGGTTTGTTTGTGAACTGGTACTGAGAGGTTGTTGGCCTCCTGCAAAAATCACTTGGCCAGGGAGGTAGGAATGGGAGGATGCCTGCTGGGCAGGGGCAGCTCAGATGAACTCTGAGCTCTGCCCCAGTCACGGTGATAACTTCAAAAGTAGCGTGTCCAGTGCCATGGGCACTGCTCCCACTCTGCAGGTGATGAGCTGCAGGTTTGTGGAACCCGAGATTATACATTGCACATAGATACGTATATACAAACATGGGTCCATGCAGAACAGACACAAAGGGTAGCAAACACACGTATACTATATGCTGACATGCTTATATTTAGTACCAAAAAAGAACATTTCTTAATCATTTCAATACTAGATAGAGTCTATATTTCTTTCTACCTGTAAATAAATAATAAACATTTATCTATGTCTGTAAAGTTCCTCCTTGTGATTTTCAGTAAAATATTTTAAATATATTCTCTCTAGTTACTTGCAGTGAAATCATATTACTGCGTAGCAAAGTATGCAAAGTTTTTTGTAATCTACCAGACTGTTAATATACAGTTAAATATTAAATAAACATCTTAATGCCTAGCCACAAAAAGACACTCAGATGGACTGTGAGTTAGATATTTTAAAATCACTCATTTCAAAAGAATGAAACAGCAGAACCATGTTCAAATCACACTCCATATCAGCAGAAAAAGTGTGTTCTCTGTTGGGAAATATAGCATATCTGTATTAATGAAAGGAGGATGAAAATATAGGCTACAATCAAAAAAAACAATAGGAATGTTTTTCTTCTTGCAAGTGGTTTTTAAGTTACTCTATTCTCATGATGTACAGGCCGGTGAGCGAAAGAGGTAGGAAAATAGCGACAGGGAAATTCATTGTGAAATCCTGGCCTAGTGCAGTCAGTGTGAGTTTTGCTTTTTGTCTGGTGGGACCAGCTTGTCTCATAACATACCTTCACTGTGAACTTCCAGGTCTAATCCTGCCAGCCACTTCCACAATACCCATATGCAAGCATGCAAGCGTTCTCATTATGCATCATCCCTCTTTTTCTTTTTTTTTTTTTTGTGTGTGCAACTCCACAGGGTAACAAAGATACCTGGGAGAAAATATGAAGGTTTTGTTTTGGTTTTTTTTCTAACATTAAAGATCAATAATAATAGATCTTGGGTCTTGCATGTTAGTGTATAGCACTGACAGTATCTGAGTGAGTTTTCTGTTGAAATCATTAAGCTGAACCATTTCTGCAGAGTCCAGTCCTCAGTGTACACTGTTGCACACAAAGCATCTTCTGCTACAAACTTCTGCTCATGTTATTAAAGCTCATTGAAACAAATGATGTCTTTTCAGATTTTACAGAAAAGTCAATTCTCCTTCCAATGTCCAGTAAAATGTTTATTGCTAGGATTTTGTCTGTCTAGGATGGCTTTCCTGGGTCAGATAGATCTGGGGCATGTACTTTTCTTTCCCACTACTCATTTCAAAAGTTTTAAGTGTTAAAGTTTACCTGGAGAGAGTTAATAAAAGTGAAGAAGAGGCAACACAGGAAATCTGGGCTTAGGGTTAATAGTCGTAACAATGAAGAAATAGAGATTTCTTTTGAAGGCTTTAAAAAAAAATAATCCTCTACCCTTACACATACTACCTTGGTGTTTCAGCCTCAGAAATGTTTCTTCATATCAGTTATCATAAATGAATTCAGATTGTAGTAATGGTTTACTTACTGGAAAAAGTGGCTTGTGGTTGAAACAATGTTTACTTAAGAAATGTGTAGTTTCCAAATAAACAACTATTTCAGACATCAGGATTGACAGTGTTCCACTCTTACAAACCACCAGGAGGGATTATTTACAGGGATTTTTGAAGAAAATGTGCAATAGCAATCTGTGAGCTGAAACTTAGCATCTCCCAAAAACCTATACCTCCTAAGTATGTGCAAAACTATTAGTTACTATCAGAATAATGACTGCCAATGTAGGTGGTGATACAATTTACAGAAAGTCAGTAAGTTGGTTTAAAAGCTTTCTGGAATGGAAAGGAGAGGGTAATGCAAAGACTTATTTCCTATCGAGCTACTTTTGCAGCAATAACAACAAAGTTCAGAACAGTCGCCTGTTTTTCCACAGTGTTTTTCTTTCTCAGTTCTCTGCCAACTCTGTTTGTCAAAGACATGTCAAATGTACAAACCAAAAGAAAAACCAACCACACAAAAGCTTGATCTAAGAATTCTGTAGTTTTAGAAAATAATTTTGAGCATAAAATGTATGGATTTTAATTTTTTTTTTTTTAAAACTGCATGTGAAGGTACTTTCTATTTTCATTCAGCTCTTACAAGGTCTCTCTGCGCTGCTTGTTAGCGGAGTCACAGCACTGTCATACAAGTCAGAATAAGGTAGAAGTTCAAAGGACAAGAATAAAGTTAATTAATAGTGAACAATATCCATTCTGGATAATAAAGAAAATAATAGCTAACAAACTACACAAAAATCTGAGGGGAAAAAAATCTATAAATCAGGGATGTTAATTGTTATTTCCACTACTTGTTAAGATGAAAGATGACACTATGTAGGCATTTTCTCAGCATGATCTCTCATAAACAGATGTCCAATGCCTTGGGTAAACCTGTACAAACTGAGAAGTATCTACTGACTGCATCATTAGTCGTCTTCTGATTTCAAGCCAGGGATGCTGAAGAACAAATTAGTCAACTGATCCTTGCCAAAGTCAAGTTTTATTAAGAAAAAGCATTTGTTGCAGGGTAGGAAGGAATGCTGAGTGTATGCTGAACTTTTTATAACCAAATCCTAGTGAGAAATATTTCTGTGGTTTCACATTTGAATAATTAGTTGCGAACTTTATACTCTTCTTCCTGTCTCCAATTCATACTGTACATTCATCTTTTCTCTAAAAGAGGTGCTTTGAGCAAGTTAAAAATATGAACATGCTTGAGGATACAACAGCTGATATTCAAGGAAAATACCACATTTTTCCGGCATCATTATTCACATGTACTCTGTTGAGCACTGTTTTCTTGCCTACACCTAATAAAAGAAGTGATGTGAATCCCCAGGTCACCCATATGTGAATTCTCAGCTCTAATAAGCTTGCAGGCAATAGCAAGTACCAAAATGACTTTTGATTTCACAAGGCAATATTGCCTGAAGAGGCTGATACAGATCATGAAATTTTCCCTTAAATTTGTATAGAATGAACATGTGCTTCATTCTGTTTCATTTATTAGAAATAACAATTAAAAAAATATTTTGTGATACACCTATCTGAAAAGTTGGCAGTGACAGGATGAAATAAAGAAAAAAAAATTTTGACAGAAAAAAAAGAATTTCTGACAGTGAATGATTGGGTCATGGAAAAGTACTGTGAAAGACTTAATGGAAGATAGACATTTTAAGTTCTTATCTGTATATTTCTAATTAAAAAAATCTAGAAAATTAAACTCAAGAAATAATTACACATTAAAGGATGAGAAGGTCTGGATTAGATAAACTCAGCATTTTTCCTATCTCTACTATCTATAATTCTGTGCTTGCTTTGTATGAACACAAACAACAATGAACTGCCAGAAACTAATTATCAGGGAAGTTAGTGGCCTTAAGAGGAAGAAATGCAGTTATATTAAAACGAAGCTTAAAATAAAACTGATTGTTGTTTTATTATCATTGTTTGGCTTTTTCTGTTATATGAGACAACATAAAAAGTTAAGGACTAAAATAAAACACTTTTGTGTAGAAAAGACCGGGATGAGAGGAAATGGTCTCAAGTTGCATCAGGGGAGGTTTTAGATTGGATATAGGGAAAAAACCTTCACGGATAGAGCAGTCTGGCATTGGAACAGGCTGTCCAAAAAAGTGCTGGACAGGCAGTTGGACTTGATGATCTCAGTGGTCTTTCCCAGCCTTCACGGTTCCCTTACTCCATGATTCTCTGAGAGCGTCTCCCAGCAGTCCTTACTGCAGAGAGTCACACCGAATGCGATGCGGTTGCAAGCTGCAAGCGACCAAATGAGTCGCTTGGGTATAACTGCAGCACCTTTTTACCGCTGCTTTGGAAACTAAACTGAATAGGAGCTGGATGTACCTACAGAGATCTGACCTTAATGGCTCTATTAGGTTCTGAATAGAGCCAGAGTACCCAGAGAACCCAGGAATATGGCCCATTAATGAGGAATATCCTCATGACATAGCGAGATAAAGGGATTTTTTCCCACTATTAACGAGTTCAACCACGGCCATTGGCTTCAACTGCGGTAGTATGGTGCTGTAAGCCTCCAGCTCTGGCTAGAGGGGAACATTTCCTCTGCACAGGCAGTTCAGAGATGCTTTGCTCATCCCCTGCACACCTTGCCCTGCTCCTTGGGGACCACGCCATGCATTGCTTCCTGCTTAGAAAGGGCTGTGTTGTCCCACAGCCCTGACTGCTGAATTCATTACCTTGCTTTGAACGGAGCGAGTTCAACACGCACAACGGGTTTGCGGGTTTGTTTTTCTTTCTAAATAATATCTTGAACTACAAAGTCTATTACTCTTGCTTCTGTTGTGATAATGTTAGAGGTATTCTGATTTTTCCAAACAGTAGTTCCTTTCTAAGCTCATTAGCATTATAAATATTAATGATGCATATTTAGAAGCAGGTTTGATTAGTAATTTCATTAGCTTTGAATAGACAGCAGAATAGCTAAATGTCAACATTTAACTTTATCTCCTGAGGTATGATAGTTAAAAATAACATTAAAAAAATCATAATCACATTTTAAAAAGATAATGCTTTTTTAATTGAAAATAAGAGTATTGGTTGTTTTCATCTTTTTGGCCTATTTCATATTGCATAGTAACAAATTAATATTATTTGGGTAACAAGAACAAATAAGTTGCTGGAAGCATTTGAAAAACTCAGTATGGTTTTGAAGTTACTATATTTAAGTGCAAGGAGTGTACAAGTAAAATTTGAGAAGGGCCTGTGATCTTCATGTGTGCTCTACCAGTGGCATTGGAAAAATACATGCTTTTTTAGTCTGCATCACATCTGGGCTTTAATTGCAACACATCTATCAAATACTGCAGATGATGTGACAGAACATATAGAAAGATATATACAGGTTTGTTATTTGATATCATATTGGTCACTGTTTCACATGAATATGTCTTTGGTTAGACTTATCAATGTGAAACAACAATTTGAAGCTTTTCCCTACCACCATTTTGTTTCTTACATGTAACACCTACCTCCTTTTAAGTCATACTCAAACATGCCCAAACCAAATAATAAATGTAGGCTATTTTGATCTATGTTTATCTGAATTTGTGAATATAATTTGTCTACAGAAGCTGTAAGTATATGTATCAATGAACTGGAGGTTCTAAATTACAAAAACCAAATATACTATAAGTACAACCTAGCATAAAATCTGTTAAAGATTGCCATCAGAGGAAATGCCAAACAAATGTTTTTAAGAATCTTGAGAATCTGGATGATTTCTAAATAAAAATCCCAGTTTACCAAACTGAGATTAATACATAAAATATTGACATTTAAAGCTCATTCACATACGGAGTTGATGGGTACACTCAGAGAGTTGCGATGGATGGCTCAATATCCAGGTGGAGACCAGTGATGAGTGGTGTACCTCAGGGGTCAGTATTGGGACTGACACTGTTTAACATTTTTGTCAGCAACATCGACAGTGGGACAAGTGCACCTTCAGCTTAGTGCTGTGAGCAAACCTGCTATGCAGTGCAGTCAACAATCTAGATGCAAGTGATGCCATCCAGAGGCACCTTGACAGGGTTGAGAGGTGGACCTGTGCAAATTCATGAAGTTCAGTAAGACCAAGTGCTAGCTCCTGCAAGTGGTTCTGGGCCATCCCACGCACAACAACATGCCTAGAGAAGCCCTGAGGTTGGTTGATGTAAAGCTCAACATGAGCAGGCAATGTGCACTTGCAGCCCAGAAAGCCACCCGTGCTGGGCTGCATCAAAAGCAGCGTGACCAGCAGGTCAAGGGAGGGGATTCTGCCCCTCTGCTTTAATGAGACCCCCACTGTAGTACTGTGCTCAGCTCTAGGGCCTCCAACATTAGAAGGATGTTGACCTGTTGGAGTGAGTCCAGAGGAAGGCCACAAGTATGTTTATGAAAGCTGGAGAGGGGCTGTTTGTAGGGGCATGGAGTAACATGGATGAGGGTAGTGAGGCTCTGGCACAGGTTGTGCAGCTGTGACAGCCCCTGGATCCTTGGCAGTGTTCAGGGCCAGGTTGGATGGGGCTTTGGGCAGCCTGGGCTAGGGCATTCTTGCTGATGGCAGAGGAATTGGAATTAGACGATCATTAAGGTCCTTTCCAACCTAAACCAATCTATTCTGTAATTTTGTTTCTCTAGTATTTTAGTTATTAATGTGATTATTATTTGTAAGACTCAGATATTTCATGCTTCTATGTAAATTATGTTTTTCAAAGTGTTAGAAAGTAATTATTTGAAATTATGCTGTGTATTGCTGAACAAACTGGAACTGAATAAACAGCATATTTAGATAGAACTCTCTATGTTTTCATGCAATGTAAATTTAGTAATTCCAAATTTCATATTGTTTTAACTCTGATTCCCAACCAGAACTGTGCTAGAGGAGCCTCTGATGATAATATGGCCCTCCCAAGAGGGTCTGATGCTTAAAAACTGCACAGAATAATGCAAGAAAAGCTTGTATGTCTAATTCCATATGCAAGTTCTCACTGCACATGAAAGTACCTGGTTACTGTGCCTCTGGGCAGCACAACAAAACTCTCAGCACAGCATTATGCTGGAAATGAATCTTACAGTAACTGTATTAAATTTTTAACTTCAGAAATACTTAACAGAGACATCAGGACCCTCATTTTCCCTGGATTTACATGCGCAGTGTGTAAACACTGATGGCGAGTACGACCACTTTGTAACAGCCCCCAAATGATAACTCTCCTGACCTTTCCTGTCACAGAATTGTGCTTACTAGGGTGTTTCATTAAGTTTGAAATGGGTGCTCTGGTTCTGATGAAGTTGGAGCAGGCACTCAAGCCATAGTCTGGTTATCGCCTTTCTGGGTAGTGCGTTAACTGCAGTTCTTGGGATTGAAGTGTTTTCTAGGAGGGGAGGTTGAAGGCTGACACTTTATCGCTTTTGCTCTCAGTGGCGTAGTCTGGAGAATATTTTTTTAATATTATTTTTTAAATATTAATTGAAATGTCAGTTTTTCAGAAAAAGGACACTGATTGTGGCTCAGTGATACAGATCGTTGGTTCAGCTGGAGGAAGCTGAGGTTAAATCCCGAGATTTAATTATTCACCTTTTTTTGTGAAACATAGGTAAGTTATAGCTAATTGTAGTAGGAGTTTCCTTCGTAGATTAAGCACAGTCTCAATTTTGATGTCTCAAATTTCAAAAAGCAGTACAGAGATCTAGGTTTTTATCTGCTTTCACTGTATAAGAGAGAAAAATGGAAAATAAAACACAGAAAACAATTTTTAAAACCCCAAGAAAACAGAAGACATTAGGTAGAAGAACCTGAAAGTTATGAGTGTGCAAATCTTGTAAACTCGCCCACGTTCATCTTTCTTGCTTACAAAGCTGGGAAGAACATGTGACAGCTGCTTAGAGTCAGAAAATGATGAGTCGGGTAGAAAAGCAAAGGAAGTAGTAGAAGACATCTTATTCTCAAAGTACCTACTGAAATGCGGAGGAGTCTGTCATCTGGCACCCATCAGGATATAAACCCTGGCAACAAACACAAATAAGTCCCAGAGGGAAGTTTGCAATACTTCAAAGACACCACAGTAAGTTCACAGCTAGCAGTAGGCAGACCTCAGAAGTCTATCATTACAGAAATATGAAATATATTTTCTGTAAATAAACAATCCAGAGGTTTAACTCGTTTTCTGCTGCTTCTTAGCATAGTTAATTTGTTGTGAGTCTTGAATGAAAAGTTTATGCTAATAAATTTTAGACTCTATCTTAGCCATAAACTACTCATTAACTATTTGCTTGTAGAAGGTGTGTGTATTGCCAATCAAATCATATGCTGTTATTTTTACTTCCTAATTGAACAAGTAAAATATTAATAATAAAAAAATACTACCAAATGCTTAATTATATTTTTTTCCTGTTAATACTTCTCTTCATGAAGGCTACACAGGTATTAATACAGGGAACAGCAATTCTTCATCCATTTATGCAAACAGAATCTTAATAGTCCAGATGTTCATGAATAGTAAATAAAAAGCAGCAAAAACATGAATGAATAGAGCAGCTGCTCAGAATGCAGAAGAATGTTTGCAAACACCATTTTGAAGTATGCAATCAACCCTGGTTCAGAGGGAAAACTTGGATAACCAACAAAAAGTTGGAATAAGCCACTGAACATATCAACAGCATTATCTAGACTCTCCAAACTTTGAAAGTATTCAGCTGAAACAGAATTTTCTTGTTCTTCATGATTATTTGTTACTTCCAAAGGTATCAAAACTAGAGCAAAGAAAATGTTATCAGGTTTAGGTTGATGTGTCTGTATGAGGGCACAGAGCTCTGCACACACATGTAAATGCCTCTGCTCATTAAAGTGACTGCCTTACTTTGTGGTTCTTCAGGCCCTAAATTTCTAATTAATTAACCATCATCTGTCAGAAATTAGCTTTAATTGGTGGGCAAAAGACTGTGATATTCCACCCATGCCTCTTCTGAAATTCTTAAATATAACCTACTTGCAGGTTGGTAAATGAGTTGGAATAAACTTTATTACTTAGTTTCCAAGACCCATCATCTATGAAATGTCTGCCATAGACCTTGTTCTTGTGTCTGTTCCTGGAAGGTATCCTGCCCAAGTGAGGCTGTGTTTGCATCCAGGCAGTGCTATGACCGTGCTCACCTTGGGACAGCAGAGTGTTCTCCAATGGCCATCCTTTCCCAGTTGTGAGTTTGCAAGGAAAATCTGAAACAACAAACGATATTTTCCCTCTTTCTGGTTTTACCATTCTCTTGATTGTGGTGTGAGTTTGAGCTAACAAAAAACAACTGCTCCAATCCATGTCAATGGATTTTTTTTCAACTTTCCCTATCCAATTCTATTGCCATTGAATTAAGCTTGTAAATGTCTCCATTTTCAAAATCTAAGAAGTTTTGGATTTGCACAGAGTTGCATACTGAATGTTGTGTTAACACAAGGGATTCTGATGCTGGGTGCTTCTCTCGTTTGCTCGTGGGGACAGGTATGTCTCTAGGTGCTTGTGAAGATTGCGGGAAAGCTGAGAGTACCTAAAGGACAGTGAAATGTGGGAAAGTGACCATTGAGAAAAACATGACATAGGTGTTTAGCTGGCCTCAGGGGTGAGAAAAAGGAGAAAATCTTTCTTGAGACCCAGAGGTGTCTTTTTTTTTTTTTTGGTCATTGTACTGCTTGTTGCAACCCAAAATGTCACCATAAGATGCTGAATTAAAGACCAAGTATCAAGGACCTGCCTTGTAAACCACATGAGAAGAAAGTTTTCTTCAATGTGGGCTTTTATCTTAATTTATCTCACTCTGGTTTTCTCTCTTTAAAAAGTCTGTCTTGTAACATGCGCTCTGGTAAAGCACTGACTGAGAATTTAAAGCCCCTGTTGTTTTTTTTCCTGTGTGTACTGTAACGAAAAGGTATGGCTAGATCCACCCAAAACCTCTGGATAGCCATCTGGTCAATGCTGTCTGGCTCATTTATTTATCAGAATTAACTCAGCAGTGGTTCTAAACTGAGCACCTGCAAACTGCAGCAGATAATGAATTTCCTCCCTTCACTTCCTTTACCACCCATCTGCAGGATTGTGCTCTGTTGCTATATGAGCAAATGTTATTAATAAATGCATCATACAAGATGAATTAAAACTTAGAAAGAAGGCTGACAGAAATTATGAAAAAAGAGTATTGGGTTATTTATATTATTTTTCATTAATAGTTTCTGAAAAGCTCCCTTTTCCATTAATTATTTGTTTAAAATTTTGGCAATAATATTAATGAAATGAAACAAAAACCCCACAACTTCTTCATGTATAAACATACAAACTGGTCTCAGCTATAATCAGGCATGTGAAATTGAGGATATGGAAGGTTAATCTGCTTGAGAAGATCCACTGTTTTCACCGTACACAGGTTATGCATGGCAGAATTTTTATCTCCAAATAGTGAAGAGTGTTTTGATCTTTGTTCAAATTCTGTTGCTGATTCAGATTTTGTATGTAATGTGCCTTGCCCAAAGCGCAATGAAGCAAAAGCAGAGATCCCATTAAGCTTTAATAAACCCTGGGTTAGGCCCCTTGCAGAATGGACGTACTTATGAGCCTAGAGATGTAGCAAATTTACAGCCTTACTGGGCTACCAGTCTCTAATAGGCCAAGTAACTACCTGTATAAATGCATGGATTTGTCTCAGTAATTGTGTGGTTTTATCGTTTTAAATTCATATTGTTAGACAACAATCAACACTGATTGAACTTGCAAGGAAAACTCATACAGATGTAGCCTGAGGCTCATCCTCATGGCTTTTATGGAAATACTTTGAGCCTAGAATATCAAGAACATCATTCTATGCAGGCATAGACATATCATCACGCTTGCTGTCCTTCTTTTTATTAGTTTAAAGATAGATAGTCCCAATCCAGTTTTGACTAAGTATGCTCTAAAATTTCCAGCTGTCTATGGAAAATAAACTGACTTGCATGCCATTCTCTATTTCTATTTTATTACCCTTTGCTACCCTTCCAAACTTTCTCTGTCAAAATATAAATGTACAAAATGTTCATTTTGGCTCTATGTTATCTGCAGTTCCCTTAGTGTAAGGTGTTCCAGCAGATGCCTCATTTGTTTATAGTGATCTCACATTATCTATCTCGTTCATCTTCTCTTTCAAATTTGGCTGACCACCCTACAGTCTTTCAGCAGGAGAAAGGAAAGACAAAAAATAATTTCTTACAAACTTTTTTGAAACCATTTCATAACATTATGCAAATGAAATGACTGAGAACAGTGGGGTATTATGCTCACAAGAGCAAAAGCACCCAGCAATGGGCAGAATTTTCTCCAGCACCTGTGGAGTTTAGGCTGCTACTTGAATGGCTGGGGTGAAATCAGTGAACTGAAACCACCCCTTTGGTAACTGCCCCCAGGCAGAAGGCATCCCACACAGCAAATCACCTTTCCCTTCGATGGGCTGCAAAGGGAGGACATGGGGCAGGATTTGGCTCCACGGTGTCGAGGAGATAAAGGATGGGACTGGGGATAAACCATAGTTCTACTGGTTTAATTCCAGAATCTCCAACTAAGCTCCTCTAAAAGTGTTCAGGTAGAAGTGAAATGCTGACACACATTGTCTTTCACAATTCTATTTTAAATCTGTTTTAGGACAGGCAGCTTTGCTTAGCATTGGGAATGTGATGGAAGTAAGTTATTAAGTAACATTCTCATAGATAATGTGACAGACGGAGGTTATTAAGTAATAAAAGGCTCCTGTTCTCACATAAGGTAGCATCTGCAAGATCAGGGTGAATGTTTAGATCTGACATTGCATATTTGGTCCTTTTTTATGCTTAACTCAGGTTTGTAACTTTTTGTAGAAAAAAAAAAATCCTTGCACATTTTAAAAATAGTTAACACAAAAGGCTATATGCAGAGTTTCACTTTAAATGGCATCCACTTTTTCAGCTGCTCCTTTTGGTGTCATGTTTTTGTGCATCCAATGCCTGGCTACTGTAGCTTAATTAGAAGATGCTGAGTAGTATAACAATGAATGGTCAAAGAAACTTGACATGTTTTAGCTTGCCTGCTCATTTGAAATCCCACGTGCTGTATTTTTAAATGAAGATGAATGATTATAGTATGACCAGTCATAAAGCAGTTTCTCCCAGAGTACCATGTCACGAAAGGGCATATGCACAGAGCTAAGTGTCTAAGATGAGATCTTTATAGCCAGCTTAGACACTGAGAACAATGGACCGAAAGTGGTCACTAATGACATTGTTAATGATAGATACCATTACCTTAGAACTCATGTCAAAGTGAAATAGTATTATAGCCTTCAAGATGGACTGCTTTGTCCTTCTCAGTAAATCTACTAAGGTGGTTTGCAGGAATGAAATGGTGAGGTGTTTCTTTTCTATCCTTTTCCTGAACCGCAAAACATTCTGTGCTTTGGATGTAGCTCATTTACCTGCAGAAGGCTCAAGTACGAACAAATTTTGTGAGTGGAAAGAGTATGTGAGGGACTGACCAGAAGAGATTGGAAAAAGGAAGATGTTATGTAGTTAAAAAAACATCAAGGAAAACAATTGTGACCAGGCAAAGGAAAAATATAATTAATCTAGAGTAAGATCAAACTCTAAAAAGCTCAGCACAAGCTAGCAACAATAGGAACTTTGGATTACTGTAGACTGCAGAGAAATCTGCGTGCTACTAGGTGATGGGTATAGGGCTTAATGTTAAAAAAGATATTAATCTGAAGGATGTGAGTTCCCAAGCCTGCTGTTCTACTAACCTCTGTGATTGCATATGTGTAGGTATAAATACGGCTGTGAAATTCCTTATTAAGGTAGGGATATGTGGCAACGTAGGAGTAAAAATATTAACTGAGAACAAGTTATCTGTGACTCTCCTTTTATTTAATTACTTCTTTGTAGACACACTGATATGTAAAGTAAAATTGATTTTAAAATTGTAGATTAGATTATATATATGTATACACCTGTATAGGAAAACAATTAAGCACTCAGCCGTTGGAATAATCTCCCAGGGAAGTGGAGGATTGTCCATCCTTGGACACTTAAGATACAGCTGGACAGGGTTATGGGCCATCTTGTCTAGACCGTGCTGGTGTCTAGATGGAGCTTTTGCAGGAAAGGTGAAAGCAGGTGATCCTTGAGGTCCCTTACAACCTGTTATTCTCTGATTCTATAGTGCTGTGATATGAAGGTGAGTAAAAAGAATATTGACTTGTATCTGAGAACACTGACAAAGAAAAGCCATAATTTTTTATTTTATTCACTCACCATCAACATGTGCATCAAACTAAGCACATTACTGCAGTACGAATCGTACTTTTAAAGTATGTCAAGGTTTAACCCCAGCTGGTAACTGAGTACCATGCTGCCCTTCACTCACACC
>VXBZ01005234.1:814678-919332 GCA_013399135.1 Heliornis fulica | reverse complement strand
AAATAAACCAATCTGGTGCTCAGTCTGTTTCTGAGCCGGCTCAGCTTCCCCAGTTACACACCGAGCGTGACCGTTCCCTGGCAGGGAATATCCCTCGGCCAGCCTGGGTCAGCTGTCCTGGCTGTGCTCTCCCAGCTCCCTGTGCACACGGCAGGGTGTGAGAAGCTGAAAAGTCCTCAGTGTCGGCACCGCAACTAACCAGCAATGAGGAAAAAACATCAGTATGTTTCCAACACTGTTCTCATGCTAAATCCAAAGCACAGCACTACACCAGAAAATTAACTGTATGTCAGCTGAAACAAGGACAAAGTGCAGTGAGTAAGGATTATATAAAGTCACTTCAGATGACTGTTATTTGGTATATCAGATTGAATATTGGTTGCAAATGCTCATCATACAAACTATAGGAATTTATTTGCTAGAATATTACTTCTCTATATATAAGTTGTAGCTACTACAGTATTCATTCCTGTATGTGTTTCTTTCTCTGGTTTAATAATGAATAAAAGAATGGACATAATCTTTTGGCTAAAACTGTAGCTTAAATTATCACATCTGACAGCTAAATTGAGATATCCATCAAGCATATAAATGAATATATGAAATACTCATGCGTTATTCACCAGGTTTATCTTGATTATGTTCAGGGCCTCTGCATCATCATTTGCTTTTGTGGCTCTGCAAACCTCTTTGCATGGTAATAAGTGTTGTACCTACGTGAGGAAGGTGGCTCACGCTACGTTAGATGCTTTTATTCTCTCAGAATTGTTAAGTAAAATTAAATCTGCTGGTTTCGATGGGTTTTGAAGCATGTCCTGGTACAGGAATCATTTCGGTTTTGCAAAAGGAGGAATAACAGAGAAGAGAGAATATGGATCATAAAAACTTGTTCCAAAGCTCAGTGAGTGCACCAGGATTATTTACACAGCTACTTATTTCAGTGTCCTCTGGATCAAGCTCAGTGGATTGGTCTCAGACCAACTTTAGACATACTCACAAGTAAATTTCTTCGCACAGAGGAAATTTGGGTCCATATTTTGCCACATTCCTGCCACACAAATCAAGGGAACTTGTTATTACTCAGGGTTTTTTTCATATCCTTGGTAATAAACAGCCTAAGTGCCGCTCTTCACATTGTGCTTCACGTATTGTTATCTTTGAGGCAGAATTTGTATCTTTTTTGCTGTTGCACTGAAGCTGCCAAAAGAATCAGCAAAGGCAAGGCAAATGGAAGTCATTGCCCTCGCACCCAGCAGCGCCTGCTCTGCAATAGCACTGGATCCAGCTGAGGGAACAGGAAGAATTTACACAGACACACCTTTCTCAGCTTGTTCTTCCAAGCTCCCAAATCTGCTTTCAAGACAAGCAGCAGTGTTTGTGCTATTTTGCAAAGTGACAACAGCCATAAGTGAGTTGACTATGAGCCTAATGAGCAAATGGAGGGACAAGACAGTGATTTTCATGAAGCCCAATGGGGTCTGTTTCTTTGAGTCAGGATCTTTAATGAGCAGTTTGCTGCAGTGATGGTTATTGTCACCACCTGTATCAGTTGCTGCTGATTGGGATTTCAGTTCAAACGGCTGCAGGAAAGGGGATTTGGCTTTAGATTCAGGGTTTAAAATTTTTCTTATGTGTTGCGACATTGTACCGTGTTTTCACATCCTTGGCGTTAGCAAGGTGACACCGACAAGAATTAAGAGTTCCTGCTGACAAAGGATTTTATGAGCTCAAACATGCTTCTTGCTTCTGGACACACAGAAAATCACAGAATTGCCAGACTAGTGGACCCTATTACATATTTTGTCAAATCAAAAACCAAAAAAACCACAATTAAATGAAAAGCCTCTATGCTGGAGAGCAGCAATTTTTTAAACATTTTGCTTCTAAGGTCTAAATGTGTGAACCAGCTGAATACTTACCTCTTTATAGAAAGAAGAATGTGAACATGAACAAAGGCAGGTTTATTCTGTTTTCATGAATTTGAAATAGAGATTCAGAGAGAGCAGCCATGTGGGTTATATGCATAGAATCATAGAATAACTTGTGTTAGAAGGGACCTCAAAGATCATCTAGTTCCAACCCCCCTGCCATGGGTAGGGACACCCTTCACATGTGCAAACAAGAAGAAAAGAGTTTTAAAAGAGTCTCCACATCAGGATTCCCCTGCCTTTAGTAATTCTCTTCCTAATGCTTCATTCCCCCCAAAATTCTACCTCTTCTGATGCCAGCAGTGAATTGTTCTAGTCCTGCAAAACCACCCCTGTCTCTGACTCACTTGTACTGTGCTTCTGATTTTGAGCAAGTCATCTGAGCATGTGAGCTACCTGAGGATGTGTGTTTTCTAAGAAGGTATTTGATTCAGTAGAATATTTAAAGAAAGTTAGGAATGTCAGAGATGGGGGGTACTGTGCACAAGAAAATGCATCATTGAAGTCGGGATCTGTCTTTTATTACAGCTTCTGGAAGAAATGTTTGGTTGCCGGCTCTCTGTAAATTGTTAGTATAAAATTGCAAATGGGCCTATATTAGTAGCCTACAATCCTAGGAAGGACTTAAAAGAATTCTCTGACCTTCCTGGCTAAAAGTAAAACTTAAGTGACTTCAAGTTGATCCAGGTTCTGAGACAACAGTTCCAAGTCAGTTTTATGTCTAAACGTCTTCCGTAACTTCACCTGAGGAAGATGAATTTTCTTTCTTGGCTGTTGGAAATTAAAACAAATGGCTGACATTTTATCTGCTGGAGTACCAGACCATATTTTACTATTTCTATAACACATGCTGTCACAATCATGAGTGTAATTGTTAACTTTACTGCAGCCTGAAGTACGGAAGCACGCATACTGTCTTGCGAATGCTGATAAATCCCACTCCTTCCATTAAAGGGCTCTTCCACGCTGCATCCTGTGGAAGAGGTCCTGTCATTGCTGTGTTCTTTATTTATGGACAAAAGTGTCTCTCCCTAAATACTGTTGAAAATTATATGATCATGTTTCGAGCAGGAAGGGAGTCAACAAATTTATCGCTTCAGAGAACTGTAGCTATGTTAGAAAATAAAATCATCTTCTCCAAATATTTCTAAATGTGCACGCTTTTATCTGTCTCAAATAAATGAAGATGTCATGCTCAAGACTTGGACATTTCTTAAGCTCTTAATAAGTAATGAGAAAGACCAAAGTCAACAACCTTATTTCTGAAGTACCTCTTCTGTTTTTCTCTTCTTTTCCTCAAATTTAATGAGAAGACATATTTTAATAAAGGTAACCCACTCCTATCCGAATGCTGAAGAGAAAAAGAGGTCTTCCCGTGATCTTTAACCCCAGGGGTCTTTCTAGGAAGGTAGATTGTCAGTTGTTTGAGTTAAATCATTCTTTTTCACCAGCCATTTATTTCTTTTTTTCCTTATGACCGTAATATGTCAGCTTAATGTTCCAGATCGATGTATTCTAAAAGCATCACACTCAGTGCCTATTTCTGAGAGATTTATGAGAGGCCAAAAAAGGCCGAGAAGTACAAACAGGTATGAGTGAACTTGTATGAAATGTTGAGATTAGTCCTGATTCAATTTTATCTCTAATACTATATCATTGGTCTTTTAAGTCCAAGGACTTAGATGTCCCAAAGTCTTTCATATAATCTTTGGAACGCATCAGTTCCAGCTCTTTGTCTTAGGTAAGATGTACTTTTCTTATTTCAACTGAAATAATGCAATGAGCTTATTGTCTCCAAAGATGTCTTTTCTTTCTGTTCACATCTGGCAAAGTAATCTATATCTTTTATCTGAAACCATATCATTGTAAAATGAGATAAAGCAGAACAAAGAAGAATCCTCTGACCTGTGGTGTTCTTCAGATATTGAGCAAAGCCAACTATTTTCTCCAATTGGATAAAAGCTTTTTTCCTGTTTTTCTCCGTTTGGCAGTTAAGGCACTTAGACTCACAAAGATTTATGTTCAATAGAAGTATCAGCTGGAAAGTGTCAGAATTGGGGGATATTGACATTTTTCAGTCAAGCTATGGTTGAAAACAAAAAGGATAAAACTAACACCATAAAACAAGGTGTAGAACCCTGTTCACTTTGCAGTCAACAGCAGATTTCCCAAGATTTCACCCAAGAGATTTTAAAAAGTGAGTGACTTGAGAGCCCTTATAATGGGGTTTTGTGGTGGTGGAAAGCTGCACAAACACTTTTTTGAAGTTTCTGACTTTGACCCAAATCAAAGCATTGATTGGTACAGTACATTGTGGTTTTTCTCTTCTTGATGTCTACAGTGTAACTAGGAAGAAACTCAAACAGCCCACAACACTGGGGATTGAAGTCTCTAAGATTATTCAAAAAAGAAGGCAGAATAACCAACTGTAAAATGTTTTGTGCCTCTTTATTTACATGTCTCACTTGTGAGATTCTCTTTTAAAACTTTGGGACATTCAATCTCTTCACTGAATTCCTCCAAATTGTCTAATAGGAGTTGTGTTTCGGGTTCTTATGGTCCAGGCTTCCCCGCTGTGGAGAATTACACATCACACTCAGACTGCAGAGAAACATGGATTTAGATGAAATGTGTTTAGAAAATATTCTTCCTTTGTGTTACTGTTACTGAGAACCTAAGCCTTGATCCCTAAACTAACTGATAAATTGCCATTGGTTATTTACTATATGCAGTACTTTCTATAAAGTACTCAAGAAATAGTAAGAAGAAAGAAAAATCTATATATTACATTAATAGCAGACTTCTATCACTGAAATCTTTCCTTCTCTCTGAAATATCCACTTTCTATGTGTATGGCCAAAATTCATCTATATTGCAGCCAGCAAGGTTGCATTAGCGATTCATCCAGTTCCCTTTGTGTAGCTCCAGTACTTTACTATTTTATATTGTCTGACCAAAGCATGGAGAGATTTAGTCAGCTAATTAACTCAAAGAAATGAAATAACAAACAGCATATATAACATTCGTGAAAAATAAAGATACCAGAATTGTGCAATATATATGTCTTACAGATTTAAGCATATGTTTTGATTTTTATTTTTTTGAGTAATTCCTCAGAAATAATAGTAATAATATCCAATTTACTTAGGATGAGAGACTGTGGGAAGGGTTTTATTTGAGCATAATGAGGACATTTCCAATGACATCTTTTGCTCATTTATGAGAGAAGAAATTATGTTTCTGTCTTATATGTTTGTTGTTTGGGGTGGGGAGTGGGGGTGGTTAAAGTCCAGACAGTTCATCCTACAGATTCAGTCTCTGGCTTCCAGAGCTGAGAATAAATTTATGTGTTCTAAATATTACCTGTGGCTTGCCCTTGTACAGTATTGAAAATAATAACTCTCACTACCTTTCTTTCCTCATGCAATTTTGAGCTTGGCTATAGCACAGGCAGGTGGATACAAAGGCTTCTTCACATTGTCTTACTTATTTTCTTTCAAACTGCACATGTTTTCTGGCTTCATCAACGTTGTAATCTCTTTTTTATTCACTACTGAGGAAATATTTTTCCCACCTTCTTTCTACTGTGTTCCTCATGAGATGCATGGAGTGCTAAATATTGTTTAGTACTAAGCCTGGTGCAGTGCCTGTGCTATGGTCCTGGTAGAGAACCTGGGCTGAGGACCAGAGCAACATGATGGTCAGCTCTCATCTGGTGGAGTCTTGCTTAGGGACTAGTACCAGTCACAGGGTTAATCAAGAAAGAGCCAGAGGGACACAGAACAAGGAGCATTCTGCTTGCTCCTGTTGTGTAATCTAAGCCTGAATGCACCTATTTGCACACTGTTTATGAACAGAAGTAAATTTTAATGCTGTATTGCCTAACTTTCCCTGTTGAACAATTAGCAGCTGTAATAATCACCTTCACAATCTTCAGCTAAAGCAAATGTCCAGCTGGAAGAAAAAGAGACAATCATTCTTTAGCCAGACACAGTGGGAACAATTAAAGTCAATGATTTCCTGTTGCAAAAGTTTGCATATCCAAATTTCAGTGCACTAATTAAGTCCAAAGGCTCCAGAGCACCTTTGCATCCCTTGGTGGTAGCAGATCTCTCAGAGGTATAGGTTTCACATAGCAGAACCCACAAGTGAGGCCACTTCAGTTCTGACAGAACTGTTAAACCCATGTAGGGTTGGGTTGTGCACTGATGTTGGATAGATCATTTGTCACTTATTTGAATGGTGAATATTTGCCTTAGGGTAAATTCTTGTTAAGGACAGCTTTTTCTCTCTTTCCTCTGTATGTTTTGCAAAATAATTAAAAAAACCCAAACATATTGAAGTGTCAGTAATTTGTATGTGTGCTGCCAGCTTGCTATAGGCTCCACAGTAGTGTAAACATTATCTGCCCCATACATCTAGGTTGTTCAGGAACAGTCAAAACAAATCACTAAAAATAAAGGTGAAATTGATCTTCTAGTATAATTCCACGGCTCCAAACACAGGGAGGCACAAATCAACTGAGCAGAAATTTCAATTTATTTTTTTTTCCAAATTGCAAGTGTCATTTTCTTAGAAGGGAAAAGAATAATTTAATAGGTTGTATACAGTGGCTCCAAATCTAAGTGGCATCCATCCATCCATCCATCCATCCATCCATCCATTCCATCCAGTGGCAGGATGGAAGCAGCTGTAGAGCTGCCAGTGATACGTGTGGAATATTGCTTTTCTCCCCAGCTTTCTTTGGACAACCTCTAACTGAAAAAGTGAGATACACACATAGTGTAAACTATGTCTAGAGTTGCTTCTGCAGCAGAGGAGCAGAAGCTATTCTCACACTGTTGTATGTTTTAGCCCTCTCCCTGTTGGCACTTGGCCTGAAAAATTAGTTCCTCCCAGAAAAAGAGAGAGGAATGTGGAGTGATAGGATTGTTCTGGTTGGAAAGGGACCTCAAATAGTCACCTTGACCAGCCTCATGCTCAATGGTTTTGATTTGCTTGCTGGTGCTTATAGATGGTGACCCTGCCTCTCCTCAGCTGCCGCCCATTTAATTGACCTGAGTGTTTGGCGAGCAGAATTGTTTTCATCCTGTGCTTGTGCTCCTACAAAGCAGTTTTGACTGGGGGACCCTCTAGTCTCTCTTCTCGTCTCTGTTATCCATCATACTCCTGTGTGAAGTGGCAAGCAAAATCTGGTACTCCGTGAGTTGAATGAACTGCTGGATTGGGAACAGTAGCAAATCCCACCATCCCATTGCAGTTAGAAGCTTTTAGTAAATAAATGGGAAACATTTCACATAATTAAATACCATCCCAGGAAACTGGAAAAAATGCCCTCATTTAGAAAAATGTTCAGAATGGCATATAAGAGATGCTGCTTTAAGGTATTTCACGGAGTTTTTGCAGCAGAAGCACACGTCTGAATACATTCGTGACAGACCACAATTAATCAGCCTATGATCTTTCAATCTGTTGAGTTTTTTCCTAGGGCATTTTGTTGCTAACATTGCTTTAATAGCTTTACCATATCCAAACTCCACCTGCCCGCTTCCCTGCCCTCTCAAAATTCCCATTTAACCAAGGTTCTCATTTTATCAATCACATTTTGTAATAGAAGTCAGTTTTGTATGTCCCAAGTGGCTAAGCATTTCCATCCTTATATCAAGAAT
This sequence comes from Heliornis fulica, assembly GCA_013399135.1. Lineage (NCBI taxonomy): Eukaryota > Metazoa > Chordata > Aves > Gruiformes > Heliornithidae > Heliornis > Heliornis fulica. Next base: position 911,735 of record VXBZ01005234.1, on the reverse strand, counting down.
TAAGCATCTCCTGAGAAGGAAGAGAGGTCAAGTGCTGTAATAAACCAGATTCCATCAAGAATGTGAAAAAAAAAAAAGAAAAATCTGTAAATGGAAGTATAGCTGTTTTGAGATGTGATGGGAAAGCATAATGAATATGTGGAATCTATTTCTAGAGTGTGTGTCCACTGTGGTTGATTCCTCCTCGTTCTTTCTGGCAGTTATTTACTCTCAGTCGCACTGAAAACTCTTTACACATACATGATGTATTCAGAAGACCAGGCCCACCGCCAGTTTCAAGCACCATAATTTCACAACACTTATCTATGCCTTCTGATTGCGTACCTTAAAACCCACAGCAAAACCTTGGGGATGAAATCTGAAGGAGGAATAAGACTCAACAAAGTTTAGACAGGCAGATATTGAGTAAGAAGATAGTTTCACTGGACTTCTGGTCCAGAAAGAAAATAAACAAGGAAATCTTACAGCCTGTCCCTGTATTCAATAGGTGAAATGTTTGCCACATTAGTAGTCCTGGAAAATCTCTTACTGATTCTAGAGGAAATGGTGTTTTCCAGAGATTTTCTACTTGATAGCATATCACAATTATTTTTTTTCCATTTTATATATTAGATTACCAGAGGAAAAACTACACAGGCTTTAGTATTTAGCAGAAATACATTGCTGTGTTTATTAGCTTGCAGTAATATTTCTTTTTGGCAATAAATCCGGTAATTTTCTTTTCAATGAAAAATGTAAAAACGTGTTCATTTCCTGCTCCCCAAATGTTCTGACTATCCAACTAACTGAAATGAAATAAACTTTTGATATTTATTCTGAACAGAACACCTACTGTTTGAAGCAAAACTTAATTTTGTTCTGAATCCAAAGAAATGCATTACTTTAAAAAAATATATTCTAAGCCTTTATTTTCATTTCTGATGGAATAATGTTGACAATCACTGTTAGAATCTAATCGTAAAAGAATATTCATTCATATGCAGACTGCCACAGTTGTGGCTGTGGAGAAATCAGGCTTATGTTACTAATGCCCACTTTATAGGTAGGTAGTAAAATAAGATGTCATATGGAATTCTCTGTAAATTCATGTGTAAACTTCTGAAAAATCACATTAAAAACTTTAATTCTGCTGTTTATTGTTAAAAATATATCTGAAAAAGTTTTTTTTCATCAATCAGTTGTTATTCCTAATCTATCTTTCTTGAAGATTGTTACTGTGTATATAGGCTGATAGAAAGTTTGCTTTTTTTTTCTTACAGCTATATAAACTAATAATGTAAAATATATTATCTGTACCTACAAGCCTTGTGTTTCCTATATCATGCAAGTGCCAAATAAAGATAAACCAGGACACTACTGTAATCCCACCCACCTTAGGTTTTCAGAAGTATTGGAGATGATTGTTGGGTATTATTGTAGAACAGTGTGTTCTCAAAACAGTAAAGATCAATATACCAAGAGCTTTTGAAAGTACCCACCAACTTTCTCGTCTGTGTAGTCCTCTGCCTACCCAGATTAATACACAAAACCAAATGTTTAGAAGCTTGCTTTCTTAGAAGACATATTTCCTTGCATAGTACTCAGTTAAACTTCTATATGTGTGCAAAAGGGATCAGCGGTATGGATAATTCTCTGTGGTGTCTGTTGAGTTCACAGGCCAGGTGAAGCTTCAGTGTTTAGTTTTTTCTCGCTGATTATGGATATCAGTTTCTCAGAATGCTTCCTCATGGCTGACATAAACATTTTCCAGTTGAAAAATGTTGTCATTTCTTTTCGTACCTTTCAGACAACCCAGTATCATCACTATTACTTCTTGCTTTTTATGCGAAAAATATTGGATCTTAGGTCTCAGTTTTTACTTCTTTCTTCCTGAACATACTAGATGAAACTCTTGAGGAATAATACTTTCACCTTAAAGATGAATTAATTTACATTGTTATTAGAAAGAATGGTCAGGCACAAGCAATTTGATTTTCATAATATTTCTATTGAAGTGGATAAGGACCTTTTTCAGCTTTTTGTCTTTTTGACAGTTTGAAACCAGCAAAATATGTAGCTGTAAAAGGTATATCTTGAGATTTCTGGGCAGAACAGAATTTGAAAATAAAATTCAAAACATGAGTTTTCAGCTGTTCTCTGCAGGCATGTTTTCATGTCCGTAACTCATACACTAGTGACTGCTGAAGAATATATATGTCTTGTTAATTCTAAGTTTAAATATCTCTAATAGACCTAAAGGAAATGGTTTGAGAAAATTTACTCTGATTTTTAATTTTTTTTTTCTCAGGAAAAGATAAAAATATATATAAGTATTAAGTTGTATTCTCTTGTACTGATTTTTTTTCTGAAAAAAAAAAAAATTGTTTGTTTTGGTTGTTTAGATTTTGGGTTTGACCACCCCCAGGTCAAGCCTCATGGCATTAAGTTTCCTAGAAAGCTTCAGAAACTGCTTCTGTTAATGTTTGGATTGTTTTGTTTTTTTTCCCGTTTGTCTTATTCTTAGGTGAAGCCCATTTTGCGTTGCCTACAAAAGTTCCCGTGCTGCTTCTAAGATTGATGACTCAGTTCATGAGCATAGTATTAACTCATAGATCTCAAATCACCTCACTAATGAGAGCAGTGTCATTCCATAAAGGGACAACGTGAGAATGCGAGTTGTTGAAGGTCATTACGGTGAGTTCATGAGTCCATGTTTTCCATGTTGTGCAAAGGTGTATGAGACACAGGAGTTTGGTAGGTGATGGAGACATCTGGGACAAACACAGAGATGTCACCATGGATTTGCCTTTGGTAGACTGCCATTAAAGAGTAATGTAACACACATGCTGGAGGTGGGGTTACATTGTCTTAGCTCCAAGTTGTCCATGTGGATTACGCTGTCTAAAACAGTGGAAAAATTCTTGAAATTTACAGTCTACAAAATATAATACTATGTGTAGGTTTGGGACCATATGGGAGGTTCTCGTCACAGCTTTATGATGTGAAAGGGCTTGGGGAGAGGAGAAAGGCAGCATGTATAGATTACAAGCACTCTTGGACTGCACATATGTGAGTAGTCAGCATTGTCACTCCTCCCCATTTCCCAGCCAGTCCATAGGGGCTTGTGGTCTTAGCCATACGCCTGCTGCAGAGAGTTTCCTACAAGGCTGCTCCTTTCATACCTCCACAGCTCAGGAAAAGTGAGGGAGAAGGAGCCACAGCAACTGTGAGAGCACATTGGGTGGGACCCACAGGGACCTGGGCAGCAATTGTCTCTGTGTGTGTGAATCTGTGTTGTGGGAGAAGTAAGGATGGGTAAGAGAGGAATATTCCAGAGCTCTCAACACGCATCTCTGTGTGCACTTAAGACACCAAAATATCTCCCTGTGTAGAAGACTTGCTGCTACATCATGATTTAGATGTTTGTTCTTGGACTGATTCCTCTTGTTACTCACTGGAAGTGCAGTCAGCTTCTCAGAATTTTGTCTAGTCTTCCTTTAAATGTCCAAGTGATGTAATGAAGATGTAAAATTAAGTCTTAAATGCAGTTTTTGTGGCACTGAGAAATTTCAGAAACCTCTTTTTAGAGCTTTAAACTAATCTCTCCATTGCAAACTCATGTAGTCATGATCTCACCTTTTGGCTTAAAAATCATTTCATCTTGCCAAAGAATGTTGCTATTCCTCACCTTTTAAATGCAATTTGATCTTCTCATGCAGCTCTAACAATAAGATTTTTTTGATGAGTGGAAGGCAATTGCAGAAAATAACAACTTGGCACATGGGAATGTGGAATGACTGATAATTTTGCAGAAAAAAATACAAGTACTTGACTTCTGAGGCTGTAGGGCAGCAGATGTCCTTGCCTAAAGCATATAAGTAAAACTGAGACTTTCTGAAAGGTTTTTGTTTTCCCTCCCTATTGCTTAATCTTCCAAAGTGCACGCTTACTCTTTTTGTCATTGCTAATGATTTTATCCTCATGAAAGGATATTGTTTTCATCAGAGATTTTCATATGGCAGGCTTGCTTCCAAATATTTGTTAAAGGGGTAGAAAGATTCCTTCCAGACTTCTCCCTTGTTTGAGCAATGCTTCCTTGCACAGTTTACAAGAAAGATGAGGAGAGGCTGATCAGTAGGGCCTGTTGTGACAGGACAAGGGGTGATGGTTTTAAAACTGAGGGAGGGAGATTTAGATTGGATATTAGAAAAAAGTTCTTTACTGTAAGAGTGGTGGAGCACTGGAACAGGTTGCCCAGGATGTGGATGCCCCATCCCTGGAGAAGTTCAAGGCCAGGTTGGATGAGGTCCTGAGAAACCTGATCTGGTTGGGGTGTCCCTGCTTCTTGCAGGGGGGTTGGACTAGATGACCTCTGGGAGTCGCTTCCAACGATAATCAATTGTATGATTCTATGATTCTAGTTGAGAGGAACCCATGAGCTGGATCCATTACCATATCCTTAGTTTAAACCTAACTCAGTAGCATCATTACATGACACTGCAGCTTACAATTCAGGTGCAAGTCCTTAGCCCTTAGCTTGTCACTGTTGGTGCGATCATCTCTTTTAAGGTAAAAAAGCAAGGAAGAGGCATTGTAAATTATTTGGGGCAGTATCTGTATAACAAAGAAATCTGTGTTACTTAGCAACTGCTGCTGACATTGTAATTTATGATCATAGTGTTTTAGCACTGTGGCTGGGACTTGTCAGTTTGCTCCTGCTCTGAAAGTAAGTACCTTTGGGCAACTTGGTTTTAGATATGCAAGTCACATCACTGCAGTGACGAAGACTGCTGAGCTCAACATACTGTCACTGAATAGAAGATGTAAGGTCATTATAAACACCAAGTAATACATCTGAGTTTTGAAGGAAATGTGTTGTAATGGAACTATACACACACAATTTACAAATATGTGATGGACTAATGTGGTATTAGAACTCATGTTCCAACCAAACAAAAAAAAAAATCCAATAGAAAACCAGAAAAAAATCCTTTTGCTTTTTCCCTGTGGTGCCTCTCTCTGGTTTATCAACAGATTTTCAAGTGAAGGGTATACATTTTTCTTGATTATCATATTGATTATATTTAAACCAGATACTTTGGATACCTCAGTTTCAGGAAATATCACTTGAAAAAGTATAAATCAATTCAAAATTTGCCTCTGCAATCTGGAGCCCAGGATGGAATTTATAATGTTCCAACCTTCAGCCTGCATGACTATTAGCATTAATTGCTTCCTGAGAATACTGCAAACAAAGCATATTAAGATTTCTTTTTTCCTTAGTACAAATCTAACACCATCATTATGAAAGTTGATATAAATTTTGTTTGTTGTTCTACAAGCAGAATTTTAAAACACTTGGATTTGAGCGAGCCTGTTAAGGGCAACGTTGAGACTGCTAAATATCTTTAATATTCCATGCATGTACAAATTATTTTCCCCATTCTTTTCCCAAGCACTATAATGCTTAAAACCAATCTGTAAGATAAAGGTTGTCATATAAGCCTTCCACACAAAAGATGTTAATTATAGAAAATTGTGAGGATGTGCTTAAATTTTCATCTAAAGTTGTTACATAAAACAGAATCAAAATATTATCACCCAAGTAAAATATCTTTTGCATTATGCTGTGTAGATACTGCTGAGAAGATAGGAAGAAAATTTCATTGTTTAATGCAAAAAAGAAATGGCTATTGTAATGCTATGGCATTTTAAATAGATCAATTTCTGTGATCAAATATGAAATAAAAGATTCATGTACGATACCAAGCACTGTACTGTATGACTCAAAAAAACAACAAAACTAATGAAAATGCAGCAACTGAAAATGCTTAGCAGTCTGTCACATAAGTCACCCTGTGCTCAAAAATTGCCTTCTTTAGGTGGCACTTCCAGCCCCCTCCAAAACGCTAATCCAGTTCTAAATAAGAAATTTCACATCACTATTGAAAACTTCACCCTTCCCAGCTAATTCTGCCTCCAAGTAAATGAGATTTGCAGCCTGTTTTAAAAGAGAGCACATTTCATAGGAAGGACTGGAGAGAATTCCAAAGCTGAAATTCTTTTGTAGAAAGGTTTGCCAGAATACATTTCATCTGCCAAGAAAACCAGATAGGTACATTTTCACAAAGAGACACACATGTTCTCACTCGTGGGCACCTTCCAAGCCATTCACATTTCTGCAATTTTCAGGAGCAACACACTCCACCCACTATCAATCACCTAGCCAGTACACACTGAAGAGCACTGTGCCCTCAGTGTGTGTGCCCCAGCTGTCTGTATTACCTTGTCTTTAGCTTGATGTGAAATTCGGCTTTCTGATGTGTAGTAGTAACAAAAGGTATTATCTATCATAGATGCTGTAAAAAGCCTAACACCTGAGAAAAACACCTTCAATGAATGTGTTGAATTGAATTGAATTTACAAAGTTCGGAAATTTTCCCTGTCACTCCCTCCAAAGTATCATTACATTTGGTAAACTGAGTCACAGTCTTTGAGAGATACTAGTTGTACTCCTGGATCTACCAATATCTCTTCCATTTTCTTAGTGTCAATACTCAGCTTACTCTACATCCAGTTCTTGGCCTGAGTGGTGACAGTGAAGCAAGGTGAATATTATCAGCAGGTTGTGAACACTTATCTGCTGCTTTCTTTTCCCTTAAAACATCCATGCACTCATCCATGTCAGAGATTAGGTAGAACTTGCAGACGAAGAATGACATTCCCTTAGCAGAGAAATTCCTTTTTCCCTGTGGACTCTCAGGAAGAAATGTCCGAAATTATAGACATTCCTGGCTACCCATACTCAAGTGCACCGTGTAGGGTCTGAAGTTCAACACTGATGATAAAAATGGTCATTAATAGTGCTACTGTAATCATTATAAAATTAGGTTTTTACAAATTAATTCATGTCTTTGATAAATTTGAATGAATAATTACAGGCACTTTATATACGTGGGTGCCTTAAGAATAAAGCATCTGAATATTTGATTCATGTTTTACTAAATGAAAAGTCCAGGCTAGTTAAAGAAATACAAGAATATCTGCTTCCCTTTATTCAGGGCACAGAACTGTTTCTTGTCCCCAAAATCTGTACTTAGCCCTTCCACATCCAAACACATCCTCTACGATTGTATAGCTGCTATACTGGTTTTCTATCCCATATGCTGTAATCTACATAATGTTTAGGGGAGCGTGAAAATATTAGTAACTATGAGTTGTTTTGCAAGTTTGGCAAGAGTTTTAATTGTGTATTGCTGTATGTCTACTCTAGATGGTACTCTTAAGGAGGTTAACAAAGTAATGAATTCAGTGAGTAGAAGCTAAGGGGAGGTTTGGGAAGAACCAACCTGGGAAGAAGGAGCAGGAGCAGGTAATACCAAATGTAGCTGCTTCCCCAGACTCTTCTTTCTCCAGCAGTGGCTTCTTGCAGAGGTGCAGCAATAGAGAAACAAAACTGCTTGTTAGTTATTGGACATTGCAGGCAATAATCAAACAAGAAATGTTTTGGCATTTCGTTGGGAAGGGGTGGGTCCATCAGCAGCCAGGTAGGTGTCTGCTTTCTTCAGATGTGCTCTGGCAGGGCCACTCTACAGGGCACGTAGTCTTGCTGGGCAGCGAGGGGGCAGTGGCATCCAGGTGTTTCACAGAAACAGCCCCTGGCTGGGCTTCAGAAAGGATTTCAAAATTGTATTGAGATGCCTAAAATTAAAACAGATCCACTGGGGCATGTCTCCGGCGGTGTTTTAAGCCATCCCTGTTGGGTAGGTTAAGAGTACAGGTTGGTTGGTCAGTCTGCCTGCCTACCTACCCATTTAGCCTATCAGTCTGAATTTGCTGCTGACTGGACTGAAGCAGATTTCTCCAGCACTCTGTTTCAGTGAGGATGAGTATTTCTGATGGTCAGTAGTACTTTGTGGCCAGCTGCAGCACGAGTTGCCATACACACCCCACGTGGTGAGTTTGCATTTAATAAGAAATTGTACCAAATATTTTTTGTATTCTAAGACATATCGAGTAACATTAATTAGTGTTAATGGTTTACAAACAAAATCTTCCATTCATAGATAGAAACACGAACAGAACTTTTGGAGAAGTAAAGCATTCTGTTACATTATACTTTGCCAGTGATGTCCATGTCAGAGCTACAGGTTGAGATGCAATTCCAGTGGCAGTAGTGTGGGAAGACAACCATCTTGGGATTAGTGAGGCATGAATGGTTACGAAATAATGCAATTAGTGACCAGCTTTGAAGAGAAGCTAAATCTCAGCTATAAATTGGCTGCCAGAGGTGAACATATAAGAAAAAAAAAAAAAAGTAAATTAAAGGAATGTTCTTTCCTGTGGTGAAATAGGGGGAAAAGAGGACCTTCCCCTGCTCCAGCGTGGGGTTTCTCCCATGGGAGACAGTCCTCCATGAACTTCTCCAATGTGAGTTCTTCCTGTGAGCTACAGTTCTTCATAAACTGCTGTAGCGTGGATCCCTTCCATGGAGTGCAGACCTTCAGGACCAGACTGCTCCAGTGTGGGTCCCCCGTGGGGTCACAAATCCTGCCAGCAGACCTGCTCTGATATGGGCCCACCAGTCCTGCTACAAATTTGTTCCAGTGTGGGCTTGCCAGAGAGTCACAGCTTCCTTTGGGTGCATCCACCTGCTCCACATGGGTGGATATCTGCTCTTCCATCATCTTCCATGGGCTGCAGAGAGACAGCCTGTCTCACCGTGGTCTTCTCCACAGGCTGCAGGGGAATCTTTGCTTCTGTGCCTGGAGCATGTCCTCCCCATCCTTCCCAGTGACCTTGGTGTCTGCAGGGTTGTTCCTCTCACATATTCTCACTCCTGTGCCCAGCTGCAATTGGTGTTGTGCAGGGGTTTAGGGTTTTTTCCCCTTTTAAAATACGTTATCATGGAGGTACTACCACTATCACTGATGGGCTTGGCCTTGGACAGTGACAGGTCCTTCTTGGAGCTGGCTGACATGGGAGAAGCTTCTAGCAGCTTCTCATAGAAGCCACCTCTGTAGCCCCACCCCCCACTATCAAAACCTTGCCACACAAACTCAGTTTGAAGGGGCTGTTAAAGCAGGAGTAATGAAACCTCTGAAATCCAGGTGTATACCACAAAGGCAGAGACTGAGGAGATGTTAGGTCTCTAAGTGGGTATATCTAATGGGCCAAACCTCACTGCAGAACAAGAGAGTAAATTGCTCTCATTAAACAGCCATCCTTGCTTTCAGTTAATTCCTGATGTGCTACAAAGTAATTTGGATCACGGTAGACAGGCTTCGTGGCAGGAGAGGAGGAGATCCTTAGCTGTAGGGCTGCACATCTTCAAATAAGAGGTGGGTTCAGACCTTCTATAGCAGACAGTCTCTCATGTGATGTGTGAATTCACCAGGGTAAGAAGAACTGGCTTTTCAGTTATATCTCCTGCATGGGAGAAATGCCACATGACATCTAGAATTGCAGAAGAGATGCAAGTAAATCAGGTCAGCCACAATTACTGGAAAACAGGAGCTTAACAGATCCAGCCACGGTGAGCTGGATGGACCCTATCTGACAGCCCCTGTAAACCGACTGTATATTTCCTGGGAGCTCTTATCCTATGGGTTCCTTTGGTTGCTGGTTTTTATACTCTCCTTTTTTGTTGGCATTCAACATGTACATGGGCATGAGCTGGCATGAGGCTATGGCCCAGGCATTCAAGAATGCCTGGGCCATAGCCTCATGCCAGCTGCTTTGGAGCAACTGTCTCCCTCACACCTAAATCCTAAAGCATGGTCACTCCAACCCTCTAAACACTGGTCAATTTTTTTTCCCCCCACCTAATTGGATTATTTAGACTCTTTCCATTCCAGAAGGCATTCTGAATTGTCGGTGTCATTGATCACTAACAAAGGCACAGACCACACGCAGTTGCTTAGCACTGAACTAGAAAGCCAGCAGAATTCAAGGCAGGTGTTTCAGTGAGCAGACTGATTGGGTGCCTGGACCAGTAACATGGAAGGGACGGCGTTTCCAGAGCCGTGCTGCACCAGCTGCCTGCGCTACATCAACGTAAGGATGTGGTCAGCAAATGATACGCTGCCCAAAGCAATGGCTACTGGAACTTCTGCTGCTGTTCTGCTCCCTGGCCTTGCCTAACAGCAGGTTTTGACAATTTCACGCATTTAAGAATTGTAATTCTTGCTCTTCCCAATTTCACACCTACTGAGATGCTTCGCTCCTTGTAGGGTATCTGGAGCGGAGGGCTGGGAAAAGCATTATTGAGATAAGAGAAGGACAGGGAAAGTTGAACATTACTCACTGAGGAAAAGGAAGCAATAAAATTATTCACTGATAATAAAAGAAGTAGACAACTGACACCCACAATTCTTAGACTGCTTCAGATGTGCAGGCAAGCCACATTCAGCTTCCAGTCCCAGCGGCTTGTAACATTCAGAATGGAGCTTACACAGAAAAAGGTGGCAAAAGTAACTCTTTACAAACAACTTATGCACAAAATCACAATATAAAATGTAAATAATAAAAGGGTACATGAAATTGTACATGATCACAACCGCTGAGTACTGTCCCATGCAACCAGTCTGGTCATAATCAGGCTGCTGCGTTGAATATAGCCAAGTCTTGGGTGAAGTGGCAATCACACAGTATATAGTAAACACAGAGGGCTCGGAGGAAGTATGTATTAGGTTACTCACAGGAAGTGAGAGAACTCCAGGTCACCTTTCCACTCCAGAGATCCAGCTGGAGAACAGGATCAAGTGAAACCAGTTGCAGGCCATGTGGTGCAAGCTTACCAGAAGAAAATCTTTCCAACAGCACTGAAAAGAAGCCACTATGGCAATATCAGAGCTAGACATGATGATGTTTAATCCAAAGAATATTCATTCAGAACAGGAAAGAGGTAAATCTATTAGGAGACAATTAGTGATTTATGTGCTTTTTGTACAGAGTCATGTAGTGGGTAAAGGCAGCTAATCTTGTTGGACTCCATTAAGGAAGTCTCTTCAGACTTCAGACACCCATGTGTTCCCCACCTGGGCTTCACAAGCAACATGACTGGAAATTTCCTGGAGTGTTCAAGGCCGATTTGCATAGGCATGGAAGCAGACCTGCATCAATAATACCTGTATTAACGGCATGAAAAATCCTGATCACGTCATTAGACATGCTCCTTGGACATGTTTTCTGCATCAGAAATGTCTCTTACCCACCTTTTTTTATTTCTGTCATATCCACGATGGTTTTGATAACGATTTTATACAGCTGAAGTCAGAGTGATAAGACTTGTTTTTTAATTGATTCTTTTTTTTTCCTGAAAGAGGAGAAGAAAGAGCTTTAAATGTATCTAATGGTATCTGACATCCAGAGATAGTACTCTTAAACCTTCAGGCTTTAATATACAGGGAGGAAACTGGGAAGATCATAGGCAGGATTTGCACAAGAGAGGTAGTGAAGTCTGGACTATTTTGTCATTTAAGGAGACCTAGAATGATAAGTCAGTACTTCTCACAACCAAGGTTTTCAATCAAAAGTGGTTTATATATCCAAAAAAATCACCCCACCAAAGTACTCAGTAGAAGCAATGGAGTTGTGTGACAGGTGTGCCCACTCCTTTCAAGGTCATTTTAGGGAAAGGCTTGTTTTGTGAGGATTATGGGTTTTTCTGAGTTTGCTTTTCTTTTTCCAGCCCGGAGAAAGTTGAGTTTAAATTGTGAAGACACACTTTTAGGTTTTCAAGGGGAGGATGGCTACGTGCCAACTACTCCATTTCTTCCTCTGAAAGATAAAAGCAGGGCTCTTTCCTTGGCCGAGTTGTTCTAACAGGTGAGCTCACTTAAAAGCAACCAAGACCTGATTCATACCACCCACTCCCAGCGTTGAACCAGACCTGCTGGGGCCCCATGGGCATGAAGGTGGCTCTGCCCCAGTGGGGCATCAGCCAGGCTGGAGGCTGATGGGCTGTGCACCTCCTGGGGAGGGTCCCCCCTCACCTCGAACACCAACCCTCAGCTTCCCGCCTGTTTGTCCTGCTGGAGCACCTGCACATCGCTGCTCCCCAAAGGTGTTTCCTTGGCTTGCTTTTTGAAATATTATTAGCAGCCTAAAACAGAAAGCAGAGATAGAGGCTCTGGACAGTTTCTGTCGCTGATGTTGATCCAGGTCTGAACATTTATGGGAATCCAGCGATACATACTCACTGTGTCTTGGAACACAGCTCTTTGACTGTGAAAATCCCCACTGACCTTTCCTAGTAATAAAAACCTGATAAAAACTGTTACCAATTAGATGCCAGTAAGAAATCAGCATTTCCTGGAAGTTACGGTGCAGTGGTTTGTCATTTTTCACATTACATCAATTTTCCGTTTGTAGCTTTTAATCAAATCCCACTTAACTTGCCTTCCATTCCACCTACTTTCCAGTGGAATCCAGACACTCCGACAGTGTTTTGGACCCAGCAATGCATAAGCAGCCTCACAGGAACTCGGTTTCCCTTAAAGTCAGGATGAACCAAGAAATGAGTTTGGCAGCGCGCGAGCGGTACAGTCGTGGAGTCCTTTGAAATGGGAATTCCAGTATAATGCAGCAGGATTGTAAATGCTCTAAAATGTGTAAGCCTAAACGGCAAAGGGAATTGTATACTGTACTTAGTGATAAATGTTCCGTGCAATATACTGGGTTTAGCTGCCCCACTTACCCAATGCTCAGTGGAATTAAGTAGTTAAATTTATGTGCATAGTACTGAAACTGTAATGCTGAGTGTCAACCTCGGACTTTTTTTCTCCGAAAGCATAATAAAAATACCAGTGGAAAAACTGTCCCAAACCTCAGTCTGGTAAAAAGACTGCAAGTCAAGCAGAAAAATGTAAAACATCTCGGGTTTTCCTGACCAACCTGTCACAGCCCAATCTGTTGTGACAGCACAGGAGGCACAGCCTGAAAGCAGGTTGGGGAAGGGGTCGTGGCTTAGGCTCCTCTCGTTTTGACAGAGGTGAAAGTCTAGGCAGAGTGCCTGCCTGTGCTAACAAGGTGTCAAAGATGGAGGTGGGACCTAGAGGGTTCTCTGTCTCCTGGGAGGTCCCAAGGTGGCTGTTGTCTGTCTTTCTGGTCTGGAAGTTCCCTTAATTTCCCACTAAAGCTCCAGATGTACTAGCTTGTCTTTACTGTGAAAAGGACAGTAGTAACTGTAGAGTCCTGCTTCCACTCAGTTCTCAATTTACAATTTCTGAAGGTAGTGCTTATGTTGCTTATGACTACCGGTGGTAAGGAGAAAGTAAAGGCTGTGTAACTGCCCTTTTGTACATGCAGGTCAGAGATGTTCCTACAGGACAGTGAGAGATGACCTCACCTTTGCCACATAAAGCAGAAGAACTTTTTATGTGACCTGAGCGAGCATTGGAGGGAGCCACTTTTGGGGTGGCATGTGGGACTTTCCTGCAAAGGCCACCACAGCAAAACACACCAGAAGGAATTTGGCCCCCTAAGCACTCTGGAACAGAAAAGCTCACTAATTTCTGACACCAAACAGGGAAAGGCCTTACACCTGTGTGGTAAGGGTGAGGGGCCACCTCAGGTGTTGGCCATATCTTGAGATGAGACAGGCAGGGCTGAGAGCACCTTTCTTTGCAGACTGTTGCATAGGGTTCCCTTTCATTGGAAAGGGGCCAGCCTAGGGAGAAGGAGTTGTACATAAAGTTTGGAGTAGTCTTTCATCGTGTTTCATCCCCTGAGGAGAGATGGTGAGGGTGAGTCACTGTTTATTGCATTATTCTGCTTTTTCTGAAATGTGCATTAGATCAAGAGAGCATCACTCCTGAGTCAGAGACTTAAGGAGGTGAGTGACCACAGAATGCCAAGGTAAAATGAGTTCTCCTGGCTATTTTGGGGTTTCTGGAGCATGAGAGGTTAGGGAGAAGATAGAATTACTGGTTATATGTAGTGGATATATGTTTTACAGTGTTTAAAGATGGCCGTTCCTGTAGAAGTCCCAATTTATCTGCTGCTGTGTTTGAATAAATGTGTTTTCTGACTGTGCCTGAAAAAAGATGCAGAAGTTCTCTGTAAAATATGAGCCATTAAATGTATGTGTTCTTATCTTAAAGCACGATTTGAATGCAGATAATTACAGCTGGATGTATAGCAAAAAGTCCTTTATATAACCTGTTTACCTGGTGCTACTGATTGACCTGAGTTTGCTCCTGTAGCTGAGAAACTTGCCTGAGTTTCAAATTAACACCTGACAACTCTAGTTCAATGTAAACAGACCTTGCTTTCCCTGAGTAGCCTTGTAAGAAATGGCAGGCATGTACTGATTATCGTAAGACTTCATAGAAAAAATATTGGGAAAGGGAGATACCTGCGTTGCTTAACTGCAGCTCAGTGTAATAGAGCTCCATGAGCGTGTTTCTGTGGGTGGACCCTTGGGATGCCTCTGGCCTTCGGCAAGGAGCTGGAGAGATACCAACACATCAAAACGGAGAACATGTTTTCCTTTCCCTACCAACTCCCTTTCTTCAGTTTTCTTGGAAATAGTGACTTCTTAGTTTTGCTATTGCTGTATTCTGCTCATTGCATTTACTTCTTCAGCTGGGTCATAGGGATCTCCCTTTTTTTTAAAACAAAAAATAAAAATAATTCTTATAGTACTGTAGTTATTTACAAATTGTTGTTTGTTGTTTGACAGGCCAGTCCCAGGCTGCCTTTATTTTGCCTGTGCATATATGTGATGTAGAGTGTTTAACTTGTGTTTTCCTTCTTAGCCTCAAATTGAAGTTTATGTTGAAGTGCTTTAAAAGCACAAAACACTCTTTTTCTGTTTGATAAGCTAAATGAGGACTTGAGTCAAAATGTGCCATGGAGCTACAGATTCCAACAGACCCCAGTTTTTTTTGTGGAAGTCCATTAAATGTTCGTTCGACTATCTCAGGAGATAAACAGATTTGAGCAGAATTCAAAATGTAAGAAGTATTAGTGTTTTAACGTTTGGGGGTTTGTTTGAGCAGAACTGGAGTAGAAGTTTAAATAATCAATCCCCTGAAAAGATTCCTTGAAACTTAAACTTGAGTATAATATATTTTGGGCTTTGAATCCTTCAGTGAAAAATAGAAAAGCTTTATTTCAGTTTTATGGTCTTTATTTCCAGCTTTTTTAAAAAAATAAATAATTTGTATGTCTGTGCTAAATCTTTCATCATGAAGTTTATTGCAACGACTTGAATTCCTGAATTTAAACGTGAGATTTCTGGAGACTTACAGCCAAACCAAGAAAAGGGGCTATTCTGAATAAAATATAAAATTTTTACTTTGTCAGAGGCCAAATACTTAAAGTTTAATTGTCACATGAGTGGTTTTGTGTGTAGTGAATGCACCGTAATCAACAAGAAAAACTAAACAGCTTAAAAAAATGGCAGGCAGCTGAAACTGTAGCTGTATTGGGGGAAGAACAGAGGAGGCTGTCATGAGTGTGAGCGAAGTGATGGATTCTAAGATGCCTCAGGAGTGTAAAGCACCTCCTGAAAGGCAAGCTTTCTCTCATTTCTTCTCACTGCCTCTGGATTTTGTTGTTTTTTTCCTTCTTGCCAAGTTTCCACAGGGATAATTCAGAGTAGCTGTGCATACTTGAAAAGATTAGAAGTGAGGCAAATTCTGCATTGACATGCACCTCCGCTGACATCAAAGGGATGACATACCTTGTGTCTCTTGTGCTCAAAGTTTAAAAAAAATAAAAAAGCTCAAACTGAAAAAAACATGTCCACTGCTTAAAGAAGTGTTGCTGTTGATGCCAGAGGGAGAAGCCAGACACTATCCAAAGGAAAAAAAATAACGATGAATTTAAGACAGCCATGATCTCTTTTGCTTTTACCCAGCCAATTCTGGTTAAGAGTTACCAAACCAAGTCTTGACCTCTGTCTCCTAGCTGTGGTCCTCATTGAAGGCTGGTCTTGTATTGTGCCACCTTCATATGGCATCATTTAAGATCTCTGTGTAGGGGAAGCCCTTTTACAACAAGCATCTGGGTTCCTTAGGGAGATCTTTTAGTCCCATTGCAATCAGTCATGTAGTTAACGCAAAGCGTTCTGGGCTGGCCTGGTGAAGTGGGGAGTTCTGGATTGCCAACGGGAGGGGCAGCCCCCACTTCAAACTGAAAACGTTTCAGTGAACAAGCTTGCTTTTCATTTTGTGTTTGACATTATTTCTGAATACTAGGAATGTGGGTGGTACTTTCACAGCAACAGTTTCAGGAAAAGTAAATATGTATGTCAAATACCATATGCCGGTAGGTTTTTTCTTCTCCCCTCTACTAGTGTGTTTTCCCCCATCTCACCACCGCTGCCCTCAGCTGGAAGGAGGAAAAAAAAATAAATGCTGTGGTTTGGCTCAAAGGAGACACCAGTGTCTCCTTTGACAAAGATTCTGGTTTGACTGTGCCCAAAATACTTTTCCAAAGCTTGATAATGTTTTTATTTAGGCTTTACTTTACTAGACATTCTTGGTGGCAAGTACACCTGCATACTATTTTAGGTAATACCATTAGATGTAGCAGTGACAAGTTAGCAAGCATGTAATATCCTAAGGCAAATAGATTTGTATGTTCTTTTTTTCAGACTGGATGATTGTGTCACACTCTCTAAAGACAGTTTAGATCAGTAAGAATGTCTCCTCAGGGAATCATAGTGATAACTACTTTTGACAAGTAGTAATAACAGAAGTTTAGTCCAACCATGAAATGAAAGACTTGTGCTGAAGCCAGGATTACTGGTAGTGGACTGCAGGGGCACTGTAATTGCACATCACTTGCTTTAGTGATGGCACGTCTGCCTTCACTCCTTCTGTGCTCGTGAATTCAGAATTGCCTGCTTCATACTATGAAGCAAAAAGCAGAATATTGATTTGAAGGGATCAATGGTAAGAAACATTGTTTTAACTTACTAGTAGGCAAGATCAATTCCTTCCACAGAAAACCACCGTATTTCATGTTACAGTTCTAATTTGGTTCAAACTCCCAAATTCTGAGTGATTTTATTTATTGACATCACGCTTGGCTAATTAGAAACAACTTACAGATCCTCTCACCAGCTCACTTAGGTGGCAAGATCCCCCAGGTAGGCATGTCATGATACCCCTGAGTGAATGTTTGCAATGATCATTGCTCTTCCTTAATGCTCTGCTGTTGTTGTTACTTCACTAAACTGTCAAAGGCTATCATTATTACACATTGACACAGAGCTACAGAATGGTTGATAAATCTATATTCAAGTTGTATTTAAAATCAATATTATAGCAGTTACCATGCCAAATCAATATTTACCAAGTTGCTAGCTCCCAGTGTCTGATGTGCTGCAATTATTCCTCTTCTCACATAGAACACAAGGACTTAATCCAATGCTTACCAAAGACAAGAGAGACTCTCATTGATCTCAGGCTTTGGATCAACCCTTGCTTGCTTTTATTTACTCATATTTGTCATAGGATTGTACAAAAAATTGCACACAACAGAAGGCATGTTTACTTGGTCTCTACATCTTATCGTAATGCGTGTGCTATGAGCTTCTGTTGTTATTAAAACAGGCACCAAGATACTAACTTGCCACTGTTGGATTTTTGGGCTCTTTTGATACCGTTATACAGACAGTGCCTGCTTAATACAGATTAAAAAAAAACCTTACTTTGAAAATAATCTGTTAGTTTTGATGATACAGCAATTCAGAAACAATGCATTTGAGACAGATCAAGTAAGACTAATTATAAAAACAGACTTGTGTAATCATCTATGCTTCCATGTTTTAATTGAACAGTAGGCTCATTCTTTCAAAAAAGTGTGTTAATTGGGGTCTGCTCATGGGAAGGAGTGACTAATTGAACTGGCATGAGCCCGATAGCAGGTTTTTTCATTAAAATGTTAACTTTTAAAATCAGTGTTACACTGCAAATATTGTCTTTCTTTCAATTGGACTAGTCTATCTGGCACATGCCAGCTCAATTAGTAGCTTGCTTTTATGAGCAGACCCCAATTAACACTTTTTTTTTTTAAAGAAGTATTCCACAATTTAAATTAGCACATTTACATTAGAAGTAATTATACTGGTTTTGGTTGTTAGTTGTTCCTAATTTTTGTGATGATTACATATGCTTTAATGGAAAATGACATTTGTTGATTAATTACTCAAGTCATATTGGATGTTTGTAGAAAATATTTAAATGTGGAAGAGAGAAATTAAGCTAAGACCAAAACTTATCAATCTGTAGGTATGTGAAGTGGTTTTCCTCTTGCTGTTTATACATAATTTCCACACATATTATGCCACTCTCTGATCAGCCTCACAATGAACTGGACAGGAATTGTTTCTGTATATTTACCCTGACTGCGTGTGACCTTCTGAAGTAGAATCACCTGAGGTAGCCGCTAATTAGGGCGCTTAGGCTGTAAGATAGGTGAGCCTGTTATCTTCTGTGTGTGAAAATATGTGAAAAGGCATAATACAGATTTGATGATGAAGGTCTAATCCAGAACTTCATATTCAGAGGAAGAACAAGAAAGCAATGACCTGGAACTAACAAGAGTGTCTAAGCTCAGCCCACGTGCTCCTAAGGAGGTTACTCTCAGGTGACTGTTCAGGAATGGCCTTTGGGTTCTCTAAGCTTATAGCTAAGAAATATATGAGCAATCTTTAGTGTGGCTCTGTGCACTTGTGACATGAAGTAAACCTTGCTTAAAATTTTACTGCCTGTGAGCAATATTGCTTCTGTATAACAGGGTTTTTTCTGCTTGAAAATAGAGAAGAAAAAAGGTTTCAGGTGAAAATGGCTGTGTTGCCGTAATCCACATGAACTATATGAAAGATCTTTTACAGTTTGCGTTTAACTTTGGAAGGGATCATTAAATTTAATCCATACCTCTATGATGAGAGTCATTAAATCTTCTTACATCTCTGTAACTTGTCTTTAAGGCATAACTTGTGGTTAGCCAAAGCATTCCTTCCTGAAAGGCATCCAGTCTTTAAGAGATACAATCTACCATTTTGCTTAAGAGGGTGTTGCAATGATTAATTGTTCTCATTGTTACAAAACTGTCTAATCACCCACTTGGATTTTGTATGACTTCAGGTTTTGGCTTCTGAATCTTACTAATCTTTTCCTAATATACACAGCCTCCTCCCCAACTACTGACACCACCACCACCACCACCCCCTGCAAATAAAAAAAAAACCAAACAAACAAAAAAAAAAACCAAAACAACAAAAACCCACTTTACTGAACCAATTTTAATTTTCAGTACTGGTTATTCTTCCCTTTTGAAGAAAGACTGTCAATGTTCTTTTAAAAACATAGTCAGTGTGCTGATGTCCCTCTGCTCAGTGAACAATGATGTTTCCTTCATGCAGAAGATAAACCTTGTAATTCTGAGAGTCCCTTCTGTTACAGCTCTGCATCTTCAACTACCGAGATGTTCTTATTTCAGTTGTGTAGATGTACTGTAATCATGGCCCTGTATGAGTCAATCCTCTTCTAAAAACACCATTCCCCAGAGTTCCCATGTATCTGATATTTGGGGTCTTTCTGAAAAAGCCAAAACCAACATACAAAATGAACCTTTTTGCCATAATATTATACCTGTGCTGTTATAACTGGTTTACATAAACTGGAAGGTTTGTAAAAGGCAGCTGAATGAAGATGAGGAAAGTTTGGTTGGAGTAAATGCAATCAGGTTATGGTTAAAAGTGGGTTGTTTTTTAACTTTCCTCTATGTAATGGATGTGAGAAACAAGAGAATGCTTTTTCCAAGTGTCTGTTAGGAACAGGCATCTGTGCCATGTAGTACATCTGACAGGAAGCCTTGCTTCAGAAATAAGTCAATTCTCTGGAGGCTTGTCCAGCAACAGTATCATCTAAGGTCACTGATTCCACCTGCATGGCAATGCACGTAGACCAGGAGCTGCTTCGAGCTGAGCCTTCAGAGGAAAGCTGCAGGGTCACAGGAGAGCTGTGGTGCTTGTAAAAAGCAGGATAACATCTCACTTAAAAAAAAACAAACAAAAGCCCAACCAAAAAAACCCTAGTGCAGGATAAGTGCACATAACAGCAGTGGTGAAATTAAAAGCCAAATAAACAAGAAGTCCTGTCCCAAAGAACTAACTGTGAGCTTCTGGAAACAAACAGAAGTAACTCTGTAATACAGGATCAATCAGGAAAGCAGAAAAGTTTATTCAAAGGGATTTTGGATATGTGTCTGTGTATCCAGCCTGTACACCATCTTTCCACCATCTGTACACCACTGATTAACACCCCAGAGCCACAGGCACATATCAAAGACAAATTATTATCTATTAAGTGATAGCATTAATACAGTGTCCAAAGTGTATAAAGTCCTTCCTAGACAAAGAATAAGCCACAGAGACTATGCTCAAAGGCTCTGTAGTTTTCAGCTCAGGTGAGGCTTTGACATGAAGTACCCCTTCCAGGTAAAGGGGAGAAGCAGGGATTCAGCATGGTCGGGAGAGAGGCCTAGTTAGAGTGGTTTTCCCCTTTCAGAAAGTACCTAGGCATTTCTTAAACCTTCTTTACCTCTCCCGCTGTTCAGGAGACACTTGTTCCTGTATTAACTTGGCCAGAAATGGAGTGTGTTGGGGGAGATAGTGTTAGATATCTCATTCTTGTCCCATCATGGGTAAGCCAAGAGAAGGCACAGAAAAAGAGGAAATATGGCAGTTAAGTACAGCGTTACTGAGGGAAGTGGTTGTGCATGTTGTAAAGATGAGGTTACTGCTCCCAGTAAAGAGGTATTGTTGCTGCAGTGGTAATGGTGCTGACCCATGGAGCTCCATGAGCCTGGGACACACCCAGAGAGAAGTTCGGTGTGATGTTACTCAAGTGTCTTAAATACACTGGTTTCTTTTCCCGTATGTGCTTTGTGTTGTCTATTAACAGCAGAAATAATATTTCACTTTGAGAAATGACAAAATTGAAACTCACACCCTGCCTTCTTTCTCTAAGAGCAATTTGGTTTTCCAAGTGTAAATATTACCCTATGTTTTAAGATGGAGCTTGTTATTCTACTGGAAAATAAACACGCTGCAGTGGATGATCATCCTAAGCAAGACATTTAAATTTGCTTAGAAATCTGAGAAGTTTGTGTATGATCATGTGTATTGGCAAGAAGCTACAGTGTTAAATCACTGAAGGTGAGTTTGTGGCTGAGAACAGCCCAGACACAAGCTATGGCTAGGTAGCAGGCTTTAACAAGGACACAGTTTAAATGACTGATGAGGTCTTTTCTGTCTGCATAATCTGTGGTTCTATAAAGATAATTCCTTTGTTCAATTAGATGATAAATTAAGAAATGAATGCCAGTCAGTATCATCTTTTAAAGACAGTAAGCACAGAAAAGGATGAATAGTTATGACATTAACAAAGATGTTAATAATGTTTTCCTCTCGTATTAAACTTGATGTCTAGCTCAATTAGTTGATTAAGATTACCTACATATTAGAGTCATTAAAAATTTGGGGGGGAAGGCAAGTCAAACTAAAAAATGGAATGTTAGTGCTTTAAAAACTTTCTGTTGAGAGCAAGAGATATGGTGATAGAGGTTTTCCTAACTCTATATATGAAATGTCTGCTGTTGTTGGAATGTTTCCATGCTGTTGGCCTTCATGTAGTTTCTGGATGAGCCCTTCCAAAAAAGGGCTGAGCAAAAACTTTTGTCACTGATTAACATTAATCTTTGATAATCTTAAAATACCTAGAGAGCAGCAAAACAATGAAATGTGTAGCTATAGTCCTGAGACAAGGCCTAATACCCCCCTCTGATCTGATGTTCAGAAGACATCTCCTTGTCTGTTTTCCAGTTTAAGTTGTGTGGCTATAATCCCCCAATTCACAATGGTGTAAGAGATCTACCCTGAGTGGGGAGTTTGTCCCAATAATGTCAACAGCTGTCATCTAACACTTAACCATGTAATAAGGGGGGAAAAGATGCCGCATATTTACAGACAAATGCAGTGTGACCATCAGGCAAGCCATTAGATAGCCATAATGCTCACAGCTGGAAATTTTTTTGAGATGGCATTTGATATCATTGTTAGCCTTCATATAATGCAATATTTATTACAGTGAGGGAAGAAGGGAGTATTTTTAGCTGCATCTTGAGTAACTTATCTCCATGGCAACCCCTTACTTGCCTGCACTGTTGCTGCTATATAGAATGTTGTCACATTAATAATAAATGGAACACATCTAACACATTTGGCTGCCGATTGGCTTCCAGCCACATATTTCTCTTGTTCTAGTTGAAGGGTTTGTGAAGCTTAGGGTCCATAAGCAAATTTCATTCATTTTGTTTCTTAGAGAAAATTGCCTTGGATTACATTAAAGCACTCAGGAGGTTTCATCAATGTATGCATTGTGTTTGTTGGGTTGGATTTTTTGTTTGCTTTTGTTTCTAGTTCTACTTTAAAATGCCAAGGAAATCCGTGAACAAATACAATTAGAAAAGCTAGAAAACCAGCAGCTGTGGAGTAATTTTATTTGACTTACATTTGTATGGATAAGAAAATGGCATTTTTAAAAATTGCTTATGAGGAACCCTGGTGACATGGTTTTGAAGAACAATAGTTTCATTAATGGGAACTTAAAGCAAGCAGGTCTCCAAGTGAGATTCTAGACTTCACGATTATTTCAACATGCATAAGAAAAAAAGCAGCTGTGAGTAGTCAGCCCTCATTTTGTTGTCTAAATATATAGATTTAAAACTTGAGAAATACTTGTTCTGAAGGTGGAGAGAAAAAAAAGAAAAAAGAGACTAAGAACATTGTGTTTCATCCCAAATTGGTAGTGATTCTCTATGGATTCTAACACTAGCGGACAATACAGTGCAATGGGCTTTTTTGTGTCGAGGCTTAAATAGTATTGGCTTAGTGTGAGAAGCCATTCGGAGCCTCTTTAAATGGTGCTATACCAGTATTTACACAGATATTAATATCTGGATGACTTGGTCCCCATTTCTTTTGTCCATTTTTCTCTCTTCTCAATCCTTAATTGAAAGAAGAGGAAGATGAGGTAAAAAAAGAAGACATAAAACTTTGCATTTTATTGTATGACCATGTGATCTTTCTGTATATTCTACCATCAATTTCTTTAACATCTCAGGAGAAGCATGTGTGCCTATAGGAATCTTTATGAAACATTTATTACATTTAGTTTACATAATGACAATATGTTGTCAGTGATAACTCGTCTAGGATCCCTAGATTGCTGTAATTTCCATCTATCCTCCTTTTCAACTTAAAGACTTAAGGAAAAAAAGCCAGTTTTCACTTGTTCAGCTTATCAAAATAAATAGTCTGCTGCAAGCTCATGAAAGCTTTAAAAAAATCATTTAACAATGATTAGGTTCTTAGATGGGAATTTCAATCACAAGTATACTGTTGCTACATCCAGAATTGAGAAATAAGGTAAAAGTTTCTGTGAGTTCTCAAACACTACCCAGGAAAGCAAAGTTTCTAAAAGCCTGATCAAAAATGTTTAAGGCCGTTCCCTGGGAATTCTGTTATTGACCTCTCAGCCTTGAGTGAACCTGTACTTCATGGTAGTAAAAATACGTACAATTTTTTTTATCCCAGAAGTATTTTTTGCTGTAAAATTTTAAAAGTAACATCATTTCCTTCATTATTTGTATCTAAACAGACTCACAAAGTAAGTTTACTGAAGGAAAATAACTGGTAGCATTTTCTTTAAAGGACATTAATCAGCCCTGAAACACCATGTAAGTAATCTAATGTAATTACTATTTTTATTTGGGGAGTCCTGCTTTTTAACAAGTCAGAGCTCATTTGGGATGAGTTGTGTGGAGCTGGTGGCTTCTTGGCAGCACTGCCTGTGGAGGTGAGAGAAGCATGCTGTGTCTATGCAGGACCCACTGCTGCTCAATCACTTTTGGGCCCTGTTTGATATAAAACCCTATTCTTGGGATTTCAGACATTCAAAGTTATTTATTTTGAACTAAAACTTGCATCTGCTGCCAGGCCAGGAGATGAAAGAACATGAGGGAAGATGATTTTTTTCCTTATTGTAGCTGGTCACTTTACAATACAGGTGTGCTGCTGGGTTTTAAAGGAGAGACTTAGGGCCAAGCACTGTATCGGATAAGAGGTCAAAACTTCCAGGATGTTCATCTCCTGAGCAGCTGGAATCCAGGCTTATGTGTTCCTGTGTTTGGCATAGCAGGAAGGCAAGTTGTTACGAGGGAAATTTTCTAAAGTGTTATGAAGTGACTTATGTACATAGTAGGTATTCAGGCAACTATGTATTAATTCATGGTTCATCTCTTCTTGAGAAAAAATTATAGTCAGCAAATGTTTCTGTTGTCAGTCAGTAAGAGATTTCAAAATGAGCAGCGATTCTCTTATCTGGGACTTGGTGTAAGAAAATAAAGATGGCAATTGCTGTCTCATGTTTGTGATAATTAATGGAAAGGGCAGGAATTTTAAAGGAAACCGTCTGCTGTGGCTTCATCCATTAAGTTTTGCACTTGACTTCAGTGAAGTGGGAACCCAGTCCTTGGACCAGAACAGGTGGTCTGACCTCAGTGTACAAGTCCTGACATAGGCTGTGTTTCCAGCTCTCCTCTTCAGGGTGTATGGTCACACATTCTTTGTAGCTGGTTTGAAACCAGCTATGATGACTAGCTGAACTGTGGAGTTCCCTGCTTGGCTATGCTGAATGAATAAGGGCAAAAACTCATATGTATCAGGTCTTTTTTAAACTATTTTCTGAAATATATGATGTATGATTCTACCCTTTCTGAAAATTATAGATGTTTAGAGAACTCAGAGTAGCTGTTCCTTACATTTGTAATGGTATATATTTCCCTGGATTTACTCGCTGGTGCATTGCTTTTTGGGGTGGATTTTTTTTTCCTCTCAAAAGTGTGACTTCACTAAAAATCCTTGATTAAAGTCAGAACCCCAACATAACCACAGGAGTGGCAAAAGTGAGGTCATGCCCTTTGCATCAAGCAGATCCTGTATTGTCTGTGTAATGCTTCAGGTGTGGAGAAATAGCACAGATATCTCCTAAGATACATGCATTCCCATCCTTTCTTAGCTGTGTTATGTGCTATTATAGAACATGTTAAACCTTGAAGACCACCCTGAGCCTTTCTAGGCTTTGATTCTCTCATGCTTAATAGTTCAGGACTTGTTTGAGAGCAAGACCTGATTGAACAGCATCCTTATTTTAACACTGTTTCACTAAATATTTTTTCCACTGGCTTAAGGGCACAATTTTTACTCTCTGCTTTTGTTTTTTGAATTCTTTTTAATCAGAAATCTAATGAGCTACTTTAGATTCAGAATGAAGAGATAGCTCTGCCTTTAAAATGGTCATTAATTTGAAAAGATGGGGAGGGCTCCAAGGTTGTCTGTGTCATCTCCCATTTTCCTGCTGTGTCTTCCAGCATAAACCTACTCCCTGTAAAAACCGAACCAGTACAAGAGGCACATGCTTTCTTTGTGGTGAGTTAAGCATCCTCGAGGTTTTCACACTTGTACTTACTTTTCACCTGCTCATTTACTGTACACCTGTCCCAGGCTGGCACTGTTCCTGGCTGCGGTATGGATGAGTCTTAGTTTCAAAGCCAAATTTGTTCTTGCAGTTATTTCACTGGCACACAAGAAAAGCCGTTTCCTCTACTTAGCAAAATGCAGCTAAATAAAGAGTCCAGGTGTGCCATGTTTATCAGCCTTTCTACAGGGTAATGCTAATCTTTGTTCTAAATTAGTAGCTTTAACAGGCTGTAATAATAACCTCTTGGCTAGCATGCCCTAGGGAGGAAACAGAAGATACTCCAATTCTCTGAACACAGATTTCATGGTGGATCTCGATGTGTTGATGTCATTGGAGTAATGATACATGAGGGGTACACATACAATTCAGCCAGCCCTCGGGCAAATGCTTTGCTGGAGTAGCACAGAGGCTGGGCATTGGTGAGGGAATTGGCATTCCCTCCTCCCCCCAAAAGCCCCAACCAATTAGTAACACCAAACCAACAAAAAGAAACCAAAGATACAAAGAAACCTGCCACATTCAACAAGGGTTAGCATTTTCTTGTTTTATGTCTGCATTTACACTGAACTGATCATTCCAGTTCAATAAGGCCAAGTGGAGAGTCCTGCACTTGGGATGTAGCAACCCCATGCAGCGCTACAGGTTTGGGGAGGAGTGCCTAGACAGCTGTCAGGTGGAGAAGGACCTGGGGATGTTGGTGGACTGCAGACTGAATATGAGCCAGCAGTGTGCCCACGTGGCCAAGAAGGCTAATGGCATCCTGGCTTGTATCAAAACCAGTTTGTCCCGCAGGTCTAGAGAGGTCGTAATGGTGAGGCTGCATCTTGAGTACTGTGTCCAGCTCTGGGCCCCACACTACAAGAAGGACAACGAGGTCCTGGAGTGTGTTCAGAAAAGGGCAACCAGGATGGTGATGGGTCTGGAGGGTGAATCTTATGAGGAGTAGCTGAGGGAACTGGGGTGGTTTAGTCTGGAGAAGAGGAGGCTGAGGAGAGACCTTATTGCTGCCTATCGTTACCTGAAGGGAGGTTGTAGAGATGTGTCAGCCAAGTGACAGGTGATAGGACAAAGGGCAATAGCTTTAAGCTGCACCAGGGCAGGTTCAGATTGGATGTCAGGAAAAGGTCCTTCACCAAAAGAGTTTTTGGGGTGTGGAACAGGCTGCCCAGGGAGGTGGTTGAGTCAGCATCCCTGGATGTATTTAACAGATGGGTAGATGAGGTGCTTATGAAATGGTTTAGGAGAGAACAGGTACGGTTGGACTTGATGGTCTTAATGGTCTTTTCCAACCTAGTCGTTCTGTGATTCCAGTATTTGGTTTTGTCCCTCTCCCTCTGTGTGTATTTTGATATATCTGTGTACACATACTTATGTATATTACACTATAAAAATAGATAAGTAGTGATTATGAGTTAATTCATGGTCAGCTCATGTTTTAATGAATAGTTGCAAATCCATATAAATATGGATTTTTACTGTCTTACTTCTGGTATATACTGATACATCTAGATTTCTTAAAATTAGAATGGCTAATACATGCACAACAGCTTTAAACACAAATATGACAGATATGAGTGTGTACCCTGAAAACAGATGCATCTGCAGTCTTTTAGCAATGAGAATTGAGTTGCCACATCCTAGTGAAGGTAAAACTCTGCACTAAGCTGCTTGTTTAGGATATGAGCTAGGAAAAGCACTTAGCTGCATGATTAATTGAAAGGATGTGGTTACAGCTTTGTGGGACTATTCATATTACTAAAATAATACTTTTCCATTTTTTTGAGATTATCACGCTCTGCCTGGGCATTTGCATCCTATGTGAGTCAAGGGCAGTTACACAGATGCCCAAGGGGTGCATTGGTGTTTCCCTGCAGCAATTAAGCCAGAGAGCATGACCAAACTGTGTTGCAAGTCAGACTTCAATCTTAATTCCTTCCAAATGTTTTTTTCCTCGGTTATTGCAGGATTTCTTTTTCATAGTTGTTTCTCTGTATAATATATGGAGACAAATATATACAATTGTTATGAGTAATATTTAAATAATGAAAACAGAAATTAAGTATATGAGTGAATACTGCGTCATTCAAACATGTGCTATAATCAATGAACTCATTAATTATCTTTTTCTTGAACTGTATGACTGAGGAAGACAAAGCACAGCATCATACTGGTGTTGCATGCTTTCCAAAAGGCTTAGTTAGCTACCCGAAGCTGCTTCTTCATGCTTTGTTATGGCTTTGAAAATCACGTTATTTCCTAGTGCTTGTTATAAGTATGATTCACAAGAGCCTTTCAAACAGATGGTCTTACTTCCTCCATTTGAGTTTGAATTATGAACATTTAACTTTCCTGTTTTGTCCAGTATTTCCTGTATGCTTGGTTCATATTTTTGCAGCTTCTCTGACACATTTGCTGCAAAGAATGCACTGCAGGTGGGAATGTCCCCAGTGTCATCAACTTCTATAAGTAATGGAATTGAAGTACATCAAAGGAATCTCATCTCTATTTTAGAAACATGTTTCATGATCAAATGAGTCTTCCTGTGGAGCAGGAAGTATGTGCACTCTTGGTTGTGCTTGTCTTTGTTAACTCTAACCAGAATGTAGGTGCCTCTCTCAGTTCAGTGGTTTAATGTTTAGACATTGCCAAGAGCTTGGTGAGATCTGTTCTCCCTCTAGGCGCTTCGGCTGTTTCAAGTTTAACATCACCTCTCCAGAGTCCCACATCAGTCAACATCTGGAGTCTGAGAGTGCCTACGATGTGCTGCTTGGAAAGATGGGTGCACCCACCAGCTCATGGTGGGCAGTCCCAGAGTTACAAAGGCCGTGGTTGCTACTGCTGAAGCAGCCCTCAGGCACTCTCCTAGGACCTGTCTCCTTTTGAGGTCTCTTTCTTTTAAACTCACTCTCTCCCTTAACCCTAGTGGATAACAAACTCTTAACTGAGCATCAAATCTCTTGCAGAAAAACTGGTCCAGTCAAATTGACCAGATCAAAATGGTCAATACTTCCAAAGGAAGTATTCTAACTTCCTTTTAAGTATGATACATCAACAGTGTATTAATATGCTTGTCTGGTAGGGACATAAATAATTTTCTGAATTTTCTCTAACGATGCGGTGAATATCAGCGAGGTCTCACATACTTCACCCTCATAGCCCTCCCACCCTTCACAGCAGTGCTGAAGGGATCTGTTCTGTGGTAGTTTTATTGACCTTTCCACGGTGAATGGCTCTATATGGTGTGACTCCCTTCGGTATCAAAGAGCAGAAATTGTGTCACCAAGAGCACAGCAGTACAGAAGACATTAAAAGAACAAATGTGGAATAAGTGGACAACTTAATTCATGTTCTTAAAAGGCTACAAACTAAACAATTGTAACGCACAATCGGAGAGTCTCTGAGGATAAACCTTCATAGGCTATTTCCATGGTTTCAGCTTTATCACATGTGTTCTAGAAAAATAAAACTCTACCTAGGCACAGCCTGTAGGAAGAGGTATTTATCTCCTGCTTTTGCTTAGGTCATGCATTGCACAGCTCTGATTGCTATTTCATTGAATTCCATCACACAGATTTTTATTTGCCCTGTTCACCTAAATCTAATGGCCTCAACAGCAAAGGAAACTGAAGTCTTCTACCACTACCAAAGCTGCAGGAGGCACCTGTGTGGTTCTTAGTGCTTGAAGTACAAAATAGTACACCTTCTCATGGGATAGGTGTGGTGGAAAACAATTGGGGGTAAAATTTATTCCCCATTTCAGTTGAGGCTTATTGTAACTGCTGTCTTATGGCTGAAGTTTTCAGAAGTATCTAGTGGTTTTGGAGGATATAGCTTGACGAGGCTCATCTCTAACAAGTCAGATCAAGGTTCCTAAAAGGTTTGGCTTTCAGTGCATCTCAATTGCAGCATTTGAAGTGCAGCCAAAATACTTCAAAATGTTGGTACTCCATATATTTTTAGGTGAATGTACTATTAGCATAGCTGAATAGTCTGTTCTTCTGGATGTATAAACTTTTGAGAAAATTCAGTGCTGAGGACTCTAACTGGTTAGCAGTATCGATTTCTTACGTGGGCTGTTTCATTGTATTATTCTGGAAGTGATTCCATGTGTGGTGGGGTAGGAGGTTTGGAAAGAGCGAGCTGTGAGTTTTTGCTAATCTATTTATAGTATTCATTAATTGATTTTATACTTGTGGTTACCCTCCCATTAAAATCCATTTGAAGCTAGAGTGCTCTTGTCTATTAAACTACTTACCAAGGGTTTTAAATTACTTTGATAGTTTAAGAGAAAAATTACACTTATTTCTTAGTGTGTCTTATTGTTATGAAACTTAGCATTCACTTTTTCCTTGGTCTATAATATAGCCTTTCTAGTTTTTCAGATATTCTGAACAAATTCTGAATGGAACAAGGAGGATAAAATCAAAATCAGTTCTTGCTATCAATCTCAAGCAGTTTCTGGTACTCCAAACCAACCACTCATGCTTAGTTTCTGTCCTGCCCATTGTGTAAGTTCCCTGTTGTTATAACAAGATGACTAAAATGTGTTCAGGTGGACGTGGACATGAACAAGTAGTATAAATTGTACAAAAGGAATGGGTACATGATATATTAGATATCCACATGCTTTCCACATTTGAGTATCTGAGAACACTGAAGCATTGTGTTATGATGCCTTACCTTGTCCTCAAGCTCCTGTGGTCCTGCTGCTACACTGCAGCACCCATGAGCTCTGTTTGCTGGTGGATAGTCCAGCACAGATATGCTCCAGGACAGAAGGCAGGCTGTTGTCCCTGGTGCTGGTGTCTCCAGTTGACAGCAGGAGTCATACAGATGTTGCATGCAGTTCAGCTTCAGTTTTGCCTCTTGCATCTGCCTGAAATAAAGTTCCTGTTCTACTCTGAAGTTGAATTTGAGTTGTAAGAGTATCTTCAATGTCCTTTAATGAAATATCCTTTTTTTTTTTATTAAGATATCAAGGGAAAGGAGTAGTTAGGAGGACTTTTCATGATGGCATAAATTCACACATTATTCACACTTCATTGGAGTTATTCTGCAAGATCAGCAGAAAGCCATCTAGAAGAATGTGTACCTTTAGCATACTGATAATATTCAACAACTAGATAATAACGGTGGTGACATTTGCGAAGCCTGGGAGACTTAGGCCTCTTTGCATTGACATTAATAGAAACGAGACAGCTCTATTTCTTACGCAGCAGTGGTTCAATGACCTTTTTCTTCTTTCTTAGACTTCCTTTATTTTCATGTGATTTTTGTGGCCCTTGTAAGGAAACATCAAAATACTCTATTTTTTCCACTCTCTTCTCCTGCTTGTCTCAATAGTCTTCCCCCTTTAAGTGGCTGTCAAAAAGGGCTTCTCTGTAGACTTTTACCTTGCCTTGCTAAGCATCTTTGGGTGTTTGAGAGTTGGTTTCTGGTTATGGCTGACCAAAGAAGTAACGATGACATCTGGAAGTGATAGGGTGGTGATGGTTATTTGTCCCTGTCTTGCAAAACTCAATACATCACGTAGCACTGCTAATGGAAGTCAGCAGGACCGGCCTTAAACTTCTCTTCAAACTTTCCCCTTAATCTGGGAGCACTGCTAGCCACTGGAAAATGCTATTTATATTTCACTTTTCACAATAAAGACAGAAGATTGACAGCAGCGCACTCAAATTTTGTAGTAATTGATCTTCTTCAAAGCACTTAGGCTACCTCTAAAGACCTGTCATGTGATTCCTTACCTTGTTACAGTTATAGGTTCCTTTCACTGTTTTCAGAGAAGTGGGAAGCAAGGCATGGTGTGTTTTAACCACAGAATTACGTATATTCTGCATTTATTCTGATAATGTAATATTAATGGAAGTGCCCTTCTGGCAGGGTGAGTCACATTATCAGTAACTGTGTAATTGACTTCTGTGCTGAGTCTGAGGGAACAAAGGGAGCTTGGAGATCAAGAGCCCTGTGCCTGCCTGCCAGAGCAGAGCGGTCGTTCTCGGCCTCAGCCTGTGATCGCTGCTTAACACAGTGTGTAGTTATCACTTGAGGGCCAGTAGTAGTGATTGCAGCGTAGCCAGCGTAAGTGGTGAATGACAGTGCAATTTTATCTTGTGCTGTTAATCAGGCTACCTGCATACCTCTTAAAAAAGGCAAGGAAGGGTACTCCAGTACTCTCTATTGTAGCTGTACATTAGTACAGGCTTGAGGTAGGGAATGATGAGCACAAAGGAGGAGGAAGTTGAAAGTTCAGTGCCTGCCAACCAGTGCCAGGTGCAAGGACTGTGAAATTGAGACTAAAACATTTTAAGGTTTGCGTTCTAGACACTTATATTTATTGAGGGGGAAAAACTTTCTTGTTCTCTTCTTACTGTGAGGAAGTTGGGTTTTTTAACTTTATTTGTAAAGTAGATAAAGAATGTTGTGTATGAATATAGTAAATCCAAAAGGACAGTTTTGGTGCTTTTAAACAGAAGATCTCAGTTGCTCAGATACTTTAAAGATTTAAATTACTCAGGCTTCATAACATTAAATCCACATTATGATCTCCCTTATTATGAATCAAAAGACAGAAGGGAAAATCACAATTTTTACATAATACTATTCATCATGGCAAATGATCTGCATCAAAGAACATAACATCCTGGCAGAGCCTCAAGATTACCCAGAGGAGAGGCAGTGGACAGGCTGTCAAACTGAAGTAATCTCAGAAACAATTCCACACCTTATTTACCCCTATCATGGAGCAGAAAAGATATGAAACCCTCTAGGATGGTCACTTTGTGCGTTTGTTTAACTTACAGGCCTTAACTCTCACCCTCTGTGACCGACTAGTGTTTCTCAGCAAGGTGGGGTGGGGAGGCAGGGAAGGATTTCTGTGCCATTCTAAACAAATACAGTTTAGAGTTTCACTATCAGGGATTATTTCTCTCGCAGCTCTTCAGCATAAAAACATTGTGCCTACCACAGGTGTAAGCAGGTGGGTGCTGTAACAGCCTGTTGCTGTCTCCCCAGCAAGCACAGGCCCCCTCTGCAGGAGTGACCAGGTGGGCAGGAGGGCAGAGCCAGGTTAGAGCCCTTGGCCTTAGCAGGCGGTTGCTAGTGTGGCACATCAGCCTGAGTGAGGCACTCCTTACAGCTGCAGGCTCTAGCATGTCTGTCTCTGTACCTAGCCAAACCTATTCCAGATACCTTGGCTGGGTTATCTTGTAGCAGTGGAAGAGGAAGGTCTCCCTTTGCATTAACATACCTTTGTACAAGGCTGTGATTATACTGGATCTAAGCTCCCGGAACAAAATTGAGAAAATGAAACAGATTTGTTTTCATGAACCCTAAATTTAATCCTCAGGAAGTATTGTGTTTGTGTGTTGTGTTGCTTTGGTTTTCTTTAATTCAGAGAATTCTTGTATATTAAATCCATTTGTTCAGTATTAGCACTAATTTTTGTAGATGATTATTCCTGTCTCCTTAGAGCAGCACATACCACTCGCTTTTATTGAGGTGCAGTTGGAAATCACCCTGCTTTCGGTATCACTTGTAATAACTGTGATGTATGTTCCCCTTTTCAGCTTTTTGCCCCATCTAGAGTATTAGATCTCTTGATATTTTTTTGAAGGTAGAACCATGGAGAGTTTTGTAATCCCAGTTAAGTAAACATGTTGGCTCGTGACATCCCCATGTATCAACATTATGTGACAACAAATGAGTTCTGTGCACAGGGCATGAATCCCACTAACTTCATTTTCTGTAGGGCAGGTATTTGGGATATTATTTTTCTAGATAAACTATCTCTTGCTTCTAGCAAATCTGAGGTCATACATAACTCTTGAAAATCCTATTCCCTGACTCTCAGATCTCAGTTAATTTTAATATAATAAGCATAATGACTTTCAGTGAACCTGTAACTTTTAGGTCATTCTTGATATTTAAAATTTGGGAGAAGACAGAGGCTTTGTATTTGCATTTCAGGCTGCATCCTGTCATGGGTATTTTCTAAAGTTCACCTTATGACTAAAACTGTAACTTACTTTTCTTGTGAAATGTAAAGCCTCTTGAGCTTATTTGTATTTCACTGCAAACTGCTTTTCACTCAGTTCGTGGAGCTCAAGAGGGGCCCGGTGAGGCCTCGTCTTGGTCCAGCTGGCACTGATTTAAGGCTGTGATGTGATGATAATAATGTCTCTATTAAGTATTGCTTTAAGATACTTGCTTGAACATGAAGCTCTTAAGGTGCAAGCCCATGTGATTGAAATCCAGTAGTTCACCTAACTATTTGTATAACTGAGTCTCTGCAATTATCTTCCTGTAGAAGGAAGAGCAACACAAGCCTCTTGTTATACTGGATGAAACAGAAACTATCCTTCTTTCCAAATGCTTAGATAGAGGATGAATCTGTAAAGACAGTATCAGAGCAAGATCGAAGATAGCTGGGGTTTTAGAGAGGGTCCTGGTTGATCTCCAGGTCCTGCATAACTACCTTCCCAATTTACCTTTGACAACACTGAACCTTTGAAACGTGTCATGCAGAATAGGCAAGGAGATACCAAAAAGTTTAATGATTTTGCCTGAGGCAGTGCAAAAAATTGTATCTAAACCCTTATTATTCAAGGTGCTCCTTGTGCCTTAAGAGCAGAAGTGCCCTTTTTCTGCCTTTCAGCTCCCGATATAAATGGAGAATGTGGGAAAAAAAGAGTGTCCTGAAGTTTCACCACACAATCAGCATAGAGAAACTTGGTAAACAAAAGAACATTGCTGGTGGCAGTCAAGAGAGGAGGCGAGAGGAAAGCCTCATTAAGTCTGATTGTTATGGAACACAGTGATAATGGTCCTGCACATCACTAATGATTTAGTTAGTGTCTCCAGTACACATTAGATAGATTATGTAAGTACATTATTTCTTATTGAAAGAACAGCTATCATTAACATCCAGTGAAATAGTTGAGTAAATCTTCTCGCTGCAGAAAGGGGAAAAAAAAAGTTAGGAACATTAAAATAATGCAATTTCATCCCAAACTGAATCATAATTATTAATGTTGAGCATATGACCTTCACAATACAAAACTTTCAGAAAATGCTATCTTCTCTTTGGTTTTGCAACTACTAGTAATGTAATAGTAATGCTTAGTGACCCAAGTTCAATTCATACTAATATAGAGTTTATAGGGCTAAAATAATTTCTTAATGTGTTTGTAGGTTAAGAGGTGGAAGGGAAAGAATCAGGAGTGAGTAAATTAAAATCCCCCTCCAGTTGTATACCTGAGTTTTAGTGAAGAAATGCACTGGCTGGAGGGACAAGGGGAAGAGAAGATTACTGATTACTCTCCATTTATTTCGCACTCTGCATTGTCTTTCAAGAGCCCAAATGTGCAAGCTGTCACATCTGCCACTCTTCTCGACCTACTAAAGGCTATCCCCTCAGTCTTTTGAAATAGCAGCAAATTAAAGCTCTTTTTGAAGCTTGCAGACATGCTGATATATATTTTATATGTTCTGTATACATACATGCACTTGCATATCCTTCGAAGTTGAAAGGAGCCCATTTGAATTAAAGAGAAATGAAATTCTGTGCAGATCAAAAGAGAAAAATTAAACTTTTGTTTCTGGTATTAAGGGGGAATTTTTAAAGAAACATCAAATCTTTTAAGGTCTTTAAACTATTTTCAAAAGGGCTGGCAACTCATCTGTGAAGTCCAGCTCTAAGAATTAGATATAAAATTCACTTACTGCTCGTTATCATTGCATCTGTTTGAAGATGCTGCAGTCGTAATAAAACAATTGCTGCAAATCGACAACGTGCTGTCAACATGTTTTCCCTTTTCAGATTGCCTGTGGGTCATGCAGTCATTTAAACCTAAGTGCTGACGAAAGTATTTGTCAAACTACCCTGAATGGCATTGTATGGCTACAATTATGATGATTCATTTATCAGCCAGATCTCCACAAACCGCATGATGTGGCAACATGAATCATGCTGCAGCGGAGCCATCTCGTAAGCGTGTGCATGCTGGCAATGATGTGCACTCTACTGAGCTCTCAGTGTGAGGATGCTAGGCCAGGATTTTCAAGGAAATTCCCCTTATTAGCAGGCAACCGTCCACTGGTGGCTGAACGCGCTTTAATTGACACTTCCACCGGGCAGCTGTTTCTTCTGCTTAGTTGCTGGTTGTATTGAGTTTTTAATAATAGCAGGATCTGCAAGCAACTCCGAAACCATTATTCTGGCATCTCCACACAAAGGACCAGTCAAATTAGCATTGTCAGACTAAAAATAGAAAGTTCTGTAAGCCTGGGAAGGAGAAAGTGTATATGAATAAGGAAATATTGGAAAAAGAACTCTAAGTGGTGGAAAGAAAATTAGCACCATTCTCTATTAAAAATATTGTGGAAGATGACTTGCTTTTTCTTTAAGATGAGAATGCAATAGTAATTGGGTTTATTGCTTCTCCACAAACAAGCACTAGCTAAATGAGCTTGGGATCATTCTCTTCATGTCTCCAACTTTTAAAAGCTATTTTTATGAGCAAAGTACTCTTGGGAATTCTTGCTTAATTTACTGCCAGAGAGCACACTTGATTGCTGAGTCAGGTGCTGAGGAGCAACATTTCAGCAAGGACCTGCATCCCGTTTCCCCAGGCTCGGTGCTAGTGGCAGGCCGCTGCTCCTGGTGCTTGGCTTCCATCCTCTCCTCTCTCCCACGGTGGGGACTTTCATTCTGAGGCCTGGGTGTGTTGGTGCTTGAGTTCAGGTTGCCTTCTCTCTGGTGGGACTCGGTCCTACATGGTGTGTGTAGTTGTGAGGATGCAGCGAATGTAACTGTGCCAGATAAGGCTCCTGCTTCCTAGGCAGAATCTCAGCAGTATCGCCAGCAAAGCTACATGCGTTAATCCCAAATACTAGGAAATTTGCTTGACAACTGTCTGTGCTCACTAGCCAAAGGCAATAATTGATAAAAATGCATTTGGGGTTCTTCTGTTATTATTTCCCGTTTGTCACAGTTGCCAAACGGCCATGCCCTGTACTGTCGTGGTCTTCCAGTTCAGCAGCGAGCTTTGATCCTTGCTTTGCTTCCTGGCTTCAGTTGCTTCTTGGGCGGGGGGGAGAATATAACATTCTGCTTCTGAAAATATTTCTCTGAACCCACGCTCTTTGGGTAATGAAATAGAAACTCTTTTGTAGGAGAAACTTCTGCTTTGGTGGAGTTTTAGAAATGAGTGCCTGCTTCAACTATGGCTTGTTCTATAGATAAAGGAGTTTGTATATATTATGTATGTGAGAGAATGTATATATCAGAGAAAATGTTCATACTTTTGATCTCCAATTGAACACAAATTGAGGATTGTGGACAAACCGCCAGCTGCAAATGTTTAAACAAACCTGAACTTCCATTTATTGTTTGTTGTGTTAAAGGCTGTTTGGCCTCATCATAGCAAATTCTTAATCCAGGCTGTAGTCTCTGGCAATCTATTATTATGGTAGGAATCAAGTTCTGTGTGTGTATGGCAAGGGCAGGAAGCTTCCTTTTTCTGCTTTAGGGTGCTTCAGGCAATTTATTTTGTTGCGATTCAGAAGGAAGACGTTCAGAGCTTTAGCTCACTGTATAATCAGTGGAAGAAATGATTGTCCCTGGCAGGAGGAAGGGGTTAAGCAACCTGTTGTGATTCAGGACACTTCAGTGTGGACCTATCCCCATCACTCAGGAATGTTCCTGTAACTCTGGAGAGCACAGTGGCCACCTATGGTCCCCTAGGCAGAGCCTACAGCCCACTACATTTGATCCTCATTCTGCTTTGGTAGTTTAAATTGGACTTGAGACAAACATTGTCATATATCCTTTCAAAGGAGTAAATGCTGTTTGGAATAAAGATGAGCTTTCTCCTGAATTTGTGATGTTTAGCTTTCAAGTATATTGAGAAACAAATTGAACATGTTGGAAGTAATGAAGTACAGAGAGGGAATGGAATGTAAGCATTTCCTAACTGCCAGTGGAAGAGTCTGGGCCTGACACTAAAGCTGCTCAGCCTTTACTGTTGGACTATTGAATATGCAAGGACAGACAGAGGACCCTCCCTTGCTAAAAAAGCAGCCCAGGAGAAGGAATTGGACATCCTCCACCCCACCCCTTGTAAACAACAGAGAAGAAACATTGCTGTAAAGGGAATTTACAGGGCTGTAAAATTAAATGTACTACAAGGGGATAGTATAAGATTCTGAAGATTGGGGGCGAGGGGAGTTGTGGAGAATCCAACAGAAAACCTACAGACATCCAAAAAAAAAAAATTACAGCTGTCTTAGACTGAGAGAATGAAAGAAAAGACTGGACTCTTTGTAGTCAACCAAGTGTAAAGCCACGAAACTTAGCAAACTGGGTATTGTGGAACACATTTTAATGGGTGTCTTTTCAGGATAATGTGAAAACCATCTTAACATTCCAGTGACTGGAAACGTTCTTCCACTTGTAAGGGATTTCCCTGCTCCTACTTAAAAACAAAGAAACAAGCCATAAAACTTGTATCTTCTCTAAACTTCAGTAGTGATTTTTTTTCTTTTTAATTGTAGCATGATAATAGTATCTGAAATTTTAATTAAAGCTTGCAGTTAACATCAAAAAGATCAATACTCTGCTGTAGAAAATGTGTCCTTTTCATTCTCTTTCAGTATGGCATCATGTCCTATGGAGGATTTTGATCTATATCTAGGTGTTCTCAATTTTCTTTCTTGTATGTAATGCTAAAAGATGCTAATCGGTAGGATTTCACATGTGCTTGGATCAAAAAATGTTCATCAACCTTTCTAAATCCAGTTTGTATGCTATATGCTGTATTTTTAGGTTCAATGGAAAGGGTTTTAATGCCATTTATATGCAAACAGAACTTCATTATCCAATGTAAATTGGTAGTTGGGCTACTGTGAGCACAGAATCAATGCCAGCAACAGGGATGCTGAGGATCACTTTGGCAGCGGCCGGGGGGCTCTGTGCTGTTTGGAGTCCAGCAGCAGCATGCATTGAGCTGACTTGTTTTGACAAGGCTCAGGTGAAGTTAGTGCTAATAAGCAAAGAGTTATATTGGCTTCTGCAGAGCAGGAGCTAATTACTCATGTGTCTGCACTGCAGACACTGCTGTGGTGCTGCAGATGCCTCTGCATCCCCTTTACCAGTGGTGGTGTTAATATGAGGCTTAATTATGTGTGCCAGGGTGGTCCTGCTTCAGCACACTTAGACTATTACAACTAGGGTGGTAAATCTCTCAAACTGCAGAATACTGCAGTGGAATGCAGAAATGGAGAGGGAGCACATGTGCAGGAGGACCTCAGGTACCCATTAGAGACAAGACATCATGAGAAATACAGCACCATTTCCAGTGTTGGATCAGTTTGGTTTACATAATTTGATTACTCTCAGCAAAGCGGAGGGGTGTTGATAAAGGCAAACTAAATAGAAGGTGATATTACTAACTAAATGATAGAAAAGTTCTTTATTTGCCTCCTAAAGCAGAGGGTCATATTAGACATACAAGTGCTGAGACCTCTTTTGAGTAGCATTTGGTGTTCATAGAAATGAACATGAGAAACAGTATAGAAAGGTGGGAGCCTTAATTAAGGAGCTTAATTCAACACAGACATTTGGTGCGAGGTTCGTGTCCATGGAACTAAGTTCTCCCCTAGCAAAGCCATATAAATAGATTTATTTTTTTATGTATGTAATGTAGGTGCTTTCACTCAAATATTTTTGTTGGAAGAAACACTATTAAAATATCAGTGGTGTTGACAGCTTGTACCAGATGTCACAAGACAATCTTTTTCAATAGATTGAGATTGTACACAGTCTTATGCCTCCAAAATACAAGTTTATCTCAAAATCTGTATTGAGAAAAGAGCAGAAAACAACAAGATGGTGTTGCTGTTCTCTGTTCATTTTGCTTCTATACAATAATGTAAACATACATTAAAGATAGTGAGAATGCATCCCTTGTGTCATACATTCTCCAGGATCTTAACAATGAAGCAGTCAGCTCAGTGTCTTTCAAGTGGACACTGTACCAGCAGATGGTTTAATTAAAAATAAATTTATTTCTGGATTACTGCTGACTGGGAATGAAGAACACAGCTGAAAAAAAAGGAGTAAAACTGAAAATAAAGTCTAACAAATAAGGCATTCAGGAATCACAGACCTGTTTCCATCACAGGTACTCGATTCCATGTCAGTGATCTACACACCCTCTGTTCCACCAACTGACCAAAACTGATGAAGCCTTGATAGAAAGTCAGAAATGGCTGGGGAGAAACAGGTAGTTCAGGAGGAGCCCTCTAAACTCAGGGGAGGCCTGAGTGAGGTTGAAGTCCTCAGTATTATCACAGCTGGCTAATAGCAGCAAAAGGTCAGAGCAATATAGTAATTACTCAAACTTAGAATCGCTTTTTCCCTTTGGAAAACACCACCAGCTTTAAATAAGTCATGAATAAAACATACTGGCCCAATTCTATTGCTGTAAGCATCTCCAGATAGGTTTCCAAGAACTAGGGATATAATGTGTATTTACTTGCTTGATGAAAACCTACTCATCACTGATAAATCCTCACAGCCTAATTAGGATGTCTGATGTATTTTGATATTTAATATATTTCCTCTTAAATACACTTAAATGGGTCAAATCTTGGGCTCAGCTAAACCAACACAAATGAACAATGAAATAAATGATTTCAACTGCTTATTCTCATCTTTGGCAATGCAGGAAGCAAAAGAG
Source organism: Heliornis fulica (assembly GCA_013399135.1). Classification (NCBI taxonomy): domain Eukaryota; kingdom Metazoa; phylum Chordata; class Aves; order Gruiformes; family Heliornithidae; genus Heliornis; species Heliornis fulica. Next base: position 871,450 of record VXBZ01005234.1, on the reverse strand, counting down.
TATAGTCAGAGATTGTGTTAAGTAAATTAATATAAGGAAACATCTATAAAAAAGCTCTTTGAAAGCTTTTAATTATTGCTGTTCTTCTGCCAATAGACTTAAATCAAACTTCCTTTCCAGTATAACAGCAAAGTGAATTTTGCTGTTTATATTGATTATGTAGCTCTCTAGTTTGATTCTTTCATCACTGCATTTTCTACCTAGTGTCTGTTCATCAGTTTCAGCAAATTAATGTGATCTGAATTTGACTTGGTGCAGTTAGGCATTCATTGTGAATTTAGTGAACAAAGTGTAGTTGCTTGCCCTGCATTCAAACGCACTGCGTGTGCATGCACAGAGAACATATACAACACAGGTTCATCAGGTTGAATTGATGTAAATAGTAGACTCAAGATTATGAGTTGTTTGAACATTATATGGGAATTTGTGATAGATTGTTCCTAGTCTGTATTTAGTAAACAGTTTCAATTGTCTACTTTCTGTGAGTATTTGTTTTTTAAGTATTAATGAATGCTTTGTTCTGCCACTGTATCCTACTAAAAATTAGCAAAGTTAAATACTTTGTGGTAGTGTTGAAGTTGTTACACTGTTACTAGAGCTGCCTTAAACATGTTAATGTTCTCATTAGTCCTCATCTATTTTATTTCCTTTTAAGTATTTCTTTGGATGCTGCTAGTGTTATCTTGTGACAAAGAAACTCTCCGCTAATGGATGAGGTCCCAGTGACTAAGCTACCTTCTAGCCCTCCCCAGGTGCGATGACCACGGTGTGAAATCTCAGGGCTCTGTATCTTGACTACAGTGGGTGGGAGTGGTCATAGACAGTCCCCAACACCTGCCTGAAAGGTACACACAATGTATACGGGATCTGAAATGTTCCCACCAAGCGCAAGTATCTGTACCTGGACAAAGATAATTGTATCTCTATTAGTGCTTTCACACTAATGCAAATTGTTCATTATAACTCGCCCATACTAATATTAGAATAACATGTTAATGGGAAGTTACAAATATGTTGTATAGAACTTAAGACAAAGTCTTAATCTTGATGGGATTAAAAAAAAGCATTAAAATTAATGAAATGATTGCATATCAATCTGCATATGCAAATTAGGACAAATTGTATGCCCAACAATAGTATAAGCAAAAGATTATGATAATAAATTGCGTTATCTGAATTAATGACTGGCTAACCCCACTTGATAAGGTCATAGTAAGTCCCAGTGCACTTATTACTAAAATTTATCGTTCAAGCATGTGTATGCATTTAATTATTCCGTCCTATTTTAACAAGCGGATAAACTCTGAGAGCGGTGGGAAGTTTTCATGTCCAGCACAAGTCTGTAAAATGAAAACATTTTTTTGTTCAGAATGCTTTGGATATCAAGAATGGAAGATATGTCTAAAGGGGTAATTAGATGTGTCCTCTTAATTAGATTTACAGCTTAATAAAAAAATCAGTTGATCATAGATTCTTACTACTTCATAGGGCTAAAGATTTATGGCTTTCTCACGTGGAACATGTGAAAGAGTAGTCCTCATTCTACTAGCAGTCCTAATAGTCCTGACTAAAGACATCATTGTTTGCTTTATCCTTATATCTGTATGGTTTATTTTGCAGCAGCCCAGTCTAGAATCAGGTTTTCTCAAGGTAAAGATGTTTTCTAGCTATGTGCTTATACGGTACCTAGTACAGTGAATAATAAATTTCAGCATGGGCCTTTGAGAAATGTTGCCTTATAACTGATATTTATATTTAGTAGTTTTTATCTATAGATCTCGGAAGGCATAAGACAACATTATTATTCTGAGACTGCTTGCAGGGAAAGATACCATCTTATTTGAGGTGGACGATAAAAGATTTCTGTTTTCTTTCCCTCAGTGAAATGTAATTTCACGCTCTTGTTTGTGAGAATCTCAAGTACCCAGTGTCTGTAGGCATTCATACAGCTGGTAAGCAGCTAATTTCTCAATATACTTCAGCAGTATTTACTAATGACAGTTCTGCTAGGAGTACAAATATGTGTATGACACCATGTTTCTAAAAGCTTGTAGATGGGATCACTAGCAGGTGTCAGAGCAGAAGATGAGTTGCTATCCAACTGGAACCTAATGAGCACAGAAACGTCTGTGGAAAAAAAAAAAACGTTGGTGGAACATCTCCACTGGCATTTTGTCTGGGCTTGTCAGGCAGTCATATTCCCTTTGGTAGCTGCTGACTAGATGGCTGGTGCCACTTCTCTAAGCCTTACAGGTAGAAGCAAATCCAGAGGAACCCTCACTCACTGCTTAGGCTTGAAAGGGAACTTGAAAAAGTTGGCACATCACTTTAGATACATCAGGTATCCTGACAGCTTCAGAGGACTGCTACGAATCAATGGCCCCCTGCCCTTACCCTGAGCCACAGGGAGCGGTGCCTGTGCTGGTCACAAGCCGCATCCCCAGGATCCCTGTTACCCCCCAGAGGAAAAGATAATTCAAGATAATTCAGCAAGGCGGAAAGGTCGGGAAGCTGCACTCCATCATTTCTACAGAAGCACAATAGCCACCCAGCAATGTGATGCCTCAATTCAGAACTATCAAATTAACTTCAGTAAAAACACACTCCTATGAATTAATCATAGGAATACACATTTTACTCCTGGAACAAAATGTGGATGATCCAATTAACCAATTTCTACTAAGGCCTACGATTACTTTATTAAGGCTTTAAAAATGGTTTCTGCAAAGCAGTATTTATTCCCAGTTTGCTACAATTATCAGACAGTGCTGTCTAAGACCTGCTGTTGAGGCTTCTGCTGTCCCTTATCTCATTAAGCGTGACATAAACACCTTTGAAATGAAGCGGTGAAGTGCAGCAAATGGAGTAAATGCTTTTTCTACATAGCAGTGCCCTGCTACATGCTTGCTATCTGATTTGCTGGCCTTTATTGACAGGTGATAACATGTTTTGAACTTGTGCCAGCCAAAGATAGCCATTTAGAGCTTCTAAATAATTAGTTATTGATTAATCAACCTAGAAGGATACAGAATTTTTGTTTTTTCCAAGCTTGTGTCCATCCTTAAAGGCCTTGTTATTTCTGCCAGAGGAAGCAGGGGAAGCATGGACCCTCTGCAACTCTCAGGGGCTTAATAACTTACGGGTGTGTGTTGCCGTCCCCAGAGAAAACAGCATGGCTGGCAGACTGCTGTTGAACAAGCATCTGTGCCCCTTTGCTTTGCCATGTTGCTTGCCTGCAGTGTCAGCTGTCAGTGAAGAAAAGTGCCTAAACCTCTGAAGTCCTAAAGCAGTTAGTGAGGGCCCAAAACTCAAAATACCAAGGGTTGGCTGACTTTATGAATGGAATGTTTCAGTGGCTTGTCTGATCTGTGTATCTCTTGGCACAACTGGACTGAAAATGTCTTCACAGGTTTGGGACAGAGTAGTTCTGGAAACAAGTTATCCTGCCTTCTTGATAATTTTTTTCCCCTCAAACATATAAATTTTGTGTCACGTATGTGGAACAAAAAAGAAAGAAAAAAAGAAAAAAAAGAAAAAAAAAAAAGAAACCCTGAACAAACCCTATGGGATATAATGGAGACTCCAGCGAAGATAATGATGATCATTAAGTTGTTATTGACATGTAATCTCAGTGAACTACTTGATTCTCCCTATCTGGGAAGCTTTCAATAATATTGAGCTAGTTTGTTTCTATCACCCTGAAAACAGCAATTGCCCTGTAGCTGGTAAACAATTTAAATGTCTTGGCAAAATTCCTCACGTATCGCCCATTAACAAAAGTGCCTTTACAGTTTGTAGGTGAGTTTTAACAATATTAGAAAGGAATTCTTTCAGTGTGAAATATGCATTTTGATTTATTTTGTTTTCCATACAGTTTGAAAAACTGAGGGTTCGTTTATGCTAGGAACATCATGGTTGGAAAGCAGGAACTTCTTCGAGGACCTGGAAATTAATACAGGTGTTAGGTTTCAAAAGCAGGTAGAAAGCAGATGTGCTGTCAGTGCCAGATGTTGTGCTTTTTTAATAAAAAAAGATGGGCAATGGGAAATCTCTGTTAAGAGGAAGGTTTGACAGTACCTTTTTTCTTCACTCTTTTTTCAGGTAAGAGAACTCAAGGTTAATAAGTTTGCAGGAATGAGCAGTACTTAGAGAACTCTTGTCATATCTAATATTACAGATTCTTAATTTCCTAGTTCACTGGACTTTTCTGTCATGTAAGTGTTGAGTTACTATCAGTGAATGCAGGTAGGAGTTTCCATAAGGTATCTGCAAGAATTTAGAGGCGCTAATATAGCTTGAATCAAAATGACGATAAAAGCATTGAAAGATGCCTCCTTATTTCCATGCATAGTGAATCTGCCTGTTAGTCATACTGAAGGTATTTGGAGCACGTGTCCTGACTGCAGCACAGCCTGTGTGCTTGCTGCCATAAGAAACACCTGAAGCAGGCTTCTCTTTGGCCAGTTACCCGTATCAGTGTACCACTGTTAAAGGCAAATTCTTGTCCCTGTAGCATCAAAACACTCTTGAGGACTCGGTGGTTGGCAGGAAACCCTGGTGTCTGGTTTATGGTTGCAAGGTTGGATGGGGGCGGGGGACGACGACGGTGGGGCCCTACATTTGTGCTTGCGTTAGAATACAGCCGCGCTGCGAGCTAGTAAACTGAATGTACTGTGTGTGTGGTAGCGCTCCCAGCGCCATGTGGGGTGGCAGTCCTCCTTCCCCCCGCTGGCAAAAACAAGCACGAACACGCTTCTGCTGGCACCTGGCAAGCCCCTCAGCAGAGTGAAACCTGAGTGTGTCTGTGCTGCTAGCAATAACCAGGCAATTTTTGTTGACAGGGTTTGTAACTAACACTTCTGTAAGGCAAAAAGCAAAACAATTTTTCTGTGATACTGTGTGCAGAGACAGTCTTTTGTTAGCCACAAATGCCAGCTGAAAGTGTCTTCCCCCTAAAACCACAGGTCATCCTGTCTTGAGTTTAAGAGAATAATGGCAAATGTGCCAGGGAAGAAAGCATCTCTGATGGTGGAATGGCGCGGGGTGCCTATCTAGCTGTCTGTCACTTCAGGGTGAGCAGCTGTTGCAGCATGAGGCCAGGGCAAAGCTTTGAGTTTTCCTAATATTTCTGGTAGTCANTCATATATATATATATATATATATATGATTCTCTTCTATGCTGTTTTCGTCTGTTCTAGTTCAGAGTCTATTGGTACACCAATACTGGCTAAAAAGTTGTCCAAGCTGCCTGAATGCAAGACACATAGCAGACTTCAAAATACCAGAGTAGATTTTGATAATCAGACTTGTTGTCTGCTTCCTGTAAAATTTAACAGTAAACACACAGCTGCCTGACGGTGTAAATTCAGCCTTGTGGCATGCTGGCTGCTTAGTCACAAATTGCATGTACTCAAAAGTCACAAGTAATTGTCAAATCCTGTTCAAAAAGAGTGATCATTAATTCCAGTAATAGGCGACATTAAGTATTGTTCTGAAGAGTGAGAAAGCAATTGAACGCCGAAGGTCTTCAAATAAGCTAAGATGGTAATGACTAGCAACATCTGACAAGGAAACTGGCAGTGTTAGAAATAAATTGAGATTTGTTCTTAGGTGGGTGAAGTAGCAAGTATATCAAAAGCCACATTTTATTTTTTTTCCCAGGAGTTTTGTAATTCTTAAAGAACAGAATCAGCTCATTTTCTTTGAAAGGGTCATGTGGTAGAATTGTGATTGATGTAGAAAGTTAGGATTGACTGCTAGTGTTAGAAAGTTTTGGTTTTCTCTCAAACAAAAATCTTGTAACATAATTTCATCAAATATTCTTAGAGGGTCACAGTAACAAGAAAAAAAAAAAAAAAAAAAACGAATAAACCCCAAAACAAAACCAACATGCCCTGCATCTTCCGAAATCATATTCCTTTTTGGATTATCTGAATGGCCTGAAACCTGTAACTAAAGATGATGTCTGTCTTCTACCCAGTTGCCTTGCTCTTGAAGGTGTAACCCTTATGCAGTTATGACCATAAATCAACTTCTCCACATAAATCTGAACTTCCTCGTAGTACCTGCAGCTCAAATGCTTTAAGATTCTGAGCTTTTTTCTTGATTATTTTAGCCTGTTTTGTTTGTCTCTACTTCCGACAACCCTGGTTTTCACTGCTTTCACTCAGTTCTGATTATTTTTTCCCCTGCTAGTTGTATTTATTTGTATTTCTAAGCACCCTCACTCGGTTACCTGTCAAGAACTGAAGTTGGTGATGGGAAAATTGAAGTTGGCTTGGAAAACAGGGAATTAGAGAAGGTATAGGGTGATGACTTTTCATGGAGAATTTGATGCTATTTAAACAAAGCTGTATTTAACGAAAAAGTTTCCTGTTCCCTCGTACGATGAAGATCATTCTATATTCTGTGGCTGTCATCCTTGCTGGATGCTTTACTCTGCATTGGAGGGTAAATGAGAGAGATGTTAAGAGTTAACTTGCTGTTATCTAGATTGATCTTCTGGTTCTATGAAGGCAGACAAACCTAAGGCAGAACTTAGATTTCTATCTACACACCCATAAACTGGCAGTGGTGCTTGATAACTGGGAGGAATTTAAAAGCCACACTCCTTTCTTTATATGGTGAGTGCAAAGCAAGTATGAGAGAGAAATCCTGCTTAAGATCTGAAACTGGTTTGAATTTAGACCAGTGCAAAGATAGCAGGATAGTCACCTCTGTGTTGAGGTACATATTTTGGTTTTTAATGTTGTAGAGTTGGTTTGTATCATCATTATTATTCCTTGATGTTAGGGAACTTATGGGAGATGGTAACTGAGGAAGGCTACCCATGAACAGGAATGAGGTGGCCAGAGAAGCTATAAGCTTCTTAAAGATTGCTGAACATGTATAAGCAAATCAAAACATCCTTTTGTCATGAGGCTTTTACTCAATCTATCTGAAGCTTGGAATACAAGTGTGGTGGATTTCCTAGGTTTTTTATGTGATTTTTGTTTGGTTTGTGTGGGTTGTGGGGTTTTTGTGGTTTTGTTTGCTTTAGTTTTTGTTTGTGGTTTGGGGTTTTGTTGGGTTTTGTTTGGTGTGTGTGGATGGGGGTTTTCGTTTTGTTTTGGGTTTCTTAGGGACTACTCATTATAGCTTACATTCTTAATTTGCAGTGATAGAAACTGGAGTGAAACAACCAATTTTCTGTGCAAGGTGAGAGAACCTTCAAAATCAGGAAAATAATAGTGTTATGATACAATAGCAGTATTTAAGAACACACAATATATCCATGAGACATTTAAATACTAGGAAACTGTTTTGAACCCATAGTGAGAAAGAGTCTGGTTCCTGAAGAGTACTTGCAGCAGTTTGTTTTCCTTCATTATTCTACTGTGTAGGGGAGGGGGGAGGAGAAGGAAAAAAATAAATCCTGGCTTTTATGAGGAAGTTAGACAAATCTGTGTAACCTCTTTTTCTAACACTATTCTAAAGTGATTAGCTGGAAGGTTGTTGTCATAAGCACGTATCTAGGAATGAATTTTCAGGAGCAGCCTGGGCTGCTGATGTTGAGCTCAATGAAAGGGTTTTCATTGAAAGGGTTTTCATTAATAAGAGTGCAGACATGGTGAGCATGGCCACTGTGGGATAAATGCTCAGGCATTTATATTTTACTTGCTCATCACAGATACTTGATAGAGCGGGAAATGTACCACTTCAAATAGACCAAAAATAAAGCAAATACCCAGGTCCTTGTTTGATGGTTTTTCTATACTGCTCTTTAACACAGTGTGATTTATTAGTGCTAAACTAAGGAATATGCAATTTTATTTGGTTATATAAGTGAAATATGTAGCTTTGATCCGTTACCTGGATATAGATTCCCTTATAATATATTAAAATACTTGATAGTCTTTCTGTTTTAAAATATTTCAAATAGAAAACCCAATAATGGCATTATAACCATTGCATAAAGAAAATTAATTCAAGATTAATAGAGAAATCCAAAGGAAAACTGAATAACATAGATGTATAAAAAAATAATTGTGTATTGATTTTGTTTAACCTAAGATATAAATACACAATCTTGCCACCATAAAGCTTCAGCAGAGCTATGTGTGTTTGGTTATTTATAAGAAATAATTTTATAACAAATATTGAGGATTTGGATAGGATTAAGAAAATAAAAAATCAGCAAATGTGGTTATCTGAAGACTGAAATTTTTGACATACAGGGCACGGTGGGGGAGGGATACCTAGCAAAGGTCTGTTTATCTACTACTCTCTCTTTAAAGTTTTGGAGAGAAGCAAAAACATCTTCAGACTGTTCTTAGTGGCACTTCCAACTTCTTAAGAGTGAGGTTGTGCTGAAATTCTCACTGTGCCAGTAGATAAGGGCTATTGGAGAGCTACATGGCTTTTTGTGTATCTTGCACAATGGTTTCACTAGTTAAGACTTGGTAAGCAAAGCTGTTAGAGATGATACACACAGAATACAAAGAGACTTGCTCTCATCTTAACTTTGGTTCAGCCAGGCTAAAAGGATGAAATACGTTGGAGGCTGGCAGTTGTGCATGTAATAAAGATGATTTCCAAATAAGAAATTGCAACTTCAAAAAGGAAAGTACCTAGAGAGTTAGATGTCTCTGAAAATCAGACACACACTGCATCTTTCCTCCCCTGATTTTTTTTTCAACATAAAAGCATACTATACAGCAGCAGAAAAAATGTATTTCTCTGACAGTCTTAAAAGGTTATAATGTACTTGCAAAGACATTATACATTTAGAAGGTTCTTTTGCTGTTACAAACAGACTCAAGTCATAGGGATGACTCGAATCAATGTTGAGGACTGAGTCTCTGCTCTCTAATGCTAATTTTGTATCAGTGTGATAGTATTGATTTCTGAGAAAGCTGGAAGTCTAGGTCCCTGCAGCTGTGAAGAATTAGATGTAATATTTTAACTTTGGTTCTGTATCTATGTTTTTCAGTCTGTAAAAGTTGGCCTTGAGTGGATGCTCTTATGCCTGCTCAAGGTCTGATGCTTTCTGTAAGTATGTAGCATCTCTGTCATCTCTAAAAGATAGGTGGATCTGCTTACAAAGTGTATTGGCCCTTTCAGTGAGCGTAGGATAATCAAGTAGCCCTTTCTCATTGAAAAGATACACTTCCAGTGTGCCTCTTTGCTCCCCTCTGTGGTGATGCCAGGGATGCTGCTCTTCTAGGCAGAAATCCAGTTAATTTCAGTAAGTCTGAGTATGTCTACAGAGATGATCCCTTCTAATTTTTTTGAATTTAAATATAGTTTACATTTAAACATAAGCTAGTCTATTGGCACTCCGTTTCTTGTACTCTTTTTAACAGTATCTCTCGTAACTTTAAAATGCTGTAGAACTCCTATATGACTTCAGTCTTATAAAGCTGATTTCCATCATGCAATCCAGGAGATAGCATTTTATTTGATAGTTTGAAAACATTTATACAGAACAATACAGAACCCTTCCAAGTCAACTGAGGCAAAGCTGTAGCTAAGAACATTTAGACAGTTCCTCTCTATGTGGAGGGGAATATCTGGTAACATTTCTAACCAGTTGCACAGGATCAGAATTTCTTTGGGTTTTTTTTAGCTTTATTTTCCTTCTGCTTAGTCTTCATTTCTCCAATATCTCAGCAGGTATTTCATATTTACAGTCCAGCCAAACAACTGAGTTTATTCAAATCTTTCTACATAGCAGACATAAAATGAAATTATTTTCATCCTTCAACAGTTCTGGTCTTTCAGTAGTGCCACAGCAATAGAAACGGGGTACTTGCACTTTACTATTCAGTAAAGGCTAACTAAATGTGTTTGAAGTACTCTAAGGTTGAGTGACCTTCAATGACTTGTGCGTGCAGATTATCAAACATCATAGCTGAACTAACAGACCATGAACAGTGTCCGATTCCTTTCAGGCTAAATAGTGCAGATAATCATAATTATTCTGGGTGCCAGGGTCAAAAGAGCCGCTCATCACTTTTCTGGCTTACTGAAGAATCTTTGAAAGTACTAAATGATACATCATCCCTGTCAGTGTGTTATAAAGGAATTAAGTGAAGCAAGTTCTAGAAGAGATTTTTTTGACAGCACTTATCTGATATGTCTCTGTCCTTTCATTCATATCGCCTCCATTTTTTTTAATGCAGATTACAAGTCTGTCACTCAGATGCTTGATTTTTGTGGCGAGCTGCTTTTCATCTCTAGTGGAATATTCCATATTAATCTAAATGGACATTTTAAGCAGTGGTTAATTAATGCACGAGATCTGTTCACTGTAGGTGAACAACACTAGCTCATTTTTCAATTTATGGAAAAAAATGGGTGCATGTTAATTAATTTTTTTTACATCAGATTCGAGTTTCTAGAAGTATTACTAAGCAGCTTGTGTCAGGAGAGTTCCTTACCTATAGCCTGCTTTGCATGCAATTTCATGCTAGCTCACAGTACCAAGAAGAGATTGATATAATTTGTGATAACACTTTGAGTAGACTTTTCTAGTGGGTCATAATTAATTGGAGTACTCTAGGAAAAGAATACCTCCGGAGCTCTTATTTATTGTTTCTAAAGTCTCATTAATATGTCGCCAGGATGCTTCAAAAAATAGTGTACGTAGATTTTTATATATGTGAATGTATGTGTATATAGAGAGAGCTATATATACACATAATAAGACTGTCGGGCCCCATGTAAGTATAGGAAGGAATCAATATTTTTAAGACCTTCCTAAGGTTAATATAGAAATTTTTGAATGGAGTCCCTAATTAAATGTACCGCGACAGCAATGGTTTTGGAAGAAGAAAGATGGTTATAAAACAGAGAAAGAAGGATGAAGCCTAGAGCAGCAGTAAAATGTTACACTCCTGCCAAATGAAAGCATGGGTGAAACCACAAAGTGACTGGCCAATTCTGTTCACGCGTGCTCTCGCCTCCTGAGCTGTGGCACGAGTACAATGGAATCAAGGAATGCAAAATGAAATCTCTCTGGCAGACCTAAACTAAGCATTTAGATCAACATTTAGGCCAATGTATGTGTACTTAAACTTGAGCTTTAGATTTGTAGAAACTGAAAGTATACCAGTAACTATCAGGAGTCTGCAGGTAAAAGAAGAGCCAAGGATAACAACCACATGTACAGAAGGAATAATTGGGCATTTTGCTTCCTCATCTGGATAGCACATGCTGCAATCCTCGAAGTGACTGAGAGTGTATCATTTTTCTGAATGATTAGAATATATCTTATGTTTACAGCTCTATTTTTAAGAAAGTAACATGCCACCAGTTTGTTCAGTGCAGTGCTTGATGCTCCAATAGCATGAGTTGTACCCCGCAACTGTGAACTCTATTTTCAAATAAAGTTTATAATTAAAACTGGCGTTTGAGGGCCTCCAGCTGGTGAATGCTGTTTTGCTGATGTGTGACATCACTCCTGACATCCACAGTATGGTAGCTCATTCTCAGACTTGGTGCCAGGTCTTTGCAATGCCAAATGCCTCAGATGTTGCAATCGGCACAAAATGGTGTCCGACAGAAGGAGGCTGGCGGAGGTTTTGCTTTGCTGCTTATCTGGGAAAGGCTCTGTGCAGAAGTGAACCAGTCTCCTGTAGCAATAGTACTAGTTGCTGTTCTAGAAGGGCCCCCACGTCACCTTGTGGGGGTGGGAGCCGGGCATGAACAGATGCTGCAGGGTAATGATGCTGCGCTGGAATTGTCCACAGATGACACAGTATTGGTAAGAATGGGTCAGGTCCTGTTGTGTGATCTGGCTTGGTGATGGCTCTACTTGGTCTTAAATTATTTTGTTGCAGTGAATGTTGGGTGCAGGCAGGGAGCTGCTCACAAGCAGGAGAGAACATTGTTTCCACATGGGTGTTTGGCTGCTAGCAAGGACACAAAAAACATATTGAAAAATGCAACGAGAGCCTAGAAATGAGGGGGAAAAAAAACCCCTTCCTGAGTAATATGAAGCTCCCGTTTTTCACTCAGTCTGCAGCAGGAAAAAAAGATTTTAAATGCAGTATGCGTTTCTGTAGTTTTAGGTGACTATCGAGATTTTTGGAACAAATTTCAAGGGTCCTATTTCAAACACTACTAATAATGTTAAGCTTATTTCCACAGTATATGACAGTGGTGCAGCTCCTCCCTCTTCCCTAAAAAGTTAGCATGAAGTAATACCCCTCATGCATCACAGTTCCTGCGGTGTAAGTTGTTATTGAACACAAAGGGTCGTCTCGCTGTTTGCCAGATAACTTTACACTAATCTTTTTTAGCTTCTATTGACAGACATTAACTGGAAAATATAAAATAGCAAGCTTTGGATAATTATAATGTTGCTGTTTGAATACTATCTCTGCACCTTTAGAGAGCTCTTCTGGACACAGAGTTTTTCACCTGTCCTTGAAGCAGGCAATAACAAAATTACACATACACTCACACTGTAATAATAAGTGAAAATATAAGTTTCACTAGGAAGGAGAAAATCAGTTGTAAAAAAGGCAACCTAATTCAAGTTCTACCAACCTTTTAATGCCTTCAGTAGTGCCCTTATACAAATACAAATTAGCTGAGTTCTTAGAGTTAGAAAGAACAATGACAATAGTATTTTATAGGCTCATATTTTTCAAGTAACTTAGGTAAAGCAAGAAATCAATTTTTGGCAAATATACTTTACCAAGTTTTTCTCCTACCTACACAAAGTAGCCACACTCAATGCTGCAGAGCTAAACTCTGGGACTGAAGTGGAGGATGTATAACAGAAATGATTGCAATGCCACCAGTACTGAAAGGAAGGGTACAAAGGCCTGAAGAGAGTTTTTTTGGAACACTTCATATGCTTGGCCATTGCTGCCAGTCATGGCTCCTGATGCTTTAAGTGTGTTGGGAAGCTTCAAGTCCTCGGGATGATCCCGAAGCCTGCTACAATAAGAAAGGTTCACCCCTTCAGCACGTATGGGGAGCAGTGGGGATTCACTGATTTTATATATATATCTATATAAAAATATAGTATATATCTATATAAAAATATAGTATATATAGTCCATATATATAGCATTTTAGCATTTTAGTCCATATGTATATGGACTATATATATATATGGACTAAAATGCTAAAGCAACTGGAGTCACACCAGTGTGATGACCGCCATGCTTTTTTTTTTTGCTAGACAATACCTTTTCCATAAAAATAAGAACTGTTTTCTGAAGAAGATAACCTGTTCTAGAAAAACTAATGGAGTTCAAGAACTTTCTTAAAGTCCTTTACCAGAGAAAATTTCTTCAAAAAAAAAACCTTGAATTTTTTTCCTGCCCTCAACCAGGGAAAAAAACACTGAAATTACAGATTTCCTTTCCACCTTCAAATGAAACCTATTTCAGTTAGAATACATTGGAAGAAGTGAAGCATTTACCAGAAGACAAGCAAAACAGTGTACATTATTTTAAAAATTTTAAAAATCACTACTAGTTCTCTGAGAATTTTAACCTTTATAGTATTTGACATAAACCTTTTGTATTGGAAATCTAAGTTACTGACCCTATTAGAATCAAAGCTGGTATATTCATTAGGAGTTGTGTGTGTGAAATAAAAATGAGGCTTTCTGTCTGGAATGCTGCTTGATTACCAGAACTATAAACAAAGAATGGCATAAGGCTCCTCTGTCTTGTGTTGTTTTTTATTTATTTTATTCTTTTTTTTGTGAACTCACCCTGGTGACTATCATTAGATTCTAATAAAAGGTACTTATGTTGCTTTTAAAAAAGGAGTTGCACTTTGTTGACTTCAATTAAGCTTAAATAAGCTTGTGCTCATGGGGACTGTCAACAGAAAGATGAATTTGCTAACCTGGCAAAATTCCTTCATATTCACATAGTGTTGATCAAAATGACATTGATTTGCTTAGATTAGCAGCTGATGCCTGAAATTTTCTTACTTGAGCTACATGCAGTAGTGAAGTTTTTCTAGATGTAAAACTAACAGTTTGGCTTTCCATATCCAGGTATCTGCATCACAGCACGTACAAGCTCCTTTCTGAATCAGGCATTCTCTCACCTGCCAGTCTGGCCAGCAGAGTAACGTTTGTTTTCAAGAACCTGATGTAGTAGAGTCATGTCTGCTAGACCATCAGAAATCTGTCCTCTGTCTTTAATCTGTCTTGCACTTTGAAATTGAACCTTCTTCCTCTATGTTCCATTTTTTTTTCCTGAAGTAAGAGAACCTGGAAACAAATCTGGAGATGCGAGCTGTCTGTTTGCAGAAAAGGAGATACAAACCTAAAGACCCTGTGCTACATCCCTTTCCTGTGTTGCCAAAAGACTGATTTTTAAATTACCCATAAAGGACTTTTACTACTAAAATAGCCCATTTTAGGTATGTGCAGCAGAGAATTGTTAGTAACAGGGTCAGAGCTAGAAGAAATGGACATGCAAAACAGGCTAAACAAGGCTTTTGGTTCTCTTGGTAGCCAGATCAGAAAATAACTTGCAAATACCTTTCTGAAGTACATATTCTATACCCAGGATGAATAAATAATCCCTTGGGTTACTATACTGTAAACTGAGAGCACTGAGAAGCGTGAGGAAAAAACAAGGCACCAAGCTAATTTGCTGGGATTGCTTGGTTGGCATCAAGAGAAGTGGCTCGGTAGTGGTACGGAGCATAAATAATGCAAGTGAGAAACTCGCATGGCTTGAGCTTGATGAGAACTTAAAGAGCTGGTGAAGTATGGGGAGACTTACGAGCTTTCTATGTGCCCATAAGCTTTCAAAACACTTAAAACCTTTTGAATGAACTTTCAAAAAACCCCAAACCACCTCAAAACCCTTGCTCTTACACACACACAAAAAAAGCTCAAAGGTGTTACAAGCTGATTCTTGCTTTAGCAACTGAATAAAGCCTTCTTAGCTGGCAGGGCACAACATTCAAAGCAATCTTCTCTTGGCATCTAATCAGCACGTAATTTCAATTGTCTGTCTGCTTTTCTTCTGCTTGGCTTTGTGTGTCTGTTTTAGGCTAGGAAGTTTGGGTTATCAGAGTAGAGCAGGGAGCTTCTGCAGGACAAATCTGTGGCAATTTCAGGGGTTCAAAATCTGCCGTGTGCCTTGTTTAATTAAATGAGAAACTTGCAGGAAACACATGGCTACTGCCCCCAGAGGTGCCTTTTCAATTTCCCAATCAAAGCTGATGAAATTAGAATTGGCTATCAAATCTTTCTAGCAAACTTGCATCATTCTTTGCTAATTTCCTTCTAGTGGCCCCTTGAGAGATGCAGATAGTCTCAATGCTGCATATTAAACTTTAATTACTAATTTCTGTTATGAGGGCGAGATAACACTCGGATAGCTGCATCATAGCTTGCAAGCTCCTCATGCTGAAAAACACCCATAAAGGAGATGAAAAATGAGTCAGCAACCTATCACCAGTCTCTGTTGGTGCATGCTGCACCTTCAGCCCCACAGTAGGATGCCAGCTGGTCAGTAAATTTAAAATTTGTATTTATTTATAAGTGTTGTTGATCTGGTAGGCTGAATGCAATTTGCTTTCAGAAAGGAGTATAGAGGGCTTAGTATCATCCATGCAGACACAATGGGCAGTTTATGAAAAGTCCAGCGAAGTATAACCCACGCCAGCAATGCTGTTGTGTTGGGCTTGAAGCGCTTTACTTACTGCATTGCATAAAGGATTAATTCCTAAATCAATGTTGTTTGACTGACTGACTTCTCTCTGATATCCTGTGATTTCAGGTAAACTGTTTATACCACCTCATGCCTGACCTGGAGCCACTTTCTCCCCTGTGCAACATTATCACACAGGATTTTAGAACTGTGATGACCTTGTTAAATTCAGTGAGACTAGAGATTTTACTTGAAATTACCATATCCCTGCCAAACTGAGGCAGATACCGGTGGGTTTGCAGAAAGGAGGTGGCATGTCCTAACCAGCACATGAACGTGGTGGGTAATGGCAACATTTATGCCAGTGTTTTAGGGGTTTGTACCAGAATTCTGTAATTTAGGGCAGAGGAAAGAGATTTGCACCTTTACAGAATTAGGATGGTACAATATTTTCCTTTCATAATACCTTTTTATTGCTGTTACCCATCTCTGCAGAAGCTGTTTAGCTCTGTTGTTCTCTTGCCTTTCCGGTACACCTACCTGAGCTGTCCACATGTGTTTGAATGCAGAATATTTTGGCACTTGAACAAGTGCTCTGAGATAGTCTTACAGTTCTCACTTGACATGGAAATTTTTCCATATAGCCAATTAGCATCATTTTTCTTCCCTTTGTGCTGTGTTATTATTTGCTGTTTGTGTAAATAAATGGGATCTCAGAGGAAAATCCCATCCTTACTGAAAAACTCTTGTATCTTGGGGCTTACTTCGTACTGCAGGAAAATTGAACTTAAAATTGCTTGGCTGCTTTGGGTTGATAAAGGGCCTGTTGGTCTGCAGCAACCAGGAGGTATGTTGAAGAGGGGTATTGTGCAGCCTGCGCAGCTGCTGTGGAAGAACAGATGAGAAGCTACAGGACCTGAGCGAGCCTACGGTTCTGTGGCTGGCAACGTTCTTTAAGACTCATTTTGTTAGTGATTAAGGCGTGTGTCTGAAGGAACGTTAGAGCAAATGTGTCATTCCAGAGTCAGGCTGTGGAATCATCTCTTTGCTGCGACAATTTCAGTGTCGGTGTGTGAGACCGGTGTGGCATTCCACAAGATTCCAGAGCAGTGATATGGAGTAACAAGAAATGCAAATCTCATATCTCTTACAAGCAGATACAGATAGCTGAACGTATGGTTGTCTTTTACAATCATGTTTAAAAAATATTAGCCATTTAATTTTCATGGCCTAGTCAATAGCAACCCAGCATCCTCCTGATAGCCTGCTTTGAGGTCCCTTTGTTCTAACATTCACTGTTGTCTTCTGTTGGATGTTAGGCTGTAGGGAACTTTCTATGTTGTTGTTTGCTTTTTTTTTTATCTGGACATCTGGATATAGCTTGAGTTTATTTCTAAATTGTTGTTTGCTCAGCCTCTTTCATAAGTGGTTTCATATTAACATGTGCATTTGTGTTTTTATGGGATACTTGCAAAACTTAGAAAATACAGGTTTAGAACTTTATATTAAAAGTAGATGTCAGTGTGTAGTTATAAAAATCACAAAATACAGCTAAAATGAATGTTTATACACCACACTAGTAGACTTTCAATTTGTTGAATATATCTGCTATTAATTGTATAACTCCAAATACCACACTTGTCTTCATTAAAACGTAATAGTTCATTCACTCAAATTCTTCTAAGTGTCCCCAGTAAATATCCACTGTTGTGGACTACGAAAGTAATTATCTCCTTAAAGCTAATGCTTTCATCATTCATTATATACTAAGCAGGCAGAATGAATTTCAATGTATTTCCTGGCCTGCCTCTCAACAATTTATTTATTTATTTTCCCTTGCTTTTAGGGCAATTCAAGTTCACCTAATCAAAGCGTACCAGAAGTGCCACCGAAATGTGTGGAGTGTTGTATAACACGGTGATTTAGTTCACGTAGTGGGATGGAGGAAAGAAACAATTCAAACCAGCAAAATACAAAGTTGAAGAGCAGACTGTCCTTAACTGAATCGTAACACACTGTAGAGGTGGGAGCTAGGATTGTGCCCCGGTTAGGAGACCCTGTCATTCCGAACATCGAGCCGGTTTCAGATAATGCTCCTGCCCAGCACTTGCCTGTCCCTCGTCTTCTCCTTCCAGTTGCTCTGTAAAGACTCACAGAATTCAAACAAAGAACCTGACCAAGGTCTTAAGTTCAGGACCAGACTGAATTGTACGTTCAGTCTGATGTTTGTGTCGTACTGCAAGGCAGGTTCCAGTTTAATGCAAAAAAAAGTGCTAATATACTGTTTTCTCCAGCTCTGCTGAATTTACACTTTTTTACTGGAGCTGCTAGCCATCTGGTCAGATTGTTTTGGTATTTTGCTCTGAGATTAGCCGGTTTCCAATCTACTTCTGAGTTTTTCCTATTCTATTCCATAGTGAAAAATGTACTGATACTTGAGAAGCATCACTCATAGCGCAGATTGCTTTCAAAGCAAACAATTTATTTCAACCATTTTTAACACATTTGTAATAACTAGAGGTCATGTTATACTTACATTGAATGAAAAAGATGAAGACATAATAGTATTTCATTAAGTATATTTTATTATTGTATTATTATTTACTTGTTTCACATGTTCTGAAACTTCTGAGATTTTAATTAAATCACCTTCATGTTCAAATTCCAGAGGCTTAGCCAATTGGTTAATCGTGCATGCTCTTTGTGGGCAAGGATGAATTTACTGTTTCTTGGTAGATATTTACTTTTGGGGTTCTTTTACATAAGTCAGAATCAATGAAACTTCTACCTCGTTTTTTCATTTTTTTAGATTTTTCTAGTAAGATGGATGGTCATAATTGACAATAGTTTAGGGGATAATATGGTATTTTATTCTACAGTGGCGGTGCTAAATTTTTATGGTATTTTTGTAAAATGGGCTTCTTAACCAGAACTTTGTGTGTTAGCTGACCATAATTGTTCCACTTTGTTGTTAACTTTGGGGGAAAGCTTGCTGTCTTTTACAAACCAGGTGCATCTTGCTCAGTTCTCTTACCAGTAGCTTCTTGCAACCTAATTTGCTAGTCTGTTTATCACCATTAGGGTTTGGTGCTTACTTTACAAATCCGTTGTAACTCTAAGTTTTCCCCTATAGGTTTGAGAATAAATTACAAAGGAGAAAAATTACAGGGCACTAGTTAGAGCTTGTATTACTAGTAGTTTGTGCAGAAGTATTTTGGGTTGAAAAGCTTCTGCTGTCTTCTCTATTTAAAATTTATGAAATAATCACTGTCCAAGGTAATGTAGCAATGTAGAGTATCTTAATATCATGGTTACAGCAGCAACAAAAAAAATCTTACAGATGGACTTGAAGAGAATTAAAGTAAAACCAGCTATTGCCTACAGTCCATGCAGTGTTAATTGTTCATTAAATGCTCACATTTACTGGATAGTCTGGACACATTTATGTAACACGAGATACTACACGTAATGCTGGCAGTTTTTGCGTTTGTATGTTCAAGGATCACCCAAGATGTAGAGCACAGCTTTTCTTCTGTGGGATCTCTTATGTGGAAGAAAAGACTTCATCATGAGGCAGGACAAGCCCAACCAACATTTGCTCAATGAGTCTTGCACTATGCCCTGAAGTTGATGAGACTATTAACATTAATTATTCATGTGCTGACAAAGGCCGCTGCAGGAGACACAGAATGAAGACTAATAGGCTGAAATAGAGAAAACCGGATGCACAGGAGAGCCTGGAGAATGGAATATCTTTCAATATTTTTCCTCATTAGTTTGGTTTATTTCCCAGAGGGGCAAAAGCGTAAGTCTTTGACACCAGAACTTTTCCTTAACTGTATCTGCAAATTCAGAGCCACATTCCCTTCATGAGAAGTACTCTGCTCCTGAGCCTTGACCCTTTTGTCAGCTCAAATATGCTTGCTGATTTCAGATGTCTTTGAGTCTGACAGATGGACATCATCTGCCTAGGGCATGGTGTAGGACGTGGAAGAACTCAATTTCAAATTTTGTGCTGGGAAGAAAACCCAAGGCAGTGTAAACAACAGTGGAAGTCAGTGATTTCCCACTGTGCTTTTGACTCGAGACTTCTCGCAAAGATTCTGTGACAAGTGGGATCTTAATAAGAGGCCCCCTCTGTAGACAGAGATGCTCTTTTGTTTGAAGCTCAGTGAATGTTGGGGAAGGTAGAACAGCAGATGGGATACTCAGAGGCAATGCCTTTTTATGAGCTTTGTTTCCCCAGGGACTATATAAAATGCTGATATTTATATTTTTAAGTTATTAGAGCTGTGAAACTGAAATACACCTTTAGCCGTAAATGTGACTCATGTTTATGGCTATCAGCTCCTGAAATGAGTTTCTCCTTTCATAAAGTATCTGTAATTTGTATTGGCGGGGGTTTTTTAGGTATGCAGTTCTACAGAAAATTTAATTTGAGTCTGATCAGCGTAGTGCTAATAAGAGTCTGAATTCTTGAATTGCTCTAGCTCACATTGCACTTCTTTTCCCAAAGAAGAGATGCACACAACATCAGGAATGGTTTTACATTGTGGCAAGGGTTGTGGTTTTTTTTTCAAGTTCAAAATTTTTGTCTTAGTAGTACCGGAAAGGTTCAGAAACCAGAACCTCTGCATTCAGCAAGCTGGTCAGCTTTCTACGTTTACAGAGATTGCAGGAGGAGAACTAAAATGCCATCAGTGGTGTCAGGAAACTGTAACTTGATTCTCCAGTGGAGAACAAGTCCACAGTCTTGATAATCCTTGTTTGTGTTCTGATAGTCACCTGATTTGATCAGTCATGTAAGATGAAAAAGCTTTTTGTATGACCAGAAGTAAAAGTTGCTATGGCATATAGTCATCCAAGGACTTGCCATGAAAACCAGTACCTTGGTTTTTGAAGTGCTTGTTGTGGAGCAGTTATAAAACAGTCTCTGCTGAGTAAATGTGTATTTAAAGTCTGCTTGATGTTATTCAAGTGTAAGGTACAAGTATGGATTTTCCTTTTAGTGAGCTTGCTCTGTCAAGTTTTGCCTTTTTAAAATGATCTTTATGGTTTTGATTACTACTATCTGAGGAAAACCTTCTGCCCAAAATATAGGGCTGTAGTTGGGATAGAGGAAAAAGTAAATTTTTACTAGAAGATTGCTTAAATCAGCTTATTGTAGATGGCATCATCCCCCCATGCCCACATTTCTGCTACCAGTATCAATTATAGCCCGGTTGGTTGGCTTGCTTTGTTAGTTTCTTTTCAAGTTATGATCTACTGATACTCTGAGCTAAAATTAGGGAAGGGAAAAATGGAGGTGGGGGGACAGGCACCAAAACATCCCAAGGTGATGAAATTACTTTACAAAAGCATTTGTTACGACCAGAAATAGGTATCGCTCTCCACTAAGTCCTATAGTAGGAGATACTACCCTGGGAAATAAATGCACCTCAGTGGGAGATGGCATTGCTGGCTACTGCTGCTACATTCCGTGAAGCTTGCTGTGGCAATTTGAAAGGGTTAATGGCACAAACCAAGAATGAAGTTGTACTAGCAAGTCAAGGGTAACAATGCCTCCAGACAAGCTGTAGTGTGAAGCGTTTTTTTCCCCCCAACATTTATAGGCCATGCTATTCTGACCTCTGTTTATAACACCTGGATGGTTTTCCCCAGGAGCTCTCTGAGGTGCAAAGGAAGGTTGATACTGCTGATGTAGAGCTCTGGTACAGCCAGCAGAGTGTCCTGAGCTGAAGCAGTGTCCTGAGCTTTAACTTTGTAGAGGCAATGCTGTAGTACAAGATGTACCTCAGCTCTGGTCTTGGCCCACGTCCTAATGCACGGGCAAGTTGGTTCATTTCTGCTGGTGCTTTTCTGTCTCTACATGGAAACAATGAGATTTTTTACTTTTTTTTTAAACTTATTTTAATGGGCTCATTTTTTTTTTCCAGTATCAATAATTTACAGCTTTGCAAGCTCCTCTGCAGTAGGAAGTGCATTTAGTTTTGTTAGCGAAATTGAGTTAGAAAAACGAGTATTTCTGACTAACAGAAGAATAAAAGCAGTAGTCCTTTTTCTTTTTCCCCATCTCCCTGTTGCCTTTGTGGGTGTTATATCCATTCTGGAGGAGGCACGTTTCAGCATCGCAGATAGTGCCTGGAGATGCTGGGAATATCTCAGTCATGGCTGCGGCACCCACCCTGTTACCTCTCCTGCCCCCCAACACCCATCCTGTGCAGCCTCACTTGGCTGGGATTGGAGAAATGATCCAGGACACCTAGGTTGGAAGGTGTCTACTCCATTCACTTTCTGTAAACTGAAAGTGCAGATAAGAAGGAAATCTGGTGTTCTTAAATGAGTGGGTGTATAAGTTCAGCAGTAGCACAAGGAGAGAAACAGATTTTTGCTGCTTCAGCCAAAAATTTCATGAAATAATTACTAAATTAGGGCTAAGCCTTTATTTTTGTGTTAAGCATATCAGAATCTTGTATATGTTGTTTTTGTTAAAAATAAAATGAGAAACTTGGTGACCTATGCTCCCAAACCATGTTAGTGAATAATTAAAATGTGTGGTGAAACATGAACTATTGAGTTGGTTCCAGAGAAACACAATTCTCTTCTGCTGTACAGCTAAGCAATATTGTTGAAGCCAGAAATTCAAAACGCTGAGACTTGCTTAAAATGCTGATTTTAAAGAAATTCCCTTATCACCCATTTTCATAACTGTCCTTTGAGATTTTTAAAACTAACTTTTCAAATTTTTCAGTACAACTTGCTTTCTAATTTTAAAAAGACGCTTAAGACTTATACAATCATAGGAACTCTAGGACAGAAACTTTGAGTTATGATAACACTCAAGAGTTTAATAGTTGGTAGCAAAGTAATTATAAGAAGATCAAAGGTTGAAAAGGTCTTATGTGCAGATGTCTAAGTACCACTTTATTTACAATAACACTCCTTAGTGGGGGGGAAAAAAGAGTAAATAGTGCTGGCTGCCCCAGATGAGAACTAGGCAAATCTGACTTATTGTTATTTAGGGAACTATGGTGAAATCGTTGTTACTATCCCACTCTGTCCTCTTGACCAATGTGAACTTCACTGTCATTAGCTTGGCAGAAAACATCACAAGAAGAGTCCAGCTTCATTATTTCAGTTCTCCCAATGAAGGAGAAGTTTTCTTCCCAAAACACTCAAAGAGGAGTGCTGGGCTGACAGGACCAGTTAATACCTGAGCTCCGAGTTACTCCAGAGTGGCAAACATTGCCTGCTGTGTGACAAAACTTACATTAAAAAAAAAATCTTTAAATGGGAGGAGTTACTATACTTTTTTTGGTTGACTGGCTATTTGTTTCAGTCTGAATCTTTAAAGCATTAATCTTTAAAGAGTTGCTTTATTTGAGCAGAGTTCCAGTCTCTTCCACAGAAGTGTTTGGTGAGGCAGGAATTTGACGTAAGTAGGTTGACATGGTTTAACCCAGCCAGCAGCTAAAGCAACCACACAGTCATTCACTCATTTCCACTCCACCAGTGCGATGGCGGAGAGAATCAAAAGGTAAAGGAGGTAAAACTTGTGCATTGAGATAAAGAGGATTTAATAGGACAGGACAGGAAGATAATAAAGTCATGAATAGCACAATTTGTCACCACCCAGAGCTGATGTTCACCTACTTCCTGAGCCTCTCAGCCTCCCAGCCAGCCCCCAGTTATATACTGAGCATAATGTCTGGGTATGGAATATCTTTTTGGCCAGTTGGGGCCGGCTGTCCTGGCTCCCTCCAGGTTTCTGGGTGCCCTCACTTTCTTGCTGGCAGAGCAGTAGAAGAAGCCGAGAAGCTCTTGACTGCTTGGCACCAACTAAAAACATCAGTGTGTTATCTACATTATTTTCATCCTAAATTCAAAATGGAGCACTATAACTCTATCCTTGCTAAAAATAGGACAGTAAATATATGTTTGAATTTTAGTGGCAGTTGTCAACCTCTTACTGTTGTGGATAGCCTTAACTTTCAGTGCCCAACTGAAGATAGACCAGAGCAGCTAAATCCCACTTAGAAGTTCTGCTAAAAAGATGATGAGCCACAGATGAAGTTTGGTGAGAACTGTTGTAAATGAGTACTTTAGATGTTCAAAGAGAGCAGATACTGCAAATACAGAGATTCTTCCAGTGAAGTAGAAAGCTGCATGCTTTGCGACAGAGGAATATCACTGTGCTGAAAGACTGTCTATTGCTGTGGAGAGCACAAGGTTTAAGCTACAAATCCCCAGCATAATAAGCAAATGCATCCATCTCTCCAGGGCCACATATTCATACAGAGTACTAGAAAATACTCTTGTCATACTGTGTAATATGGCTGATTGATACTTGAAGGCTACTTTAAACTTCTTGACAGGTTTTTGGTGTGTTTGTCTTTTTTTTTTATAAGAAGTTAGTTTCAAATCCTGTCAGACTTAACATTTAGCTCTTTTTATTGTGCAGAGATGCTTTTGTGGCTTTCTCTCAGCTAGTTTGAGACATAAAAGTGGATTTGTTAGACCTGAAAGATTTCAATTAACTAAAGTGAATGCTAGAGCTCAGAGATAAAATTTCCTGATTTGCTTCTCACCAGTCAGCTTAGGTCCTAACGAAGAATTTTCAGGAAGGAAAACAGATAAAAGATTAGAAGAGAGAGAACAGGATGGATTTATGAACACAAAATGAATGAATGGATTAACGCTTTCATAGAACACCACAAACAGAAAGCAGGAGAAAACTTTTTTCCTTTTTTTTTTTTGATTGGGTTTTTTTCTTCCTTAGTCTCTAGCATTCAGATACAGTGAATTCATCCTGCCTTTAACCAGGTAGTGCCACATCACTGTGAAATTTAGTAGCAAAATCTCTTGTGTCTTTGTGGATGTATGTGTACTTTATCGCGGAGACCTTTGATACTTCGGTTTCTTCTGTTTCGCAAAGGAAATGATGATTGAGTGACTAAATACAGGTAGCAATAATCTCAATATTTTAAATTAAACTCATAAGTTCCCACAAAAGGAATTACTGTGATTATTGATATCATGTAATGGAAAACAAAACAGAATGTTTGAGGTAGGTGGGGACCTCTGGAGATGGTCTAGTTCAACCTGCTACTCAAGTGTGCTCAGCTAGAGCAGATTGTGAAGGACTTTGTCCATTTTGGTTTTGACCATCCACAAAGATGGAGACTCCACAATGTCTCTGGGTGATCTGCACCATTGTTTGACCAGTCTCACAATAAAAAAAAATCTTTTACTATTCCCCAGAGAGAAATGTATAGTACTGCAGACCAGTTTTGTAAGTGCAGGAAGTTTCAGCTGAGCTTTTGGAGATTAACCCAAATGCAAATGACATTAGAATCATGAAAGATTTGCTTACGAGTTATGATAATTAGTGATTGCTTCCTTTGAATGCTTTCATTTAGAAAGGTAACATGTTTTATCTCTGTGAAAAAAATGTTCCCACTATGAGGTGTATCAGGGAAGAAGAACCAGAGAAAATTACTAGACAGAGAGAAAAAAAGTGATGCCATGAGCAGTGGATGTTAATAAATGAGACATTGCTTCTTCGGGGCTGCAGCTAAACCCACTGAAGCCAATGGGAGCTGTTGCTTTTAATGATCAGGTAGCTTTATGGCAGATCTTATGAGCTTCCACCTGTAATGCAATTTGGAAAACACTACTCTGTGCTGCTACGTTTGGTAAAGAGTCTGAAAAACCTTTACATGTTAATCAAGCCTCCCACTACGCTGAGGGATATTATCCAGAAGTAAGGATGCGGAAACTGAGACAGAAAACGTTTTTGCTTTGTACTGAGAAGCAACAACTCTTAATTGTCAGGGCAATTACATACTGCAAGTCGTTGAGCAGCAGGCCACCATTCCCATTTATTCTTGGTAGGATTTGGTCAGAATCAAAGTGATTTAGAGATAAGAAGAAAAGGTAGAATAGGTGACTTCATTCTGATCTGGATTAGTCTATTCACTTAAATTCAGACAGTGCTCTTACAAATGTGTAAAATTAATTATCCTTTTGTTTTGCTGTGCTTTAACATGCCGGAAAAAATCAGAGGTTAAAACAAATACTGGTGATTTTAAAGCCATAGATGAAAAAGATGAAAATGAAAAAGATATTGCAGGTAGTGTTTTTAATATATGTTTTTATTATTGTACTTTTATGTAAGGTGCAGTCTTTCAGTGCTACTATTGAATGTGTGTCTGTGTTGGCCTTAACTGGAAGGTTCAGTTATGGATTTGACTGGGCTACAGAGGGCTGGAAGAGTGTCAACAAATGTCACAGATCCTCATTTCTTGCTTAAACAAAAATCAAAATCAAACAAACAGACAATTTGACTCTTGAGATCTATAAAATATGAAGAATCCCTGCAGACTTCACAGGATATCACGATGTGAAGTTCATAGGCATCTGCATAACATTGTGAGTCACAGAGGGAAAGGGGCAGTGGAATGGTATTTACATTACCTTTTGTCATTAGTAGTCTACTTTAAACCTGCATTGGGAAAAATCTGTAGGTTTGTTCTATTAAATTCAACAGCTAATTTTGAAGATGAATTTTCTGATAGATAAAAATTTGGAAGGGAGACAAAAATGCATTGTAATTTTAAGTGAATTTTCTCAATGTTTTAGTACTCTGGGTTCCATTAAGACTTAAAAAATAAGGGATGCTATAGCCTTTTGAATCTGGTACAAGGACTCTTCCTTCTTGGCTCTTTCAGTGCCAGTAATTAAGCCATCTGGTTAGTAAGGGAAATTAATTCAAGACCATATTAATTCTTACTTCTGAATTTCTTTGTGGATAACACTTCAGGAGAAAATGATGGCTGTTGGATAATCAGATCTAAAATTAAGAGAATGTGTTGTTGATCATCCTGTAGTGCAGGTTACAGAATTAATCATAGACGCTTCCAATCTATTGTGATAAATCCGATGTCAACATCTAGATAGAAAAACAAAAAGACTAGAAAAAAACGTTAAATTCTCACAGATTTGTTTAGGTTGGTGAATAAAATGAGAACAAGTTTCCAATGTGTTGAAAAAAATCAGGCTGAGGCTTTTAGAAGACATGGATAAAGTATAATAGCTTGGCTCTGTAGAGCTTTCAATTGTACATCTGTTCTCTTTGCTACAGAGCGCTAGGCCAGTGCGGTGCAAGTCGGGAACATGAATTTGTGTTACCCAGAATACCTGTTGTTTCTAGCTAACATCAGAGGGTTGCTATTTTTTATGCTTTTGCCAAGAAAAATGCCCAAGTAATAACTCGATGTTCTTACTCTCCACTGAAAGAGGCTATGGCTGAGTAAATAGGTGATTCCGCTGCCCTTGTGCGCTTACAAATGCTAAAATGGTCTCTCCTGTGTGTAGAAGACTTTAAGTTTAACCAACCCTGCAGTCCAAAGAGTGGGGACAGTTTGAGTCTGCCTGTTTTGAAGTTCTGATAAGCATTGCTTTTGGATTTCTATGTGTTTGGAAACCTGTTTGGATTTCTCTTCCAGTTGCATATAGGAATTTCTCAGGATGTGCAAACAGACTGTAACAGATATTTGGTGTGTGGGGGAGGATGATACAAAAAAAAAGTGCATCTATTTTGGGTGTAGCATTTTGTTTGAAACATATGGCACCAAGTAAGATAGTAATAGCAATACAGTGAGAGTGAGCGTGACATAAAGCAAAATGCCCAAAATACAGTACTAATGGCTGACACAGATCTTTGTGCTGTCATGTGGCTTTTTTTCTCTGCTACTATTTTTTAGTGCAAAAGAAGAGTTGAACTGTAATTAATCTTGCAATCTCAGTAGTTTAGAAGTTGTCCTAACAGTCTCTAGGCATATCTGGAAGCTTTCAGAGGCAGAAATTATCAGAAATACAAATCTAGCACATGGCAAGTGAAGAAAATAGTTGTGTGGTCTAGTATTACACAGCTATTTTGAGCTCTGGTAGTGTGTGTTAGGGAGACAACTTAATGGCAAATCCTCATACATTCAAAATAGAGATCTTTGTTGGAAAAATTTGAGAGGCCTCTTCTGTCTTGTTACAAGCATCTTGCTTTAGAATAAAATACAAAAAAAAAGAGGAATTTGCTCATACTGCTGACCTGCATTGCTCCCCTTGCTCTTTAAGCTTGTACCTTAAGCTCCTACCTTCATTATACATTTTACATCCCTTAAGTCAGTCCATTTGCTAAGAACTCAGCCATGACAGCTTTCTCTGTAAATGAAAACAATTTTTTTTGGATTGCAAATTTTGCTATCAGGTATCAATTTTTTAATGTTTTTGTAGTTGCAAGAAAGTGATCGTTTAAATGTCAACTAAGCCCAGTTTTTCTGGAAAATTAAGTGCAATAGAAGCAGTGGCTGCTCCCACAACTACAGTGGGCTGCTAAATATAAATGTGAGAACTATGAGGGTAGCAGTATCTTTTTTTCTGTATTCAGATAACCTTTCTTTCTCCTTCCTAAGTTGTCCCCCTCCCTGCCGTGTCCTCTCCTACAGAAAAGGCCTCTGTTCCCCCTTGACAATGTTTCACTGATGGAGCTGATGTACATGTTTTTGAGGGGGCCAGCACACATGCCAGCACAGCCAACTTTTCATAGCCAGCACTTTACTGGCTCAATTATTTGAGATGGGAGGCAGCAATAATGTTTCTGTCCTTCCCTGATTCAGCTAATCCAGGCTCTTCTTCAAACTCTCACATGTCTGTTAATCTTGTAACGTCGGTGATTTTGCTGTGTAGTTTACACTGTCACCAGGTAACTGCCAGTACGGCGGGGATTAACAAGCAAAATGTTTGTTTAATGAAACGCTGATTTTTGGGCAGTAAGTAATGTGTTTGGGACCCTGGACTGTGCTTTGGAAGACAAAGGAGGGCTATTAGGCTCAGTTTGTGCCTTGCCCACCTGGGTGAGCAGGTAATGATGCGTGCCAGAGAGTGGCGCTTCCATTTGTTTTCCTAATGCACCAGAAGTTTGAAAATCCTCATATTCAGTTTACTCAGAGGAGTGAAGCATTTGATCAAAGATCAAGATATCATTCAGGTATTCTTGTCTAGTGTTGTGAGCTACTAGTTGGTGTTTCAGTTCTGGGGAAGAAAGCCTGACTCTCCCCAGTCCCCTGCATCCTGCAGGCGCTTTATTTCAAGTTCTGCCAGACTGGTGTAAAAATTAGCTAAGCATGTAATTTTTCTTTTCATGTTAAATGGGGCTTGAGTGAGACTTTAATAGTCATACTTGTACGAAGTTGTTCTGGTGCAAAACTCAAAACGCACGTTATTGTGTATAACTGATCCTTTCCTCATCATCTCATCCTCATTTAGTTGCTTTTAAAGGCATTCATCCTTGAGGCATGGGACTGATGCAGTCCTCACTGTGGAGGAGACAACTTCTGGTCAGCAGTGTCTTAGAGATACTTGAATACGTGTTTGTAAAGACACTGAGTGGCACCACCGTGTGTCACAACTCCTATTTTCAGAAATTGCAATGCCTTCAGGATGGGTTCACATATTCTGTTTGAGCTAATTGTGTTAGAAGTAGCCTTTTGCTGCATGCTCAGAGTCAGGATGCAAAAAACCCATGTGCTTCAAAGCCCTGGTTACTTCAGGGTTGTAGTTACTGTTCTTCTAGGGAGATGTTTACCAATGTAGAAAGCCCAGTAAAAATGCAGATCCTGTGGATTCTTCTAGATCTCATGAATTATGAGGGGAAGCTGGTCACGTTTTCTGACCTAGCACACGTGGAGCATGAACAACAGCAACAGCTTTTAAACTACAGATGAAAACTGTAAACTCAACCAAAAAACTTTGCAAGCAAACAGTTGATATTCCTGAGCAAGTAGTGTATTACACCCAGTGGTGTCAGGATGAGTACCAAACATGCAGCACAATGCGTGCCCTCCTACACGCACGGTACTCCCTCATCCCACTCAACCAATTAACAGTAATTAGATAATTACAGTCCATAAAAGTCTTTGAAAGATGAAGATCCTGCTGCTTGGGACTCGTTAGCCCTTTTTAACATATTTATTATGCGTTTTATTTCTGACCACAAAGGGGAAAAATCTTAAAATATTCTGTTATTTGCTGTATTCTGCACACGAGGCAAAGCCTGCAAGAGCAGCCTTTCTCCCCAATGCCCAATATTAGCTCTCTTTTGACTGAAAATGACAGATAATGATAAAGGAACCTTCCATAAAACACCTTGCATTTGATCACAAAATTTTTACTAGTGCTCCAAAGCAAATGGCATGTTATTTTTATATCGCTGGTAAAAATCTGGCTACTTGTTCCTCGCAGTAAAAACGGTAGGCTTTAATTATGTATGCGGCACGTAACATGCAGGGCTGAATGCTTAGAGTAGGTTTGTCATGCAAGGAGACCAGAGCTCAAATGGTTTGTGGAACTGACCTTTTTTTTGTTGTTGTTGTTGTAATTTGAGTTTTTTATTTGTTTTGATTTAAAAATCTCTTTTTGCCTAAGAGCTTTCCCTCAGTTGTGTTCGTGGAGGATGCTCCGGTTTTCCCCCTGTCCCTTTTTAGTGAGGGACATGTAGGAGATTTCACATCACCAAAACCAATTAGGCAACTAAACATGGAATTAACATGTGTACAGTCCTGATGATGAGGGAAGAGATTCTCCAGAAGGTAGAGCAGAGGAAAGGTGTTTGACTTTTGGGGGAGAATAAGAAAATATGCAGAATTATCTGTATTACTTGTGGATGAGTGTTATAGGGTAGTGCAGCTGTCAGCACGCCTTAGAAGTAAGTTGTCACAATGATTGTCCATCGCTTGCCCTTCTTCTTGCACTTGTGTCCCTTAGGGTAGGGAGCCTGTTACGAGTGATGGTGTGGTCACTGTTGCCTAGTGCAGTAAAGAGATAGTTTATATGGAAAAAAACACTTGCTGTGTGAAGCAGCCTTCTTATCCCAGCCCTTGAATTTCAGAGGTACACTAAGAGGCCAGCTGGGAATGAGGGTTTGGGACTTCTTTTTGGTGCTTGTACTAAATCTGCTTTCCAGTGTCTCCACCTCTACCACAGTCAGAGTAGAGCTAAACCACGGAGGGACTCAGTGATTTTTCTGATGCACGTTCTCGCATTGCAGGCTGCATCGGTTGTCTGCCTTTTTTGTGGCCAGCAGGTCGAGGGAGGGGATTCTCCCCTCTACTCTGCCCTCGGGAGACCTCACCTGGAGTACTGTGTCCAGTTCTGGAACCCCCAACATAAGAAGGACATGGACCAGTTGGAGAGGGCCCACAGGAGGGCCACAAAAATGATAAAGGGGCTGGAGCACCTTTCCTGTGAGGACAGGCTGAGAGAGTTGGGGCTGTTCAGCCTGGAGAAGAGGAGGCTCTGGGGAGACCTTCTAGCGGTCTTCCAGTACCTCAAGGGGGCCTACAAGAAAGATGGGGAGAGGCTGTTCAGTAGGGCCTGTTGTGACAGGACAAGGGGTGATGGTTTCAAAATAGAGGGAGATTTAGATTGGATATTAGAAAAAAGTTCTTTCCTGTAAGAGTGGTGGAGCACTGGAACAGGTTGCCCAGGGAGGTGGTGGATGCCCCATCCCTGGAGACGTTCAAGGCCAGGTTGGATGAGGCCCTGAGCAACCTGATCTAGTTGGGGGTGTCCCTGCTTCTTGCGGGAGGGTTTGGGCTGGATGACCTCTGGGAGTCGCTGCTAACCCTAATTATTCTATGATTCTATGATACAGTGTGATGCACAAACCACTCTCTGGCAGTTTTCTGTAGGGCTATGGTACAACAAATGAAAATAATTAAAGGAACAGTATGTTAAGTGATACAAAAAAAAAGTTAATACATATCACCTTGTTTGATGTACAGCACTAATTTGCGAATTCTCCAGCAGTATTAGAAGGACAGTCGCTATCTGGCAGTCCTTAAGCAAAGAACAGCCATTGTCACATTTTTTGATAAGAGTATTTTGATAATAGATGGCATTGTTTAATGAGAATATTGTCAATGCAGCTACAGCCCCAGACATCATTGCTGCCCGGAGGGAGGTTGGGGGGTAGGAGGGAGGGTAAAAATCTAATGATAGGCTGGTGCTGAGGGGGAGATTAGATTAACAAAAATCAATAGAACAGTTCTGTTTCACAATTTTGTTTGTTATGCTCCCTGCTGCCTGGACTGAAAGGTTGATTTTGATTGTTTCATTAGGTTTCTGCACAATCACATGTAGGTGACTTTACAGTATATGTCAATGGACTAATTATTTTGCTACTTTTGGGGAGATTTGCTTAAAAACATCCATCTTGTAACCCCACCCATCCAAAATGGGAGCAGTGGAATTCATTGACTTGTGAATGTGCAGGCACACCATCATCCCCCAATTGTCTCCAGTGCAAATGGGAACACCTAGCATAGCTTTGGCTGCACCCATAGTCCCCCATGGTTGTTTGATGTGAGGGTAGGACCAAACTGGGAGTTGTTACTGAACCTTTGAGCTCATTTACAGGTAGGTGTTTGTAGGGCTCTGGTGATGGCAATGGGGTCAGACTGGGTGTTTTATTACAACTGGCTGTTTTCAAGCAGAAGTAGTGAATGAGCTTGTTGCTGTCCTAGATTTTTCAGCTTTTACTCTGGTAAGGCCAGTCTTCAGAGGAGGGGTTCTCCCTCACTTGTAACTAAGTACAGAAGCACATGTTGGCACAGTCATCTTCCTGGCATTTCATGCAAGTGTCTTCCATTGCAATCTGCCTGGAAGTCTGTAATGAGAACTAGAAGCAAATATATTTACATGTAACTCCCTGGTTGTTTCGGGGTGCAAAGTAACAAAAGCTGGGCAGGTTTCTGACCATGAAACTTAGCTCAATTTTGCAGTTCTGTGGGTTAAGAAATCCCTTTATTTCTGTGAATAGTAACTTGCACAGATTTGATAACTGTCCAATAGTCAGTTCTTAATCTATTTTGAAAAGGTTCTACTGATGCAGCACAGCACTAATCTTTTAATCAGAACGTTATGGTATGCTCAGTCAAGTGACTTAGAAAAGTCTATATTATACGTTTTTAAAATTCATTGAATGAGTATAAGTAAAACACATCATGGCTGTGTTCAAACACTGATAATTTGTGTTTAACATATTTGTGCTGCAGGTGAATGTTAAAATCTTTGATTTTGATCTCTTTGGGTTGTTTTTTGTTAGTGTAGCTTTAAAAAACCAAAACAAACATTTGGCACTTCTTTTAAATTATGTTTGGTAAATTGCTGGAATGTGTCATTTTTCACTTTTATAAAAAGCTAGTCTCAACAAAATGTTTCTGTCTCATCAAGATGGAGGAACTGAGTAAGATCAAAACAATATTTTTGAGGAGATAATATCATTAAAATTCACATTTCTCTGCTTCCTTTGGCTTCAGGACTAAATAAATGAAATGGAACTAGATTCTATATTATAACCATGAAACTGTCTAGCTCTTTTCTGTACTAAAGACTTTATATGACCCTTGTGCTCTGAAAGATAAGTCTCCTTTACATGTGAGGCGATAATTAAAAGGAAAGAAGCCAATATCTAGACCTCTTAGCTCTGTATTCAGCAGCTGGCTCAGCATTCCCAGCAGAGGTGTACAAAGCATTACCTTTGATAAACCAAGCAAAAGCTCCTCTTGAAGATTATCTATCTGATGGTAAAAACACATTCTTGTACTCTATAGCACTGCGTAAGGCTGGCAGGTACGAGAGAAAACACAGTCAGTTCATTAAAAGGGTTTGCACATTGTAAATACATAGAAATGCAACATCTTTGTTCCAGCTCTGTGTATTTTTCATGTAGAATGTAGTCATGGTGGAAATAGGAAGTTTGTGATAGATTTAATTTTTCTTGTAGATTTTGCAGCTCAGCACCTCAAGTGCATATGGAAACTAAATGGCTTTATCTTGAGGATATCATTTGCTCTGAGTTACCAGATTGTAATTTGGGCCAGATGATCACTGTAGGTACCTTCCAACTAAAGTAGTCTGCCCTGTTATGACTGCAGAAGACATTGTCTTTCTTACTGTGGTACTGTAGGAACTGTTACATTCTTTAAGCATCTTCAGTTGGCTTCATGGCCCATCTTCCTCTAGCTTTTCCTATGACCACTCAGCAACCACCATACTGCCATCCAAGTATCTGTATTAAAAAGTAGTAACTCCTGCTCAGCATAATTTCCAGTATCTGTAAATAGCACCAGATAGCTTGTGAAACTAGTTAATTAGATTTAATGTTAACAGTAAAAATGTACACATTGCGAGTTTATTGAAATATTTCCCTGCATTGATCAGAATGAGGCTGTGTACCAGTAAAGAAACTCCAAGTAAATGATGAAATTTTGTTGTAATTATGTCTAAGATGGCTGTGGATGCATTTGAGGTAGTTTTGCTGTTGTCAAGACCCTCTATTCTAGGCTTAGAAGCTACGCAGGCTTTTAAGTTGACATATGTAGACCCGTGTCTAGGTTTTGTATGAGACAATTCTCTTTCTAGTGCCGTGCTTTGTGTTTAGTATGTGAATACTGTTGATAACACACTGATGATTTGAGTTGTTGCTGGGTGGTTTTACTACCTATGTCAAAGGCTTTTCAGCTTCTCTCACCCTGCCAAGTGCATAGGGAGCTGGAAGAGTACAGCCAGGACAGCTGACCCTGCCATGGAATGGTTGCGCTCAGTGTCTAACTGGGGGGTTTCTTCTCTATGTGGTGAGCAATTGCATTTGTGCATAATTTGTGGTTTTTAATATGATTGTAAAATATTATTACTATGCTTATCTATCTTTATTACCCTATTGAACTGTCTTTATGTCAATCCACAAGGTTTTTCACATTCTCCTCCCCATCCCACTGTGCGGGGGGAGGTGTGAGTGGGTGGGTGTGTTCTGCTCAGTTACTGGTTGGGGTTAAACCACAACAACTCTCTAAAGCTGTCAGTCCAGACTAGGGCAGTACAAAAGTTGCCAGCACGGAAATGTTTATAAGAACAGAAGCTGTACATGATGATGTTTTGGAAGATTAAATCTGGAATCACTACAGACAAAGCTGAAGGGTCTTATGAAGTTCAGTAGAGATCTTAGAACTTATGATTTTTTAATATTATATGGTATTTTGCAGGCAAAAAAATCTTGTAATATAGCTCCACCTTTCTGTATCTGCCTTTGTACTCTCTCACAACAAATTGTAAAGCACTTGTTTCCATAATGATTGTGCTAGGAAGTACATAAAACCCTAGAGTTGCAGCAAAGTAGGAAGGCTTACATTATAAAAGAGAAGGAAAACAGAAGACTTTAGCAATAGAAGATGATGCTTCCTCCTCTGTAAAGTTTAAAATTTTATTTGAAACATATGTAGAGCTTAATCATACCAGAGCAGTGTTACTTATTGAGCACCATATAAAAAATACTCATGCATTTGAAATTACGTTGTGATGTGGTCAGAGGAACTGTTCTCTCAAAGAACCTCTAGAAAATGGAGAATATAGTGAGTGATGAGAAGAATTCATTGAGTTATTCACAGTAGTGTATGTGGGTGCATAACTTCTAGCTTTCAGTTTCTGTTTTTCACTTTCTGAAAATTATTATCTAGTAAGCAATCACTTGGATGTGAGTGTTTGTTGCATGTGGAAGCTTCGTGTAAAATCGAAGCGCTTCGTGCTGTACTGCTTTGCACAGCCTTCATCACTTTTACTGCGTATCTAAAACATGTTTTATGGAAAAGTTTTACATTTCAAAAGTTTAAAACCTTTAACTGTGACTATGGAAAAAAAAAAAAAAGGCAAAATTAGTCTATAGGACTTCTGGTGCTTCTAAAAACTTACATATGTCCTGTACCTGCAGCTACACGGCAGCTTACACCATTGCATGCCCATTCATGGAGCCTATAGCTTCTGTTGAGAACATGGATTGTGTTGAGAAATCGAGCTTGAGACTTTAACGAAGACTGTTCTCTCTTGTAAAAATATTTTTTTTTAATTATATCTAAAAATCTGTTTCCTCTTCTTCCTGGAGGGTATGAAAAAAAAAAAAAGTGGAATAGGAAAGAGTTTGGGGTAGACATAAGCCCAGACCAGAAGCCACTACGATGTTGTTCCATCCCTGTCTAGTCAAGTATCAGTTTATAAACGCAGTGACAGCAAACTTGCCTGTACATTTCTTTGATTGAATACAGCTTTGTAGTCTTTTGCATAGAGATCCAGCTGCTAGTGAAGAGGTCCCAGTGTTAGAATGCCTTGCTGCTTGCAGGAGACTGAGCATTACGGACACTTGCAATTCATCTCTAGACCCTTCACTAGCATCCTCTGCCAGAGCTCATGGAGACATGCCTTGTGCTGACGTTAATGAGCTTATTTTTTTCTTGTGTGATTAGCCAGTAGCAGAGCACACTTGCTGTCGGAAAAGCTGATGGCTCTCAGCAGATCCATACTGTTGGTAGTGATGGACTGCCTCTCCCAGCCTAGCAAAGCTTCTCCTGGCCGTCCCACCACGGTTGAGTGCCTGGCAGCTGGCCTGTCTAGGCAAGTCCTGTGTCG
This sequence comes from Heliornis fulica, assembly GCA_013399135.1. Classification (NCBI taxonomy): domain Eukaryota; kingdom Metazoa; phylum Chordata; class Aves; order Gruiformes; family Heliornithidae; genus Heliornis; species Heliornis fulica. The sequence continues at coordinate 835,313 of VXBZ01005234.1, read as the reverse complement.
GTAAGTCCTCCTGCCCTCTGCTGCTGGAGGGAGGAAATGACACAGGAGGAGAAACAGCAGAGATTTCATTCCAGGGAGAGGCTGAGAAGCTTCTCTACATGGGAAAGATATTGTAGGTTATGAAGCATATCTCTTCTGAGATGCCGAGTGAGATTGACCCATGAGCCTCACTATTAAAATTAGGAAAATTAAAGTACCTCTTTGATTTTTGCAACCCTGTAGAACGAACACACATTCATTGAGACAGTCAGTGGGGAGAAAGCTAAATAACCTCATAGAAAGTTAAGTGAAACCATCTCTGAGAATTCGGTTGCATGACAGGGAGAATTGATTCATAGCTGTAATTTAATCAGACGAGAAGAGTATGTTAAGCACATAACCTAAAAATGACATCCAAAGTTAAGCCAGTTAAGAGGGAATCAGAATAATCAATATAGCCGTATCAGTAAGGAATAAATCAATTCACAGCCACGTGAATTAATCTCCACAATTCTGCAGATGCTTGTGTATGTAGAGTTGTTGATTCGAAGGTTTTATTAGAGGATAACAACCCCCCTGCAATTTCGTAGATTCACACATATTTCTACTCTACGATTGATGAATAATTGTCATTTCTAGGCTTCCAAACTGTCTAAGCAAAAAAGACCAGAGAGAGCAAGAGGAGCATGATCCTGTGAGTTACTGACTGTTCTCATCCTCCTCTGACAGAGGATCAAAAATTTCTTTTATTTCAGGCAACTAAAGGATTCTGTTAAAACTGTTGATACTTTGGGTAATCGGAGCCCATGTAGTAAGATCTGCAGTTACAGCGCTGTTATTGAGAGCACCCCAGCTTTACATTCCTGTCTGTAATAGCATGCAGAGGTTCTGTGGAATTTCTCCCAGATAGGAAGTCTCAGACTAAATATCGAGCAAGCTGCTGAGTTTCATCCAGTACTTTCTAACCTACAAAGCTCATAATGAACACTCGCATCTCGGAATGCTGTGCACTTCTTGCCTGTTAGATAACCAGTTGCTTTCTGAAGTCTTGACTTATTCAAAAAATCTATGACAAAAAGCACTAAGAAGTAACTTAACTCCTGTACCCATGTCATACTGAACAAGTTCCCAAAAGTCCTGCATTGCCAGTAGCAAAATAGTTCCATGGTGTTTGAGTGATGGCTGAAACACCTCAGCTCCATTTCTAGCAGAAAAATAGCTGAAAAGCCTTACATATACTAAGAGAAATTCACATGATCATGCAAATTTAAACTGAGTTTTGCTAGAAATCATTGGTACATGTAGAAATAAACTGGGAAAATCAAGCTTTGAGGTTGCCCTGGTTGGCTCTATAAATAATGGAGCTTACATCTAAGTCCAAACAGTGATGGATGTGAAACTCAACAGTCCAAAAAGTGAAGAAGTGGCATTGGAATTTGGTGTTTGAATTGCACACAAATTCCTGTTACACTTGGGCTAATGGGAGGCTCTCAAATCAGACCTCCTAACAAATGTTTGCTATCAATACTACCACACTTTGGTCCAAGCTAGTTTCTGAAGGTAAATTTGGTCCACAGCTTTCAGTGCTGCTCTTAGCCTAATTTCCTGAATGAAATTATTTCCAAAAGTGGTTCTTCTGTGATACCTGCAGGCATTTTTACAACACTTGGAAGATAGACAAGAAACAGCCAATAGCATAAAAAGATTGCAGTGACGTGAGATGCTTTGTATATCTCTCTGGCAAAAGCAGTCTGTTAGCCATTATTGTAATGGCTCAAATCATCTATCCCATTTCTATTTTGGATACACTTGAATGCCCCAAAGAAGACTTCTCTGGAGTGAGAACTGGGTTATTTAATAACTCTGCTAGAATTTAGGTGCTGTATGTGGTAGATGAGTGCAAATTATCCAAGAAGGGATAGAGAAGTGTCACAGAGCATTGCTGTTGCAACGGTTACACTGTGTAGTAAATTCTCTGAGTATCTGAGTAGCTTGATTCTTTAAAAGTTAACCCTTTTTTAATGTGTAAAAGTGTCTCATAAGTTACAGTTACAGCAATTAAAAGCATCTATGATAATGAAGATGTGGGAGGGTAACTGAACTAACAACTGTTTAAGACATTTCTTACTGTAGCCATCCATTATAATGTAATTGAATTCTCTGTATCTCTGCTTCTGTGCTGGGCAGTCACTCCTGTCTCTTTCTCCTTCATGCAGAATACTTACATTCCTAGCCTTTTCCCCAGCTTTGTAAGGTTGAGTGGCAGCCATTCAAGCTTTCAAATACCAGAAGTCAGAGCTTGTTTTTCAGCATACTGATGAACTTGTTTTAAGGAGGGAGGTTATTGAATGTAGGCAAATAAATGTCAGAAAAATCAATTACCTTTTGTTGGTCAACTATTAGCCATCATTTAGAGATGCTTGATCAACACTGAAGGGGAAATGCTGCTGATGTTAATTTGGGCAGATGAGAGCATCTTCCTATGCTTTTCACAAATAGCAATGAAGCTAGAGAAAGAGCTCTCTTATGTTTTGGGGCCACCCCCACTTCAGACAAGTGAATAAAGCTTGCTGTTGTGTTTGTAATCAGGTAATGTAATCTAAGAATATTTAGATTGGTTTCTTTTAGAATTGCAAACTCAGTATTGCTTTACAGATAAACATGCTGTATAATGGGCCATTACAGAGAGTGTGCTGTTTTCCATCGGCACATGATCCCTCTTGTGTGAGCAAGCAATGCCATGGGCGCAGCCAGCCAGGTTATTTTTGTATTGCACATGGATCAGTCTGGGTCTGGCAGATGCAATGTGATACAAATATGGTTAAGTGGTTTTCAGATCCAACTGAGGCCCAGAAGCAGGCTGTGTGTTTTCCCAACCAAGCCTGGCATCGTGCAGAGCCTGATCAGGTGAGTCTGGGCTGTGTTCCCAGATCCAAGAGTGAGGGGAGCACAGTGGGGAGATGGAGAGTTGGCCTCTCTGCAGAGCTTGCCCAGGTTCAACAGGACTCGTTGGCCTCAGTTTGATGCCAGCCTTCCTGGATGTTCACCAAATCATGCTTTTGTGTCTCTGCAAATAAAACCTCCTGGAACAGGGAGCATAGGTAGAGGCTTCGAAGTTGGCTGAAGCCTAACCCGGTAGTACAAGAACTACCTGCAATTACTCAGTGCCCTTATTCCCTTGGTCCTGCTGAATATACTTTTAAGCAAGCAGAAGATTTTCAGGACAGTAACGCTGTCAGTCCTTCCACGAGGATATGAAATGTTCATAATATGGAGGGGGTAAATCCAGGTGTAAGACAGATGGTGCCAGGAATTCCTAGTATCAGAGGGTTTGTGGTGCTAGATGATGTGCTGTAAAACTTCTGTGTGCTTTGAAGCTTTTGTAAGAGGACTCGAGGTTACAACAGAATCGTGACTTAGCTTTTCATTATTGATGCAGAGAGCATGTGTGGGCAAGACTGGAAGACCACTGGCTGGTAATGGCTGCATACACAGAGCCTCAAGCGATCCTCTCTAACTGGGCATGCTTTGACTAAGATGTTAAACTAGATGGCTTCTTGAGGGTCCCTTGATTACATCATCTTGTGGCCAAGACATGAAGGCTGTCAGTAATGTCTCTGTTCATATATAACTTGTATTCTACATATTTCAAATCAGCATATTCTACTGTTGACATGCACCAGCTGTTGTGCTTGAATTTCAGAATGAGTGGCTGCTAGTTAGCACAGTGGATGTTACCAGCACTCTGTTCTTATCACATTCTGTCTTTTACTCAGGTCACCAATGTAATTGGTGTTTAGTTTACAATCATCTTACACCACTTTCCTGATTTCTGCCAGTTTGCATTGGCAAACCATTTTCTGTAATCCCAGTTCAGGCTTCTAGATGGCGTGAGAACACCCAGGTAGCTGTAATGTGGTGACTTAGTTTGGCATGAGACAAAGTTTCTCTCTTGGGAAGCGATTGAAGGATGCAAGTGGGCCCTAGCATAAAAAGTGAAGTACTGATTGGTCACAAGTTCTCTGACAGCTGACAGGCAAAAGTAGTGTGCCAGGGTAGAAGTGGTGTATTTTGAACAGCGATGACATGTTGAGTTAGAACATAAGGCAAACAGAATAACAACAGATTGATTGAGAGCGTGAGTGGAAATGTGAAATTTGTGAGAGGGGATGAGTGTTGTAAAGTAGCCTTGATCACATGCCTCGTACGTTTGATTGCTATCTCAGCAGGCTTCTTGCCTTATCTTCAGGTAGAAAAAAAATATGCATGAAAGATATTCAGCTTTCACCTTTAGCAGTCATGTAACACTGTGGTAGCATCACTAGCAAGTAAAGAACAAAAATGTTTGAAAATGTAACACTTCCCTTAAGAAGTGTAGCGGGGCAGGGGAGGGTCTCTTAATCAGAGATTGAAAATAAATTAATCCAAAATCAAGGCTTTTATGTTTACCTGTAAGCAATCCTATCTGGGACAAAACCATGGAATACAGGGGTGCTTTATATTGCCACAAAACATTACTTTCTCCTGGAGTAGATTTTCCCTCTATATTCAGTGGTTTGCATGGTGTCGGTTGTTGGAGCTGGGCTGCAGTTCAAGTGAATTACTTGATCATCGCGACATAATAATGGGGCAGAAGCCTCGTGACCTCCCAGGATTAGGATGCCTTTGATAACCTAGTGTGAATTATATTGGGACTAATCAGGCATTTCTCAAGCATGTATCTGCTTTTAGGTATTGAGCTTACTGATCTATACATTTCCAGATTTGACTTAACCTTCAAAGGTTTATTCTTTATGTTTGAGGTCAGGTCAAAACCTTGATGGGCCATAAAAGGTTGGAATTTGATGACACCTTTGATTTAAATGAAAGAGTATAAGCATGGTACCTTTGGATCCAAAGCCTTACTGACTGCATAGTATTTGAGCCATGTCAACAGCTATTTACAGTGTGCACATGGGCCAAAATTAAACAGTGGTAGTTCATCAGTTTGAGAACCGCCGATACTCTTAAATGGGAAGTTTATGTAGAAATCTTCCCTGCTGGTTTCTGTTCCTGCCTTTCTTGTGTGGGGCTCTAAACACAACAGTAGTGCTCCTCTAGTGTAGTCTTCCACTGAACTTTATTGGGCTGTTCACTCTGATTTTTATTAGGCTGTTTCCCTAATGGCTTTTAGTCTCTTAGCTTTTCCTTTTGACAGACCCTGTCATACGCAGAATACTGTTCTCAGTGGCACGCAATTAACACCATTATTTTTTTTGCAAGCAGTGAATCAGGTCAGATTTACCTGTAAATTAGTGCCTTGTTTTAAAAGCCAGCTCAGATACGAGTGGGCAGTGGCTCTGGAACCCACCTGTCTCCTGTCAAGCATTGTGTGCCTGACCATCACTGCAGAGATGGCCCCACCTTGTGCAATTTGTGGGCTATCAAGTCTAACATCCATATAGGAAGTCTTCATGAATCTGAGACCAGTCCAAAATACTAAGGTTGGAACTGAAAGCAAACCACAGAAAAGTTCTAACTGACATTGTAAAAATATATGACTCTTGTCATGATAATTTCAAATTAGCATTCAAAACCAGACATGGAAAACTGCCCTTTTCTTGCCATCTGATAGGCAATTTGTCATACAGTATAGAAATGAGAGTCCCAGTTTGGTGTTCTGTCCTTACAGGGGCTACCTGTGTTCAGATTTCACACCTGTGTGTACCTGTGCCTAGACACATGTAAACTTTTCTCCGATATGATATTCTACCATGCTGTGGTATGTCCTTTAGTTTTCACAAGGAGTAATCAATCCCTGTTGAAATGACCTGACGCTGGTTCCAGATGAGCCAGTGGAGATACAGTGGTGTTGACTACAGAGAACATTTCATATTTAACAAGTGCTTAGCACAGTATTTCATGTTAATCATGTTACAGCAAAATTTACCATGTGCTGCACTGTGTTGGATGGGTCTCATGAAAAATTAATCTGCAAACATTCTTGGGACTATGCAGAAAAAATAGCCCAAATCCATGTTTCTCATGAGAAAATTATCTAGTTTGAGAATTAAAAATAATTACCCGCTACTGTTATCTAATTCCATGATGACTGTGAAACAAATGAAGAATAACTATGAAGCTAAATAAGTGTGAGTACCCAAAATCCAATTTTCCATAGGAAATAAAGGGACTGTGCAGAGCAATTGGGACAGAGGTACCTGCTATGCTGCCACTACAAATGCAGTTTTCAGAGTGCTTAAGATGCAAATATGTCTTATGCTGGGTGCTACATGTTTCAGAGTAATTTCTTATTTATCACATTTTGCATGGTAACTTTAATTATGTCTTTCTGAAAACATCAATTTACTATAAACTGAAGTATATTTCTCATTAGTATTTTGCTGTTTTGCTAACTCCAGAGTATAAATACATTGAAATGTTTGTTAGGAGATATTGAACACTATAAGAATGTCTTGGTTTTGCTTTTGAAACTGTCAATTAACACACATTCTAATTAAGAAAAAGGGAGAAGAAAAAATGCAATTAAAATTGAAGCTCTCCATAAATTAAGTGCCTTTTTTGCTTTTCAAATAATACGTGCAGTCCTGTAATATAGCAGAACAATGTAAACGAAGCTCTAAAAATACAACATGCCAAAAACAGATTCTCAAACCTATCTAGAAAATTATAAACATATAATTAAAACAAGAAACTGAGAAAACAACTATTTGTGGACTTAGTCATAAAATAACTACACACAGTTTAATCTCAAAAATCAGCGGCATTCCCCCTGTTTAATGGAATTTTGGTTTTTGCTAATTCAGTTAGCTAGCCAAGCTTACCAGTGCCTGCTATAACCTGGCATCGAGTTCAGCGAGGTCAGACTTGGCCAAACCACAAAGAGCATTTGGTACATTTTATAAGAACAAACACTTTGGCAGAGATTGTTTTTAAGCTTTTTTAGGATCTTTGAGCAGACCTGGACACATTCCTGTGTGGTGTGATCTAATCTAGATGATCCTGCTTGGGAGAAGGGGGTCCCTTCCAACTCCTAAAATTCTGTGATCTGACTCTACATCAAATTAGCGGTGCTGGGGTTTTCAGTCGCTTCCCTGAGGAGGAAGTGTTCACCAATTTATTTATTTATTTGTTTGTTTGTTTTAATTGGAAAGTTCAGAAGACTAAGAACATTCCTATGAGCTCTTCATCAAACCCAAGATTTCTATCAAGGAATATACCTAAAGGCCATCTCCACATCAGAACACTTTTTGAATTAGATGAGAAGCCTGGAACTCAAATAAAGCACCTCCTTAATGTGATAATCATCAGTTGTTTATTTTAGGATCCATCTTCCTCAGGCCCTTTCCTTGTAGATGCCCAATTTTCAATAAATTGCACAATGTTAGGAAGGGCTTTTAGGTTGAACTCACTCAGTTAATAAGGTGCCCTATGTAACTCAGGCTTGTTGTCATTCAGATATTAACAGGACAACAAAAATTAACTTCTGCAAGGGGTGATTTCCCCTGAGTGCATAAAATCAGTAATTAAGCTGGTGAAGAGCTTTCTAAGCCTGTCATTTCATAAAAGAGTAAAATCAACTGCTCTGTGGCAAAGTAAAAAGACATTGAAGTTTGGGGGTGTCCCAGTACAGATCAGGATGGATTCTTTTTCTTTGTGGACTGAATTTTTTATAACTCAAGAGATGTTTTCTGACTAGATCCAGTCTGATACAGCATTTTCTCACTCTCTATGCTCCCTCCTTTCCATGCACAATTTAACTTGTATTGAGTTCAATCAGTCTCTCCCTATACAGTTGGTAACAAGCCCCTTATTTCTTTCAGTTTATTGATGCCTGTGTCTGTGGGGGTCCCCAGCTTGGTTTTAGCTCTTTTATTTTTTATATATGCACGAACATGAAAATTTTGCACCATTTACCAAACAGTTATTCGGTTTGGTAGGAGGGGTATAAATAAAATGAACTCTAAAGTTGATTTGGGAGCAGAATTGTTGCCTTGGCATCTTCAGGAGTTGTTTTGAAGTCTATACCTACATGAAAATAAAGCAATTTTGTAGTCACAGAAGAATGAATTATAGGAGAGGGATGCAATGTAGATTTAAAAAAAAAAAAAAAGGCAAGAGAATATAATTGTTTTGTAACAAGTACAGATTAAAAAAAACAGATCAGCTAAGGCTGTGGAAGAGAAAAGCGATTGGTTAGGGGATTGAGAGCTGGGAACGAGGGAGCAGATTAAGGAATCAGGAGGCAGGAAAATGAGATGCTTCTAAGCTGGAGGTGGAAGCAAAAAAAGGAAAAGAAAACAAAGGGAAAGTGTTAAAGTTGCAATTAAAGAAGATGACAAAACTGTGAATAAGGATGAAAAGTAGTCACGCGAGGGAATTTGAGGGAGAAAGACATAATGCAGGAGGGAGAAATAAGGATTTCAATGGAGAAGCAAGAGAAGGGGATGAAATGTGACTAAGTGAACAAGGCATTGAGTGATTTCCCATTACTCTTCCTTCCATAGGACTCTGGGAAACACTGTGCCCATCAAGCTCTAGTGCTGTCATTGCTTCATGAATGGGTGAGACTGGATGAAGGCAATGCCTTGCCTAGTAATGCTGTTAACTTCCTTTTGAGCACCAGACATGATTTGGCCACTGGTGCATTTGGCTGGGTGTTTCAGGAAGTGCGTGGTTATGGATGGAAGGTAACTCCATACCAGAGAAAGAGAAGCTCCTCAGTTCACCTATCAAAACACCACAACAAGCACTTAGATGTATGCTGTTGTTCTCTGGCTTGTGCATCAGCGCAGCAGTGAGCTGGCAGGGCTTTCTGCACATGTGAATTGTATTGTACCCTGTGAAGACCTCATCACTTCCATAGCAAGGAAGGCAAAGTAGACGAGATGGAGCAAAAAGTTATGGGTGTTAATGAGTTTGGGATGGGCTCCAGAAAAGTGGTGGGAGAGGTACAGTAAGACCTGGAAATGTCAGAACTGAAAATCAAAAGATAAAGATCAAGAACTAGAATATTTCAGAAACATAACGGATAGTGGTGAGGGATGGCACAGCACAGACTTGAAGCTATGTGTAGTTGTTTTAGGGGAGGGAAATGAAAGCAAAACACGATGGTAATAAGCAATTACTGGGAATTTAATTCCATTCTGTGTTTCTTCTACACTTTAAAATGATAAAACACACAAGGCAAATCAGTGGAGGAGAAAGTCAATTACAGTAGCAAATCAATTAGGGTAAAGAGTCAAACCAATCAAAACTGCAAGGTAACTAATGAAGGACAATTAACAACAATAAGTGAATACAGTGCTGCTCAGATTCAAAAATGAAAGGAAGACACAGAAGTGACATCAGGCTGTAGAGGCTACTGGAGGCCCTCTCTTCAGAGGGAAAATACCCTGTGGCCTAAACTGTTTGTATTCAGTGGGCTTTAATAGCCAACTTCAGGTTGTATTAGGGTGAGGGAAAAGTGACATTGTAAGCTTCTGGGGGAGCTGTTGGAGCGAGTCCAGAGGAGGACACAAAAATGATCAGAGGGCTGGAGCACCTCTGCTATGAAGATGGGCTGAGAGAGTTGGGGTTTTTCATCCCGGAGGAGAGAAGGCACAAAGGTCACCTCAGCGCAGCTTCCCAGTACCCAAAGGGTCTACAGGAATGCTGGTGAGGGGCTGTTTGCCAGGGCATGGAGTAATAGGACAGGGAGTAACTTCTTTCAGCTGAAGGATGAGGAGATCAGATATTAGGAAGAAATCCTTCTCTGTGAGGGTGGTGAGGCCCTGGCACAGGGTGCCCAGAGAGGTTGTGGATGGCCCCTCCCTGGCAGTGTTCAAGGCCAGGTTGGATGGGGCTTTGAGCAACCAGTGCTAGTGGAGGGTGGCCCTGCTCATGGAACTGGATGGGCATTAAGGGCTATCCAAACCATTCTATGGCTCTCTTTTTCTACTGATATTCAGTGTAGTAATGAGAGTCCAGTCTTGCGTTTCACTTGACTGTTGACTAATCTGGTGACTCATTTGAACCCCACTCAGTATGCCCCATTGGCATCTGTGGGCTTTAGTTAGACCACTAAGATCTTTGAAACAGCTGTATTTAAACTATTTCAGATTAGATGTCCACACTGAGAGTTACTTAATTTCTGAGCATGAGAGTTACTTAATTTCTGAGCATAGACAACATACAAGACACATAACATAATGAAGCAGCCGTGTGCTTCAAATTGCAGATTGTAAACACTCTTCACGAAGGAGAGGGTCTGTGTGCCATCATCAGTCTTCAAAGTCATCTCATCATTTCTTAACTAATATCTGAATGCGAAGAAAGAACAGCTTTGTTTAAATCTGCCTGTGTTGATTATTGTATAAACATTCTTACATTATAGAGTATTATTAATGTATGTGAAAGACCAATGACCTTTTCAGTGGAGGCCAAAAAAAAATAGGAAGAAAAAAAAAAAGTTTTCTGTGGAAGTGCACAGATTAGTAACCCAAACTGTGCTGCTAATGGTGTTGACAACTTTTATAGATTTCCATTCAATCTCAGCTAATACTTGACATTCTTCCTTATACCGAAGCACACTTTATTCTAAATTGTCCCCACAGAGAACAGCACTGCTTGATATATTCAGAATTAGATTGGCTAGATGATCTTAATTCAAGAAAGTACTGAATTTGTCTGTGGTTCATCTATAATGCACTAAAAGGAAAATTCCCCAGCTAGACAAGTAAATTATTAACTCATAAGTCTATGTGTTGTAATTTGTGTGTAGTAATAACTTAGCTTTAAGTAGGATTGAAAATGTGTATGGAATATGTGAATTGAGTTAGAAATAATTGGTTAGTTTTAAACAGAGGGACAAATCGTGAAGCTGGGCTTAACGGAAGGGGTCAGACTTACATGAAGGGCTCTTTGCCAGTCACAGACACACTGAGGCCCTTACTACCACCGCAGCAACTGCTAGGAAGCAAATTTTGAGGTTAATGCCAAGGATGGGATAAATCCAGACGTCTGTCTTTCAACACATACAGTAAAAAATAGAGACAAGGCGAAGGACACTGTAAAGGAAACATGTTTTTAATGTTTAGTCATGGCTCCAGTTATACCAGCAACTGAATCCTTGCTTCACAAAGTCTTGAATTCTGACAAAAAGCTGTTTCATTAAAAGGTCTGTCTGTATGCCTGGTGTGGGAATGCTCAGCAGCTTTTAAGTAGGAGCTAGTTATTTTTACCTCTAATCCAATTTACTTCTTGGAAACCCTAAACTTTTTTGACTGAAGAATACAGATTTTCTCCCTAAGCCCCAAAACAAATCAGTTAAAGCTGTAATCAATAATTATACTCTATCTTTAGGGTTATAAATCTGCAGATAATGCACATTGCAAGCATGTTCGAGTAGTTACTGTGCTGTAATAAGCTTGATAGCTCTGCTCTTGGCAGTTCTTTGTCATGCGTATCATTTTGGTCTCTCAAAAACGCGTTGCTCTTCTGAAGTGGATGCTATTTATTTGGAGTGTTTTACCTGTCTAAAGCAGCCAGCAAACAGAAGTGGTGATGTGTTGGTGTTGAGGTTCTTTTCCCTCATGGCCCAGCTGAACAAAGTCTGCTGTGGTGGATCAGGACTGTTCTTGATTTTCCCCGTCTGCTTACTTAGCTAATTAAAATAACAAATCTTCACAGCTGTCTGCTTTAGATTCATCCTTATCACCATAAACTAATTAAAATAATGCAACTGGTTGCAACTCATTAAATATCAACTATACTTTTCATATAATTATAAACCTTAAAAAAAAAATCAAACCATAAAATAAAAGCTTGGTTCCTCTGCTCTTTCTTCTTTGGATAATCATAACTGTTTTCTGAAGATGCCTACAAGTTAACTTACAGTTGGTTTTTTTTTCTCTACATTCTTACCATTATATTTCTGTAGCCACCCACTCCATCTTTCCTCCTGTCGCTCTTAAGTTTTCTGAAGAGTGAACATCAAAACACTCCAGGTTTCTGTTCACTTCAGTTGGGCACCCTACAGAATGTGTGGCTGTCCAAAGCTTTTACATCAACTTAGTTGACTGGGGCAATTGTGATAGGAACTATACTTCAAGAGTGCATTTAAGTGCTGGCTTAATTTTGTTTCCCAGTGGCACGTTTATTCATGTGCTTTAGTATGATACAGAATCAAGATTGTGGTCTCTATATAATACTGTTTCTGAAATAAAAAAGATTGAGTTTTCTTACTGTAGAGCGAATAGAGATCCCTGAAATGGAAATAATAGATGTTTATTGGACTTTTTAGTATCCAAGCTAATACACGTGTCACCTAAAAGCCTCGATGATTCCAGTGTAAGTGATGAGTCAGGCACACCTGTGCTTTGATGCTCTGTTTATGGAACTGTAGGAATTTGGTCCTACTCTACATAAAAATAGAAAAAAATTCTCTACCAGCAATTTTACCGGTGACTTTTTTCCTGTACTACAACTTAGTATTCTTCTCAGGGATTAATGTTGCCACACACTTTTGAAGCAAGTTTAATCATTTATTTACTGCAAGACCTTCACTTTTAATTAGGTCTTTCCTGTCTTTTCTTTCTTTTTCCCCAAGAGAGATTTTCCTTACACTGTTGTGTGCTGAACTCTACTTCAGTTTTGGCAGATCTGCTTTTAAAGGGCTTCCTTACCGTTTCAACACCTGACAGACATTTTCCCAGTACAAACAATTAATACCTTTGTTTTCTTTGTCCTGGTTTTGCCCATTCACTGTTCTCCAGGTTTAAAACAGTGTCTGGCCGAAAATGGACAACAAACCTGAAAGAAAATCCAGATTACAATTTGTTCATCCCTGGTGTCTGTCTTCAGATCTGAAATTGCTTTAAAAGCCCGAGGAGGAAGACTTATCACACCTCTGCACGGCAGAAGCGGTAAAAAGGGATCATTTCGCTTACCTCTGCAGCATCCCTTGCTGCTGCTGCCAGCACGCAGTAATTGTGTACAGGGTTATTCCATAATGTTTTAAAATGCTCCCTCAAGGAAGATAGCTTAACACGTAGCCCAGCTGCCCTTCGGAACCAGCCTTGCTCTCTCGATTGAGTTCCCTCTGGCTTGCGGTTGCATTCCCCGCTCTGCGCCCAGGCTGGGCAGGTGCTTCTTAAATGGCACGCAGAGTGGTGGGATGGGATCTGCACACCTACCTGCCCTTCTGTTTCCATGAACACCTGCTTTGTGTCCTTGGTGAGGGAATTTCGCTGGGAAGCGGGACGTGTGGTTTCCGCTTTACAGGTGTAATTGTGTGTTCCCAGTTACGCAAACATCCTGCTATTTTGACACCCCTTGTGCACATACATTATTATAATCCAACACTTTTAGCCAAACACTTGGAAATACAAGATAAAATTAGGTATTCTGTCTTTTTCCCTTCTAGCATTAAGTGTGTGATGAAAGAGCTGAAGTGAGTCATAAAGGATAAGGAATATATTCTAAAGGAGCAGTTCCCAAACTTTATTGCTTTGTTCTGTATTCTTAAAATTAGTCTCTTGTTTTGTTCCACTTTTGTCTTTAGCAGACTTGTGCTTCCACGCTCTCTATTAAAATAAATGCCAGCAAAAGCCTAAATGCTTCAATTTATAACATCCTTTTTAAACATTGCAGGTACAAAGTCAGTATATCAAAGGGAAACACAATGAAGCAAGCATTGTTATTGATGTTTTCCATGTTGCTTAAATTATAAGAAACAATCAAACTGCTACAGATGACTTTCTCTCTTGCATTATGCTGCTGAGCTGCATCAACAGTACACCTTTAAGTTATTTAATTTGAGCTTCTTGCCCATTCTTCAGTACAATATCGGTGAGCAGACATCAAAGTTCACCTTGCTCACTCCTGACAAAATTCAAATGAAGAGAAAAACAATGATTTAAAGGAGCACCTGGGGAAATCAAAGCCTGGTACTAGCAGGAAGTGTGTGCTTGCTCCACAGTTGCTTTTTGTCAGTTGAGATGTCGGTAAGCTTCAGTTAAAAGTCCGGTTTACTTACTTCCAGTGGTGAATAGGGCAGAGAAAGCCAGTCTTGAAGAGAAATGTGGAGCTTAAGGGTTCAGTCAGACACCAGGCTAAATTCATTCATTCGCCACAGAAAGTTGCTAAGCTACACTTTGTTGGAGTTGAACCTGAGTTCATCATCACATGACAGTTCAATCAAAAGCCTTTTCTTTTCCCCCGTGTTGGGAGGCCAGGTGGCAAAATGTCTTCTGTGAAAATTGGACCCCTGATCCAACCCTGATTTTTTTTTTTTTTTTTTTTTCTTTACGGATCGTAGAGTGTTCATTAAATGCTATACCTGAATTCAGGCAGTGTATTTATTTGTTGGTACAGCTATGTATCTATCTGATACATCAATAGTTATGTTGGGATGAACTTTCAATTTATTTTTAGAGGGAGATTTAGTATATGACATATTTTCCCTATTTTCTTCATGGTTTATAAATTACACTGTCTTTAATGCTGTCCTTGTTTTGTCACAGATATTAAAAGGTGTGTAGCTTTCAGTTCAGTTTCCTGGCATCCCCGGTTCATTGAGATGTGCAAGCAAGTTAATAGACTAGTCTTCATGGCCACAAGTCATTCTCAAAGCGTTCCCCACACTCAGAACTGAAATCACCATGAAAAGCTTTACCTTGGAGAAAGATAAAGCAGACCTGTCAAAGACAAGTCAACACCTTTCCACATGAGAGCTATCTCACTCATGCTTGGAGAAGGCTGTGATCACTTCCCGTTTCACTGAACAAAGCTGAAAACAAAAGTGAGCGTGTCACTTGTGGTTTAATTACATTTTCCACCTCTTCACCCTGATCTAGAGTGACTTTCGGATTGATGGGCAGTTTGGTGCAACCTGCAGTTTCTGCAGGGAGCTACAGGAAAGGAATGAACTCTGCACTGGTGCTGCCAGGTGCATTTTTGTCAGGAATTCACTGTTTCCTGAGGAGTGTTTCCAGGAGACACCTATCCATCTATGCCATTTTGCCAGTACTCCAGTCATCTAATGAATTTTGCTTCCTCCTGCCCTCTTTGTTGTACACGTTCAGTCTGGAGAAGAGGAGACTGAGGGGAGACCTACCTGCAATTACCTGAAAGGAGGTTGTAGAGAGGTGAGTGATGGTCTTTTCAACCAAGTGACAGGTGATAGGACAAGGGGAGATGGCCTCAAGCTGCACCAGAGCAAGTTCAGATTGGATGTCCAGAAAATGTTTTTCACTGAAAGGGCTGTCGGGATGTGGAACAGGCTGCCCAGGGAGGTGGTTGAGTCACCATCCCTGGGTGTATTTAACAGACAGGTAGATGAGGTGCTCAGGGATAGGGTTTAGGAGAGGACAGGGATGGTTGGACTTCATGATTTTAATGGTCTTTTCCAACTTTGTCACTCTGTGACCTTGGTATGTTTTGAAATATCAGAAAGTCTCTAACTCCATATGCAAGAGGCAGAAAATTAGTGATGTCAGTATTTGTAGATTATTATCACAGGTAAGTTGCTATGTTTCATATCTCCCATGGGGCTTCATGAATTGTTTAAGGAATACTGTAAAGTAATTTAAAGAATGGCAGCTGTGTCTCAGGAGGTGACAGCACAGTGTCCCGTTGTGTACCTCTTCAAATTTGTTGGCTTTGGCAATTTCAGGGACATCAAACTTGTGTTGCAGCTTGCTTCAAAGAGCCAGCAAGAGCTGCTTTTACATTTTGTTTTAATTTGCTTCTCAAAGGCATTATTCTTATTTCAGGTTTTGGTGGTTTTGTTTTTTTTAAATAAAGACTTTTATTCTGTATTAAGATGCTCCTGAAGCAGGAAATGCTTCTCTAGATAGCATTTAGATAACATTTCATGAGGAATGATGTCCCAAGGAGCTGGTTTGCTTTCTTCACCACTGCAAGGAAATCCAGATTACAGACACTTGGGAACATAGGTTCTTACAATCTTCTGCTGTCTCTTACTTGTAACAAGAAGCTACAGGCAGCACCAAATCTCATCAGCTTTCTGATGAAGGCTGTGATTCATGCAATCATCTTTTCCATCAATGACCCTTTGTGCATTCTTTGTGGTTTACTATTGAAGGTACTGCTATCAGCTGAATATAACAATTACATATACAAATATAAAATGGCTTTCATCCAGGCCATATATAAATCAATACAGTCATTTGAAGGCAAGACCTGGAGATGAAAACCACATTTTAAATGCATGTAAATTCCCTGCTGTGAGACATCAGAATGAATCCAGAACTGACCCTAAGGAGCTGAGTACTTTCTTTACCTTATTTTTTAATGTGAATGATCCACATTTCAATGAATAACTGCCCTGGAAGAGACACTGGATGCTTGAGTCTACTGGAGTCATGTTCTGTGACTTCTGAAATACAGGTTTTAGCTAACAGGTAGTAATCAATTTTGGACAGAAGTTGCATTAAAATCAATTGGGGTTTTGTCCGATCCAGTACTGTAGTATATGTATCACTTTTAAAATTATTGTTATTTTACTGCAAACATCTTGGACATCATTTACCCTCTCCAAGGTTTGTGCTGAGGAAAAGAAAAAGGCAGGATTAAGAAGATGATAGCATCAGTGAGGCGATTCTTTCTAAAAAACTATGTTTAATGCTACGCAAACTTGGTAAATTACTTAAGTTTGTGTGCTAAGGTAACCTGTCACTTCAGATGGAAGGTTATATCTAGAAATAGATGATTATGTCATTAGAATATTTCTTTACACAATGCAGGGAACTGATTTCTTTGGGAAGCTGACAGACATTCAGGCACTGAGAGCTATAGGGCACTGAGTCCTACTGTCTGGTGGTCCCAGAACTCTTCTTGTGGCTATCCCTTGGATGTCCCATCTCTTATGACAATATTATGACTGGCAGCACTTCGGAGTGACACAGGATATCGCAAACACAATGTTCACTTAAGACTTGTTAGGAGCCAGGCTACTCACAGCATTGTCATTTGCCATCCAGGATTTCTTCATGGTGATATTTCAAATGCTTTTAGCAATTTTACAAGAGAGATTGTCAGTGCATTATATTTTCTTTTCTTCTGTTCTTTTTTTTTAATAGCTGTGTTTACTGCAACAGGTAAAGAGGTTATCACTAAGCCCTAATCTACATCAGACTTACTCCTGCTGGAAACTACATCGATGACACATTGATGACAATACCCTTCTATGTCCTTTAGTTATGTGGAGAAATGGGGCCTTATATGAAGTCCCATAACTTTTCTTTCAAGTTTCTTTTGTAAATAAGCATTGTCTGCATAGGAGATGAAGCATATGTCCCTGTACAAAGCTTCATTGTCAGAATGTTGTTCCTGTAGGATTGTGCTGCAAAAGAAACAGCAGGGATTGGAGTAGAGCAAGAAAAAAATCAGTTTTACATAGAAAGCTAAAGCGCCTGAAATAGAAGACTATTTCCTGGGCTCATACATTGCCTGTGGAAAGAAGCATACACAGTTTAAGGGGCACTTCTACAATAACTGTGTCAGCTGTATGGTAAGTTTTCCCTGGGCCATGTTGCTGTGTGAACACCTTGTTGACACAAGGGAGATGACAGAAAGGGAACGGTGGTGAAGGTGGTGTGTCACACATCCCTGGGTTTCTCTGGAAAAGAGGCCCAAGGCACCACCTTCAGTGATTCTGTTGAAAGCTCATTCTGACAGATGCCAGGCCTACAGTCTTCTTTGTATGTCCTCAGAGCGTGAGTCCATAGGCTGCTGAGACTTAACAACTTACCTACTGTCCCGAAATTGTTAACAAATCATCCAATTGTTCATCTCCCCCAGATGCAAAAAAGGGAATAGAAACCTTGTTGGCTGATGCTAGTCACTCATAATGTCTAATTATGATTTGTGATTGTAGAAAACTTTATAGCAGAACATTTTTTCCAAGCTCCAGAGTCCCAGTACACTACAGTTTGTATACACACATCAAATGTTCCTGATGACTACGTTTGCTTCCGTTTTTCTGCTCAATTTATGTAAGTATTTTATATCTAGTATTACACGTATATTCTTAGTTTTCTTTCACAATTCCAGTAATGCATTTGACATGTAGGAGCGTTTTCAGTGTGAAAAACCTTTGTCCCTAATCCTGCTCTCCTAATGCGCAGAGTTCCACATGACATTTTGCCAGTGCACATACAAGTCTGCAGGGGGATTTGGGCCAGTCAGGTTTTACCCTTGCAGATCCCAGCACCATATCTCCCTTTAATTCTGGGCTGGTCACAAAACTGAGCAGCAGCAGATCTGTGAGAAGTATTAAGTTCTTGTATTCATGCACAAGGAGTGACAGAAAAAAACCTCAAACCAACGGGGATTGTTTTGTGGGGTTGTTTTCTGGCTGCACAGCAGAAACTTTAGCTTGCAAGAGTTCTGAGGTACAATAATCCCACCTCTATTTCCTTCAAGGTAGTAAGCCAAAAGAAAGCAGATGCCTCCAATTAATAAAACTATGGTTCAGTAAACTAAAATGTATAAAATTGAATAACTAAGAGAGTAGTCAAATAGAGAAAATATAGGTACTTCTCTCTGCAGATTAGTCTTAAAAAAAGAATATGTTCTCTCCTTATTGTGTCATCACTAGCTAGGTCCTTACCTCTAGCCCTGTTTTTCAGCCAAGCAACTTTCTAAGGCTTTGAATCCCTTTTACTGTCAACAAAGGTAAACGATGTAGTAAAAAATACAAAGGAAACATTCATTGGCTATTACATGCGATGGACAGTTTGTAGGTGGGCATTACTTTGCTTGCCATCTTTGATGTCTCTGTTGCCATAGGGTTACCAGACAAGAAATGGTCAACCTCCAATGCTCCCTGCTAGGGGTTGATCTTCAAAATCAATAACCTGCCATCCTTCAACTGTTTTTTCTATAGGACTTTTTTTCTGTCTTGAACTGCAATCTATCCCTGTCTCGACAATCTGGTCTCTGAAGTTTTACCTTTTTATGTGATTTTTGTGGTTCATATCTACAGACTTTCTAATTTCCTTGGAAAATGGTTATGCAAGTTGTGTGTTGCTTCACAGGCAGCAGAACTGCTGTGGGGAAGGTCATGCTTTCTTGGATGCTACGGTGGCGTCATCCCATTGCTTCTCAGGAAAATTGGGGCATGTTTCTGGCTTTCCCTAGAGCAAACCCATTCTGCTCTGTCACTGCAAGTCACTTGGCTGGCCCCTGCCTGGCTCTTCCCACAGTGTTCATATGCTGTTCTCAGGAGAGATGGTGCCTCTCTTCCCTCAGGAAGTCACTGCCTGACCCAGAGTGTCTGTGGTAAACAGGCAGCCTTCCTCTCTACTGCCTAGCTGTACCTTTCTCTATATTAAAGTGGTACAGGCAGTATTTGCCATTAACTCGGAACAAATGAATCAAACAGTTCTGCAGTCTGCCAGAGGTAATAAGATTTTTTGACTGAGCTGTCTGCAAATGGATCTTAAAGTTAGATATACGCTTTGGTTCCTGGATGTTGCACTGCCAGGCACCCCGGCAGCCATCCAGTAGGAGGTTGTATTACAGTTACATACAAAATTACTTCATCGTCAGGGTTTTTTTCATGGCTGTTGAGATCTTTGAGCAAGTCAGTAGGGAGCAGAGACCCTGTTGGCAATTCCAATTCACAGGCTGTATGGCTCTAGGAAGAGGAATACTGAAATCTCCACTGGCAATAATAATAATAGTAGTAGTAATAATAATAATAACAATAATAATAATAATAATAACAATAACAATAGCAGCAGTAAGTTAAAAGAAGATATTTTGGTGACCCTGCATAGAAAAAAAAATACATTGGCTGTGCTAGTGTCAAGAACAGGTGTGCCTGAAAAACAAGATTTTCTTTCTGAGTGGAAAATCATAGGCATGGACATTCTGGCAAAGAAAACCTGGAGCCCTCATTAACAGAATTGGATGCTAAAAGTGTTGTGTCTTGTTAACTGCACTAAGATACATAGTTGTTCGAGCCAAGGGGGTGTTTGTTAGCAGCAGGTTTGGGGCTGACCAGGAGCATCCTGCTGGGAAGGGTTCCACAAATGGACACAGGTCTGGTGATTTTCCAAAGGCTCATTTGAGTTGTAGTGCTGAGGTGGTCAAAGCTCAGCAAAGGGATTTCTGGGTTTTGTAGCTTTAGGTGTGGCAAAATGGGTGGAGGGACAATAGATACTACATTGACTTGGCCTTTAAGGTAGATTAAATTAAATTAAGTGAATAAAACTTAAATCTAGAGGCTCATCTTTCTGGTGAGTTTTCTACAAGCTGATATGAAGGAATAAGGGAGGGGTTTAACTTGCTACTTGGCCTCGTCAGCTGCAACTAATATGACTGGACAAGTGTTTCACATTTAATCAGGAAAATATTAGTGATCTGGTTAATAATTAGGCTAGTTCCTTTCATCCGAACCTCTTGCTTTTACAGAGCGGCGAAACAACTTTCAACTGCTTTTGCTTTCTAATAACGCAGCTCCTGTGGCATTGTTTGATGGGCTTCATTCATGTGTGTTGAAATTTCCTGGAGAGAAATCTGAGCATTCAAAAAGTGCTTTCCCTGCCTCTAGGTTTTTCTGGTTATTTGGCTTTTTCTTTAGTTGTGAAGGCTTTTGATAATAGAACTGGCTGAATACTTTGACTTCCCTCTGCCCGCCACCCCC